>CM046832.1:29809694-30208504 GCA_025618425.1 Heliocidaris tuberculata
TCATATATCGCCAAAACTGACAATAATCTAGGGGTCTGAGGTCCTGTGTATATGCTCAAAGGGTATGCAATTACTGTTTTGTAAGTCTACATGCTACGAAATATTTTTACAAATAATTTTGATATTGAAATTAACAGCCTAACTTACGTATAAAACCCACTAGCAGATTCATGCCATGACACAAAACCACAATGGCAGCTAGGTGCCGTACCCTCAATGAGGGATTCCCCCACATACATGTATAAGTACATTGACCAAGCAAGGCTTGCAAAGACGTGACGCTTGTCAAAATAAAGATTCGTGATCGTATCTTTATCACTATCAAAACGAAAGAAAACATCACGAAACACACAGTAAGGATACAGATTAGGGCAAAGTGATACCTTGCTTGAGAAAATATTGCTAGATAAATCCAATAACTATCACAGAAGTTCCTTGTTTGGAGAGCTATGGCACAAAGTTTTTCAACAAAATAATCGATCGCAAAACGTTTTAAGTTTCCCCCATTTCATACCCATGCATAGGTAGGTTCGCTCCCCTGCTCCAGCCGCCCAGCGAGTTTGCACGTTCTGCTAAAATAAGAGAAAAGTCTCTGCACATGGCTTTTGCATAAATTAATTTGCATACTAGCTCAACCGATGCGCATTGGTTGAGCTAGTATGCAAATTAATTACTCAACCAATGCGCATCGGTTGAGCTAGTATGCAAATTAATTTATGCAAAAGCCATGTGCAGAGACTTTTCTCTTATTTTAGCAGAGCGTGCAAACTCGCTGGGCGGCTGGAGCAGGGGAGCAAACCTACCTATGCATGGTATGAAATGGAGGAAACTCCAAACGTTTTGGGACCGATTATTTTGTTGAAAAACTTTGTGCCATAGCTCTTCAAACAAGGAACTTCTGTGATTGTTCTTGGATTTATCTAGCAATATTTTCTCAAGCAAGGTATTACTTTGCCTTAATCTGTATCCTTACTGTGTGTTTTGTGATGATTTCTTTCATTTTGATGGTGATCAAGATATCACGGATCTATACTTCGACAAGGGTCACGTCTCTGCAGCAAGCCTTATTTTGGTCAACGACTCCTATTCGAAGAGTTCCCCGACTTCGAAAATGAGTTAAGAAACAGCAAACTACCAATTAAAGTACAATTTTCTTTTACACTTTTCTACATCATTTCTTAGTGCTTTTGCCTCTTGATTTAGCCGTTTTGAAAAGAACATGACCTTGAATTTGGCAAGCATTTTTTTTTTTTTTTTTTTTCTCAGAGGGTCGAAAGTTGGGGGTGCGGTTAATACATGACAGCGGTTTATAGAACGTTATTTACGGTATAAGTTATCCATTTCTACATGCATGCCCCAAAGAAGGTGGCTGTTTTGCTAAGCACCTGATTTGACTTGGATGGCGAGATTATATGACGATAATAATAAGTTTAAATCATTATCTTTTGTACAGACTTCAACTGGTTGTTGCACAGATGGAAAGCAGATTCATGGTCCTGGTTCAGTAGCTTTCAAGCTGACCGACTATTTTATCTGGTAGGTGTATATGGTTTGAGATTATTATTCTGACATTGTCCTCTAGCTGAGATTTCCAATTCTACTTGATTTTTCTCATAATATTATGTGGTATGAATTTTCCTGTAACAAAAAGTTGTATTTGTTGTTTATTTTCAGGGTGAGAATGTTCAAGCTGTTGCCATGCTACAAGCAAGATTAAAGACAGAGCAGGATGACACGCCCCTCGACAACTCTGACCGTATGAAGATTTTGATTCAACTGGCTTGTATCTATCAGTCCATGACAAGACTAGCTGTAAGTTCGATCCTGATCAAGAATGATCTATGTAAATAACTGACAGTAATAAGAAATTGTTATATGACCTTTCCATAAACATTGATTATTGGATTAACAAAGAAATGATTGGCCTAAAAAAAAGTGATATAATGATTTCATGTAAACTGAGTATAGCCATGTAGATTATCATCATGTTCTGATGGAAAAATCTGTTATTGACTAATGCTGGTCATCCTTCAACCACTATTGATTTAGTTCTACTCTTGTTTTGCATGCCCTAACTGGACCCCATTACATTAAAATGCAGAACAGATTGACAAATTGTGCCTTGACCCATAAGGCCTGAGCTTATGTGGCCCCTGCTAATGTAGTTACAGGAGATTTTAAAAGAACATCATTAGATGATTGGTTGAGAGCTGAGCATGCAGTCACTTTCAAAGACCAGGGCCCCATAAGAAAAAGGTTTACCATCACTTGCAAATTTGAAACAACAATTCTGATTGGCTAATGATCAGCCTTTTGAACAATATGTGCATGCAACAATAATCTTGATGCCATTGCCAGTTTATTGCAAACCTTTGTGTTACAGGGCCTTGGCTAGGGTCCTTAAGATTATCCACTAAAACATCACAATATTGAAAATAGGCAAATTAATTGGGGATGCAATGAAAAGACAACCGAGTCATGACTATCTTTCTATTTCAGGATGCCTGTGATTGCGTTCTTCAAGCCATCAGCATCATGAAGACCAACTACGTTGAAGGTAACCCAAACAGGGGTATAGTAAGTGAAGGATCATTGACAGGGGCAGGAAGATCTGGTAGACTACTTCATATCCTCTCAGCCAGTTCCTCCATGCTGCTACCTTACTGTATTCAACTGGTGCTTCTTGCGTTCAAGGTAAATACATGAAACAAGAAAAATAGTGCAATGTAATTTTTCTCAGGGTCTCCCCATTCAATATATAATTTCCAAATTACAAATATGCTGTCATCTTCAAATAATCTTCAAATAATATTCAAATCCTGCAAAAGACCACAATATACTTCCCTACATGATATGTTCTGTAGGTATGTGAAACCTGTGTTATTGGAATTAAAGCGTGTGAATAGCTGAAAAGGAGATTAAGCTTTCTCCTTGCTATAGAGAAGCATGTTAAACTCTGTGCTGCAGTGACAGTGTGGTATTACCTGGAATTAACATCCTGCTTATTTTCCCATTAAGAAAATAATTAGAAAACGTAATGCAGTAATGGATTAAAGGTATTGTTAGTGTCGCATTTTAGATGTTATGAAATAATCAATGCTAAATTATTTACTGATTTATTTTCCATTTTTTTCTTTTAGAAACGTGTCCTTCACAGAGCAGATTCCAACGACACTGGACTGGGTCACCTCATTGTGTTGATGCAGTACTATTGGCCAAGGGAGGAACCACTGTTTAATGAGGCTATCAGGAGAATCAGGAAACAAGGCAGTTTCTTCTACCACTGCTTTCTCAACTTTGTCATCAGTATCCTTATTGATAACAAGAATGTTTTAAATTTCTTTATTACTATGTTCCTTTCACGTAGAATACCAATTGAAGCAGTGATTATTTTCCATGGAAGCACTATTACAGTATACCAGATTTACAAATTACATAGAATCTAAAATGAAAAACTTATCAAAATTTGGAAAAGAAGACATCATAAATTATTTGATTTTAAGGCATCATTAATGTGAGGGAAAAGCAAGACTCCGTGAATTGTCATGTTAATATTAACAATCTCTGCGTTCTCAATTTTTTTAGTAGTATTTGTTGTCAAATATGCGCGGGAAATACTGTAAAACCAGCAACTTTCACAACATGAAATTTTGTGAATTGCAAAATTTGAGTGTTGTAGAAGTTTTTATTCAATTAGTTCATGACTTCACCCGAATCTGAACCACTTGCAAAATTTGTAGAAGTTCCATACACAAGTTTACGGAATTACAGTACCATGAAACTTGTAGTAGTTCAGCTGAGAGACCTTCACTAAGAAGGGCAATTACTCAATACGAGAGTGGAAGTATTCAATAAGATCCGAGCCCATAACCCCAATCCTCCGTTCTCTCCACTGGCTTCCCATACATCACCGTATATCTTTTAAAGTTCTTCTGCTTACGTACAAAATTCTGAATGGGCAAGCCCCCAAGTATCTCACAGATCTCATTTCCTTACGTTCCACTACTTCCTCAAGATCCCTCCGTTCATCCTCTACAATGCAGTTAACTCCTGGACCTCGCACTTCCACAAAATATGGTGATCGTGCTTTTTCTACAATTGCCCCTTCTCTCTGGAATTCTCTGCCTGCCTATATTCATCTAGCCACTTCCGTTAATCAGTTTAAGTCCCTGCTGAAAACTTACCTTTTTAGTAGATAGTCCTCTGGAATGACCCAGTTGTGGGTCGGTCGATGGAGGTGCACACCGACTTTGATTTTCAGTATTCATTTACCGTATTTATACACTGTATCTATTGTTTGAATTACATAAGGTTTCTAATAATTTTTTGTATTTTTGTATTATTTTGGATTTAATCTTAATTTTCCGGTAAACCGTGCTCTTAGAAACATCTGTATTAAGCGCCTAATAAATGTATTGTATTATATTATTATTATTATCCTAATGATTTGAGGTAGGCTACAACTTCTTGTGTATTCTCTGATTGATTCATTCAATGATTTCCATGTGTCACGGCAAGAGTAGACAGTATCCTGTTTAAAGTTGCTCTTACATTCCTTATCTTCAATCTCCATAGACATTGATATCCTGGAAGAGTTTGCTCATCTGAAAACGGAAGATGGTGGAAAGGTGAATCTGGATCTTCTTCCTTCCTCTTCAGGAGTCCAAAGGTAATTTGACTCCAAACTTACAAACACATCACAACTGATATGCTTTCAATCTCTCTTACTTTTGCACCATCACTCCAAATTACATTAAAAAAATCAATAAGTAAGGAAATACGAATCCCTTTAATTTAGGAAATAGCAGGAAACATGATTGTAAAAATGGAGACAATATAATTGAATTAAATTCGTAAAACGCTTTTGTTTGCACATCATTTGATGAAATACAGTGAAGATATTTGAATAGTTTACCCTTCCATTGAAAAGCTTTGCATCTTCCCATCAAAATAAATGTAGAGTTAAACACAAACAGTATTCTTTGAATGTAGTTTAAGCTTCTGTCAGCTTGAAAGATACGCTGGCAAGCTTTCATATATTCTTATTTACACTTATGAATTAGGCCAGTTCTATGAAGCAATACTGTGATGTATAATAATGATAATAATAATCTGGGTTTATATAGTGCCTGCATATCATTAAAATTATTGATTTCTCATTCATCTCCTAGGCAACGCACAGTAACGAGAGGCGTGACGCGAGGAGGTAAAGAAGATTTCCGTGCTGCCATGGAGAGACAGGTGATGAGGAGTAATGATAACGTGGAGGCCGTCATCATGAAGTTTCTAACAGAAGAGAGAGACTCTATCAAACTAACATTTGCTGATAGCTGAGACAGGACTGGTCTGATCACGAGAAAGCGATGGAACTATGAACATTCAGACATGAACATTCCAAGAAAAAAGAGTCCTTCAATTTTTAGCTTCTAACCAAAGAAACAGATGCTATCAAATTTACAATGTTTTGCTAATGGCTGAGATGGGATTATTCTGACTCTAAGAAAACGATGGAAACATGAACATTATTATATTCATTCCAAATTATGGAAGTTGTATGTAATTCAAATACAATCATTACAAATCTAAAGATTTGAAAGAAGAGGGAGTCCTTCATTCTCAAGATTGTAAGTGAAGTGCTAGATTCTATCAAACTCACATTAGGTGACAGCTGACACAGGATTTGTCTCACCAGAAGAACATAATGGAAATATGAAGGTTACATCTTTTTTTCGTCATTTTTAAAATGAAAATTACACGAAAATCAGACTGGAACATCGCATGGAAGGATTTGAAAGAAGAATGAGTCCTTCATTGTCAAGTTTCTATATGAAAAAAAGAGCTCTTATCTCAGTCATATTTGCTAATGGCTAAGATTGTAATGATTGTATATCAGGAGATAAAACAGACAGATTATATGAATCATTGAGACTTTTATGGTAATAGAGGCTATAATCATGTACCTTTTCAATGGTAGGAAGATAAAAGTGCCCAAATTTTTATAGTGACTGTGATATTTTTGTCTAAGAAAAGCTTGTCTTTCCTCTAAAAATCAAGCAAGTTCATTAACACTGTATTAAGATGAACAATGATTAAGATCTTGTTTCATGAATTATAAGTAATACTGTTAGAATGCAATGGCACAATAAGGGTAAAGCTATAAAGATAAAGTTGAGTACTGGACATGAGATTACATTGTGAAAGAAACTGTCTCAAAGCAATTGGAAAAGGTTGGTTATGTTCTACATAAGAATTGGATGTATACTGTGAGGGTTTGGAATACTCAAAATGATATGAAATTGATCCAAGCTTGCTGAAAAGCACATACACTGCGCGCCGTAAAAAGGCGACTGGCTGGAATGCTCCCCAGGGAGTGGAGATTGTGCACTGTGATGTGCGGGATGGTATACTTGAATCCAGTGACCGGGGTAATAATGATAATGTAAGCGCTTTGGTATATTCTTGTAAAGCGCTTTATAAGCAACCGTTATTATTATTATTATTATTATACACTGCACACAGTGGAACCTTGTTAAAAAGAACTCTGTTATAACAAACTCTTATTATTACAAGGTCATTTTGCCTGTCCCACTTCTTTGTATTCTATTGTTTTTTAGCCCTGATATAACAAGATTCAATAGAAAAGGTAATTTCCTTGGTCCCAAAGAGTTTGTTATAACTTATAATGAGGTTCCACTGTAATCTCATACCTGTAGATAATTTTATGTAGATAAAGTAACAGGTAATCCTACAATACCATCTGAAACATTTGATTATAATAGAATTTCATCTTGGAATTTTACAAGACAATACGTGTGGGACAATGTGATCTCTGTATCCAGTATTTTCTTATGTCACATACTATTTCACAAGACATATATCCTGCTCTATTGCTATAGCAGTGAAATTGATTCCTGTAAATATATGTACATTCTTTATATAAATGAATTACTGTAGATGTCTATTTGTTTTTATTCATTTTCCTGTCATTAACATATCTTGATATACAGAGGAACCTCGTTATAACAAACTTTGTGGCACCACAATAATTATCTTGTTATACTGAAAGCTTGTATATCAGGGCCAAAAAACAATAGAACACAGAGAAGGATTAGCTATTAAGAACCTTGTTATGAGAGTTTGTTACACTAAGGTTCCTCTGTATATATTTCTTATCTATTCTTTCTCTCATTCATCTCTCCCCCCTTATCATTTATATTTTTATTTTTTCCTGTTTGAATGGGGGGGGGGGGGGGGGGGGAGTCCCCCTAACTACAGAGATGCATTAATGTTTCCATTGACATATTACAAACATTACAAACATGATAAAAATAAATAAATATGCAAGAAACAATATATGATTAATATAGTATAAGCAGAATGATGTCATGGATCAAGGGAGAGATAAAGGTAAAAAAAGGAAAAGAGGAAATTAAATGAGAGGAGGAACAGAGAGAGAGAGAGAGAGAGGGGGGGGGGTGGTAACAAGCTGAAACAGATTTCTTCATTTCCAACCCCCCCCCCCCCCCCCCCCCCCCCCCCAACTTTCAGCTACTAGTATCTGTTCTCTGATTAAAACTATTTTTATAAGGGGCAGGGGGTACTCAAGGTTTTTTTTTTTTGCTCTAAATTTCCTGGAGATCAATTTTATTTTCTTTCCTTTTAGTACGGTATTCATTTTTAAATTGAGGCACAGACAAATGAAAAAAAAAACATGAAGTTCATGGAAATTACTCCAGACAAGGACCGATTAATGCTTGGGCTGCACCTAGTAGGCACCTACGGCCGCCGATCCCGATTAAGTTCATACTACTTCACGCGCGCTCGACAGTGCACGCATGCAGTATAGCGTATAGCATGCAGTGCAGCAGTGCGCATGTGCCATTACGCACGGACATACGCGTACGTTCAATCCCATAGCAACGTAACGCGAAGGAGAGGTGGGCTTGACGAAATATCTCGATTAAATACAAAAATATCATGGCTACAACTCGAATAACAACACAGTTGCCACCCAATATCGATGTCACGAAAGCTCCTTTAGCTTACGGGGACAGGGCACTTCCTAAATTGGTAAGAATTAACTGATATGATGATTGATATTAAGAATTGTAGATTGCAAACAGTAAAATGAACGCATGGGACCGAAGTGAAATTTGTGAACTGATGCAGGGCTCCCATTGATTGAACCACACAGTCACAGACAATATGATTTAAGATTTTTTTTACATATGAAAATATTGATGAAATTTTTAACAAATAACAGGAAAAACAGAAAATGTAACGTTAAATGTCTATATTCCTTGGCAGAGAATATTATTCGAGTTCAACAAAAATTTTTAGTGGTTCATGATCATGGTTTATGAGATGTCTCAACAAAATTAACATTTAATGATGGGCACTCACACTTATGCGAGGTTATTGGAGATAATGGGGGAACCTAAAGCTACGCACTTTGTTTCCAGCGGCTAAAAAATAAGTCACCTTTTCAATGATTAATGCAAATTTCTTTCATATATCTTGGGTCTACATACTCTGAAATTAAATCCCTGAGAAAATTACGACAATCAGATATCAATAACATTAATTTTCAAGTCGATGTCGATACCCATGTTGAATTTGGTCGAAAAAATGAAAGGGTCCTAAAGCTTAATAAATGAATGCAAATCTTGATTTTGGTGATGAATGATGTGAATGTTACCTCGATTTCCAAATAGTGATAATATCACCCAAAAGAAAGGAAAATTACTAATTCTTTTGGCAATTGTAAAAGATATTTTTGTTGCTCAGTTACACCAATAGTTTGGTGCATCGAATGCGTCGCATTGCGCGTATTTGCAGGGTGTGTAGCTTTAGGACCCCTGACCATATATTTCAGCTACAAAATCCTCTGTAGGAATAATAATGGATATTAATATTACAAATACAATCATTGTAATTTCTTTGTAAACCATATATCTTATTATTCTATGATAACTTGTGTTGTTCAGAATCGTGAGCTGAAAGATCCAGAACTCATCACAAGGCAAAGAGCACTAAGGACATTATGTGACTATCTTCATGATCCAGAACACATTGCAGAAGCACTCAAAGTTGGTAAGTCATCCGATAGTAGCAATTCATCTATCTGTTGAATTTCTTTTACCAATTTTTCCACTGATACTGCAATATAAGTTTATATGGACATTGATAGAAATAGTTCTGTGTTGACCTAGATCTACATGGAGATAGGCCTAGTTGAGATTTGTTCTTAAGATTGAGATAAATGCAATTGGTGTAATAATGTGTGACATAGTCTATTTTTTGTTATTTAAATTTATATGATTTCAGGTAATTTAAGTCATGTCATTCAACAAACAAATTTTTGCGAATCAGTTGACCATTTATGTAGCATTAGATATTCAGTATATTGTTATAGACTGATGTAGATGACTTGCTTCAGTATATTGTTTTAGACTGATGTAGATGACTTGCTTCCCGACGATGTCTAGGAAATACATCCATTGCAAAAAAAAGAGTCAAAACCTCTGTAAGTGTAATTCTACTACATGATCAATTTTGTTGTGCAAAATTCAATTTGATGCATGTTTACAATCTGCAGGTGTAGCTGAGAGTTTGAAAGCTCTTTTAAGTGATCCAGATGGAACTGTTAGGCATAAAACAACGGAGGCATTATACATCATTTCAGGTAAAAACTTGCAGGTTTATGCTTAAACAAACAAATTAATCTAGTTGCTGTTTGATAGTAATTTGATGTTCCATGAATGTCTAATGGATTTATTGGTTAATTTATTGATTATTAAATGTTGCGCCCATATAGTAAAACAAAAAGACAAACAAAACGTAAAACAATGAACACATTTTTTATTTTATTAACAGACAATGAAAAACAAATGAGCAACTTGGCCCATATGGTAAAAAGATAAATCCAAGTTAACTAAGTTATGACAAGAGACTAGCGTTACTAATGGAGCTGTTTTACCAAGACACGAACATAACAAACATGGCATAAAAAGATAAGGTGGAAACTAGTTATCAGACATGTCACCCATCTCTCCTCTCCAGGTCACAATATCGGAAGAGATGCCTTCATTGAATTCAGCATCATCTTCCCACTCTCCAAACTGTTTGATGATGAGCTTGATATTGTGAGAAGGAATGCCCACATGGCCATGGAGATGCTGACAGAGTTCTACCCCGGAGCAGAGGGAGTGGTAGAAACCCATCTCATCCCAATCCTGGTGGATAAACTCAAGATTGAAGTGGATGAAATCAAGGTATGGTGAATAAAAAACAAAATCCAGAGAAAAGATTGCTCTAAGGGAATTAGAACTCTGGCAAAAATAGAGACTTGTACTTTTGTCACAGGTTTTTCTTTAAAGAAATTGTAATTTTCCTATTAAATATTTGTTTGCAAGGAAATGGACTACCAAATTTATGGGTGTATAATCTTCAATAAATATGGTGTGTGTGACAAATGGCGACTAAAGTGATCTTTGGCATGTTTCCAAAGTTGACTAAAGCAGGAAAAGAGTCCAAAGATTACTTGTCATTACACGTATAGATCTGTGACAGGACAATAAATGTTTTCAAATATTTTTTTGTTTTGTGCATGTCTTATTCAAATTTAGATTCTATGCATAAACTTCAAGATGGGTACATTGTATGATGATAGTCATAAGTTCACATTTCTCAAGGTTCTTCACACTCTTTTCTGCAGGAGTACATCTTGGACACCCTACACTTCTGTATGAGGCTAGATCAGGTCCAGGCTCTAATTGCTGGAGCTATGGAGGTCTTCACAGAGCTTCTGCTTCACACCTCACCCATCATCAGAGCAAAAGCAGCAAGAGATGTCATGGACCTGAGGTATATTGTATTCATATATCATGCCAAGAAAAGGCTAGATGCTCATAGAGAACTAAAAAAAAAAAAAGATGTTAGATGTAAGATGTCTTGTAATTTTGTTATGATGTGCAATTATGTGATAAGTGATCTACATCAGGAATTGCATCTGAAATACTCAGGGCATGCAAAGATTCCTCTATATGTAGTCAAGGGGTAGAAAGAAATGGAAAAGGATTCCGTTCAGGCCTGATTCTCTTTGACCTCCAATTGGCAGTCACTTTTGTGCATTCTTCGCCCTTAGCATTTGTTAGGGCTATTTTGTTTTGTAACTTTGAGTTTCGTTAAATATATTTACCAAAAAAATGTTGAGAAACCCCTGTAAAGTATAAAGGCAGTGAATGGAACTGTTGCTGCACCATGTTCTGGCTTGCAATATCAAAATGCTTGATGGCATCAAAAGATATTACTTCTTTGTTATACCAAGAAACTTTTTTTCATGATCTTTATTTCTGATACTTGTTTTTCTCTGTGAAAGATATATGTACATACTAGTCTGCTCTGGAACATAAACCCAGTATGATTATGTATGATATTTAATGGATATACAATCACTTTCATATTTTCAGTGTTCCTCTTGATGGTAAGAGGAAGGCGTGTGAATGTAATAGCCTGCCCTCTCTTGTCACCCTTCTCTCCGATGATGAGCCTGATGTCAGAGCTAAGGCAGCTGGTGCCATCATGACGTAAGTGTGCCCCATTCTTTGTTCACTTTGATGCTATATAACCATAGGAGATGATACAAAGTACACAGAAGTCGTCTGTTTGTTTGTATATCAAATTTAATTCACATAAATTTAGGAATGTTCATGTGTTTTTATCATAGCCTTCTCCATGTATACAAAAGCCATCTGAAGCTATCCACACTTTCAAATTATTTTTTGTTGGCCTTTATGTTCCTTGAATCATTAAAAACCTTATGGATAATGAATAATCTGAAATTATATTGTACAAGTCTCTAAGCACTTTACAATTATTATTACCATGGTCATTAGATTGATTCATGGACACAATGTGTGCATTGTCTCCATTTGGGGTGTGTTACTACCATATGGTCACTGTGGATCATAATTATATGCTCACTCTGGATGGCATTTCTATGCAGAGGCATTTCATACCAGTAAAAATTTAATTGATAAAATTTCTACTTCAGAAGATTATTGGCATAAAAATAAGCTATCAAAAATATTTCTAGTAAACTTGGCAAATTGTAAATGGATCTGTTTGTGAAATTGATGGAAACAGTGTAATTTAACATTTACATGTTTACCATGCTGAATTTTTAAATATATTTTAACTAGCAGTAATACTACATTTATATAATATTGACTGGCCTTGAGAGCGATATCAGAATATATTGCCCGCAACAGAATCATATTGCCCTGAGTCGAAGACAAGGGCAATATGGTTCTTTTAGGGCAATATTTTCGATATTCACCGAAAGTAGAGCCAGTCAGTATTATTATTAATACTTATATCATGTATATGCCTATTTGGTAGCAATTACAAACACGTCTGTTTGTTGTCAGTCCCTCTGATTTCAGGTTATTCATACAGGTATGTAATCTGGGCCAAGTATTGTGACGTTAATTGTTACTGCGCAATCCATTGTTCAAGCCTTTGTACACTTTAACGCGTACACAATACTGCGCGTATGCACTTTGATAAAAGCGCACTGATAAGAAAGGGTGGAATATGGCAAAATGTTGCCCTCTTTTTCAGTACATTCGTCTATGGAGAAAACCCAGAAGAGGACAATATGGCAAATATTGCCCGCTCCGGTGACGGATTCGGAGTAACACGCAAAATATGGCTTTTATTTGCAGCTAAAATGCCCTTTATAGGTAATAATATCACATATAGCCTTCATCGAATTTTATCAAATGTTATTTGCATTCTTATGGACGATTTCATCCTTTCCACGACAGCATAACCATCACAACCCAAGGCAAGTACACCGCCATCAAGGCTGGAGCCATACCTGAGCTTGTCAAGCTAGTGGATGATGACAGTAGCGAGGTACGACTCAACGCCATCACTGCCATCACAACCCTCTCAGAAGCACCCGAGGGACGCAAAGAACTGCTGGAGAATGTTGACAGGGTAAGCCATTTCTATCCATAGTTTGTTTTGTAGTTGATTTGTAAGAATGGGCATTGATATGGTTTACACTCTCCAGTGACGACCTCTTGCTCTATCTGTTTATCATCATATTTGTAAAGTGTATTGAATGACAAATAATTTTGTATTTTGTGGGTTAGCTAACTGGTAGCATCTAGACCAGTTATTATCAAATAATTATTAGTTACCTAAGAAATTATAGTGCCCATGTCTACTGTAGTTTATATCAAAAGGTGCATAACCACAACTTCTTGTAAAAACTGTGTTATTTTCCTGTTATCTCTTTGTAGTTAGTGACAGTTATTATCAAATAATTATTAGTTACCTAAGAAATTATAGTGCCCATGTCTACATAGGCGCTGCTTTTCCGGTTGTTGACTCTTCCCAGTCAACAACCAGACTGTTTGCAGATGACTGTCTGCTTTACCGCAAGATTCAATCCCAAGATGATGCCAAGAAACTCCAAGAGGATCTTGACGCTTTGCAGCAGTGGGAGTCAGACTGGCTTATGACATTTAATCCTCAGAAATGTCAAACCATCTCAGTAACCAATAAGCGGAAACCAATAAACAGGACATACTCAATCCATGATCAGTCACTGCAGAAGGTCAGCTCTGCCAAGTACCTTGGTGTACACATTCAGCAAAACATGAACTGGAATCACCATATTAGCATGGTTACCAAGAAGGCAAACTCCACCCGTGCCTTTTTACAACGCAACATGAGTTCCTGCCCAAGGAATGTCAAAGTGCTATGCTACAAGTCTCTCCTTAGACCTGTCCTGGAATATGGATGTGAAGTGTGGGACCCCTTCACCAAGGACAATACTCGTAAGCTGGAGATGGTACAGCGGCGGTATGCCAGGTTTACCATGGGAGATCACTGTCGCACAAGTAGTGTCACCGACATGCTCCGACGACTCCAGTGGTCCACTCTTGAAGAAAGGAGAGCCCAGTTCAAGGTCCTGATGGTATACCGCATCCTTAACTCCCTTGTTGATGTACCAGCTGCACAGTACTTCAACCCGGTCTCTACCTCCCTTCGTGGCCATCAGTTGAAGATACACATCCCATATGCTCGTACCTGTACCTATCAGAAAACTTTTGTCCCTGATGCAATCAGACTGTGGAATTCTCTCCCTACCAATACTGTCACCTGTACCTCAGTAGTCAGCTTCAATACTGAGGTGCAGAAAACCCAACTGCGCTAGGATTGCGCCAGTTTCTTTTTAACCGCACATAGATTAGATCTTCCACAGCACTGTACATACAACTGCACAATTCTACAAGTACGATGATACACCATCCCGGTGGCCTGTACTTTCACGGATGATGATGATGACGACGACTTGGAGTTTATCCATTTAATCCATCTATTTACTTACTTGGAGTGATAATAGTGCACCTTATATTAGAAAAAGTAACATAAGTGTAGATGTTTAAAGTAGGTAGCCAGATTTCTTATGATTAATGATAAAAAATGATGAATATCCTAGCCGTGCACATAGCTTCCAGGGCATTATCTTGCTTATCCATTCTTAGAATGTACGGCTTATTCCCTAAACCAGAGATTCTTCAGTTGACACTGTACAGAAGCTGAACCTAATAATCATGTTGATAAGTCACGGTATGCCTTCAATTTCCTTGAATTATTGTTATTAATTTTGTTATTGTTCTGTGCTTTCAATTATAGATAAAGAAGAGGACAGAGGACGAGTCTGCAGCTGTAGTGAAAGCTGCAGAGATAGCTGTCAGAGTCATTACATGGAAACCATGAAGAAGATCCACAGTAGCTAATAGTTGTGTTTTTAGTAATTTGCATAAATCTTTCCGTTGATGTCTCTGCTCAGTTATGATTAACATAAATCAAATATGACTCTGCATGGAGAGTAGACACTCCATTTGATAAATCAAAAAGCTACACCATATCAACAATACTGTGATATTAAACTATACTGTATAAAAGATGAAATGATTGAAAGGAATGTGGATGAAATGTGAACTACATACAGGAACATGTTTCTTTTTGCCCAAATGATCAATTGTTTGCAGGCATTGTTTCTTGTAATACATGTTTATTTATATTCAAAATATAATGTAAATACAGTGTACATAAAATGTGTATATTTTGTAAAGACACATGCTTATAAAACAGGTCACATATGATATATCCAACATTACAAAAGTGCAAAAATTCTTCACTTTAATAGAGTATGACTATTCTTAAATCAAGGCATTAAGGATGAAATTTAGCAAATCTATGTCTTAATCTATATGCAGCACATTCAGAATTTGAAGATTATTTTCCTTTTGTGTCTTTTAATTTCTTCATATTTCAAATAAATTATAAAAGTGTGAATACAGTCCCTTTTATTCCGCTTGTACATTTGTTTATAATTTGTTTGCACAAGAAAAAAAGATACTAATTTTACTATATTTTTACATTCTGGATATTCAAGTAATTGTACTTGATAATGAATTGCTCTTGTAATTGTATTACAAATTTTGAGTAAAATATTACCTGTTCTGTCGATCTACATTTTTTCATGAACCCTTGTTCTCTTTGACTATTGTATCATTATTTAATTGAATATACTAGTAGATTAAATGGCACAAATACCCAGATGTGTTAAAACAAAGTTGAGTTCTGGTCATGAGATTGAATTGTGAAATAAACTGTCTCAAAGTAATTGGGAAAGGTTGATTATATAAGAATTGGTCTATACTGTAAGGTCTTGGAATCACCAAAATGATAAGAAATTGACTCAATCCTGCTGAGAGTCACATGCACTGCACACAGAAATATTTATATGGGACTGCACACAAATGTTCGGTCCTAATATTTCAGCAGTTTGTCATATTTTGAATGTGAGAGCATTTGAAGAGCAATCCTTTTCAGGGGACATATCTACAACGATAATCTTCCAAACTAAAAATGAAAAAGCTCACAAATTATTTTCTAACCTTTCCCAGAACTCAACCTTCCTTTAAAAGTTTCGAAATTTTAGGGAAAGTTCTTT
Organism: Heliocidaris tuberculata; assembly: GCA_025618425.1. Lineage (NCBI taxonomy): Eukaryota > Metazoa > Echinodermata > Echinoidea > Camarodonta > Echinometridae > Heliocidaris > Heliocidaris tuberculata. The sequence goes on from CM046832.1 coordinate 29,825,737, forward strand.
CACAATAATCTGCAATAATTGGATTTTGGATATGTGCACACCACTAGCACACCCGGCGGGGGGAGCAGGGGGGCACTTTTGACAAAAAAAAGGTTATTGGGCAGTGGTGGGAGTCTCCCTCCAAGCAGAATTTGACAGTTGACAAAATTTGCCCCCCTTGTAAAAAATCCTGGCTACGCCACTGGTGCACACCTACACAAGTGGGGAGGGTGGGGGGAGCAATATGAATAGTAGTTTGGGTGAACCCCCCCCCCCCAAGGTTGTCAAATTTGGGCAAACGCCTCCCCCCAGTAGGGGAGGGGGTTGACAAAGAAGGGGAGAGAGAGAGAGTGGACGTACAAGAAGAGAGAGATATGTAGATAGAGAAAGCAACACAATTTAAGGAAAATATAGAAATTGATAAAGAATGAAGCAACTATAACATAAAAAATGTATCTGTTGCAATCCCCAAACCAATCTCGTTACACAATGATACAACACAATAACAACACAATAACAACACAATAACACACCCAAAACAGTGAATTTTGATAAAGTGGTATTAATACAATTTATTCTTTGCATGGCTTGGTCATGCAGATATGTGTGCTACAGACACTAGTCGTTCTAAAACACTGAGGAAAATATGATAGGCATTGACACTTTGGTTACTGGCTTTATATTTTTGCTTTAAATTATTATATTTACCTTGTAAGGATCTTTGTTCCTTTCCAATAATCATGAGCTTTTATCAGAGATTAAGGATGACAAACCCAAGACTTTTAGGCTTTCAAACACTGGATTCAATTTAGGGGTACATTCAACAAATGGTATTTAGTGTAAGGTTGGATTCATACACATACATTTCAAATGTAAATGTACTATGATATTACTTTCCCATAACAAATTGAAATAATATCACATGTTCTCATACGATGTATTGTAAACTTACAAACATAGTTTACCATACCTGTCCCTTCACTTTTTGGTACTTTTTAAATATCAATTTGAAAGGAACATTGGTTTCTGGTAGAATCATTCTTGATTGAAAACTGCAACAAAAGACCATCAAATTACAAGCTACTTCAATTTTCCAATTTTGTTATTGTTTGCTTCAAATTTGGGTGATTAATTGACAATCATCAAATTGGTTGCCCAAATCCCAAATCCTGAAAACCTACAAACGGACACTGACACAAACATTCTTATTTTCATGAGTCTTGTTTTGTCGCAAATATTCAACCTCTCATAATAACAGCTCATAAAAAGAATAATGATAAAAAAAATCATTAAGGTATTTGTGAAACCATTGGCACATGTCTTGAGATACAAAGATCTGGTGATCTACTTTGTAATAAGCTGAGCCATGTTAAAACAAACAATATTTCTGCCTATTCAAACTGTTGTATTTTCCTCAACAACACAAAAAAGTATCATCTGACAAATGCACCACCACATTACCGCTTTGACAAAGTTAATAACAATATATTAAATATATACCACCCAACTTTACAAGGGTAGTTTAAAATTCATCACAGTAGTAATTCCTGCCCTCTTTTTCCCATGTATTCTCTGCATCGAGTCCAGCCGTTTTAATTTATACACTTTACATAATTACATTGCTTACATACAAATGTGCACCATAGTTGAAGACAGAGAGAGGGGGAACAATGAGGTTGCATTGTCCCCTGTTCTTAACTGTACAATTATTTACATGGCACACTCAAATTTGAACTCTTGCCTCGACATCTTGACCCTCACTGCTACATACAAATTCCTGATCAATTTGAAACAATGCTTGGGGCGAGAGTGGGGGAAAGGGGTCTGGGTGGGTAAAGGCAACACTTCAGTTTCAAAATTTGATCAACAAGGTACGGTTTGGTGAAACACTAACATTTATAATGTAGGAAGTCAGAAGACGGCAAATAAGAACATGCTTTTACTGTTATTAAGTCATTCTAATCAAGTGTATATAAAATAAAACTGATGTGGAAATAAACTGGTATACAAACCAAGTATTTATTAGACTCTTTTAAGTATGGATAGTTGATGTATAGTTACCTGAAGATAAACCACAAAATCTTATGTCATTGAACTGTCAACAAAAGAGAAACATTTAGTAACACCTTTTTTTCACCACCTCAGAAGAATTTAAAACCGACATCTGCTTTGTATTGTGAAAGATTTCACAAAGAAGTTTTTAAGAGTATTTTTTTGTATGCCAGAAAGGACAGACGAGCATATATCCTTCAAATGCATGAACCTTTGAGTCTTGATGTTATTTCTCACTAGGTTTCTGCATTCAAATCAAAGGGTGGAACACAACCAAAATGCTACCTTCTGTGCACCATAAATAAACATTTCATAGGATAAGTTACCTCTATATTTATATGAATTAACACAATGTACAGGGTAAATATTCAGTTTGTTAGAACTCGTGTTCATCTTTCAATTTGATACTGTGATGTTTCCATATATACCTATCATGACCATTAAACTGACCATCACATCCATGTTCTAACCGGTTTACTGACATGTTACAAACTAGACAAATATATATCTTAAGTGCCCAATCCGTTGTATAAACTACAATAATAACTAACAGTATGATGTGTTCTATTGCATTTATACCATGACTGCCACAGAGATGGAATGACACATCTATGGTAAGATAAAAGAAGGCATTATTCAATTTTCAGCAGATTAAAAAAAAAAAAAAAAAAGAGAAGAAAAGTCTTTTACAAAGGCTCAACTCAACAATATGTTGCATATGTAAAGTTTTAAATTTTGGAGAAATCATTAAATCATCTAATGAATTCCCATTACTCGACTGCCTTAAATGACATGAAGGTAGCTCGATTCCTGCTCGTTGCTATCTATTCATGGAGGAAAATGCATTAAATGTGCCTCATGTATCTTTTAACGGTGAATAAGAACAAAAATTTGAGAAATGTTCACCAATGTACAACCATTTGACGTGTCGGCTGAATATTTATTCAGATACACTGGTACACCTACATAGTATTTTGCATGAATATGGTATTTTTTTTATATATTCATATTCAGATGCAGATGCGCACGCTTGTATTTTTGGTTACCAACGTACAACCAAGACACATTTGAACGGTCAGCTGAATATATGTATTCCATCTATTTGACTAATTTCTCAATATTAGCCTTAGCACAGGTCCATGATCCACAATACGACTAGTGCACAGGCAGTGCAAGGATCTCTCTAGGCAGTGTGTGAATCACATTAAGCCCTATTCCCATATGACATGGTTAACAAAAAAACAAAACAAAAAAATTTACCACTGCTGCAAAATAAAAAGACACAAGCGTAGTGTGCTGCTCCTTTCTATATCTCACGAAACACATACAAGTACAAGTACATGTGTACGCTATGCATATTATTTGCCTTTGTCCGTGCAGCTACATTTTCCACCTCCGACTGTCATTCATTTGCATGTAAAATGTATTTATTTCGCTGCAGTGGTTTTATGAGGCAGTTTACCACATTATTTTTGTGCATGGTCAAGTTTTACTAATCCTGCAATATGTAGATCTGCAAATGTTCTGCTTCTTTCACATGTAAAAACACTAATGTCAACAATCTAGGTAATTCAAAGGGCTTACTATGAGCTCAGAAATCGTGATCTTGAAGAAACCGGGGCTTCGTTTAAATCTCAAACAAAACATTTTCTCTACATCAAAAGGATAGCTAGCCAGAAACACATGGCATACAATGAAGAACAAGATCTAAACTTTATTTGTTGTTTGTTTTCTTTCACGCAGCAGAGCCTGTACAATTTTGAACCGACAAATTGATCATAATGCTTTTATAACCCACTTTATTGCTTTGGTAATCACATTCATGTGGCACATACAGAACAGACCAGGTACTGCTGTACAACAATCAATACAGAGAGCTCAATATACAAGTCAATCATCATCATCATCATCATCATCATCATGACTTTTATGTGCCCTTCAAGCTCAGTGAAGTACACAATATCATAGGTTGAAATATACATCAATACACAGCAGAGGTAACGACTTGGGAGAAAATCATGAGGGAAAATGGGGAGAAGAAAATACATCCAATATAAAAAGGTATGACCTATTCATCATAATGCGCCTGCACATAATAAAACAGTATCATCGAGTGACAATCGAATAACCTATTAACACATTCATGGAAAAAGGTTACACAAAATATAATTGAGATTATGACATAGTCAATACTAATGATAATGCTACAACTGAAATATTAAATAGCTGTAGTATATACATCTATATAATTATGTGTATATTTTTATATACATATACACATAAGGAAACAAAATAATAATACTCAGTCTTACTTTAATGAGATGATAGTAAATTTGTTCTTAAGTTTGAAAAGATTCATACACCTTTTGTCAAGTATTAAAAAAAAAAAAAGTATTTCATTGTAATAGTAAATAAATTATAAATGACCCACGATAGTTGCTGCAAGTCCAACATTATGTCATATACTTTAACGTCTTGTAGTCATTGTGCCCTGATATCATACACAAAGAAAAAGAAGAAAAAAAAAATCAACTATCTCTTGAGCTTGTTATTATCCTGGGTTAATCAATAAAAGTTCACTACAATCTCCATTTTGTTCTGAAGAAATTAAGTGTGAGAATTACTTCCACCTTGATGTTTTTTGCACTACGGCAAGTATATGCCGACAACTATCACTTCCTGTGCAGTGGCCATTTTTCCTTTCAACGAGTATTGAATTAGTCATTTTTTAAAAAACCTATTCCTCACAATGCTTAGAACTAGATAAGGAAAAAGAAAAATATATATTATTCATTGCAACCCAAACAAGCCCCCCCCCCCCCTTCCCTCCCAAAAAATCTTTTCAACAAAATATTTGGTATTCAATATAATAAAATATATAAAGGGAATGTGATGTAAAAAAAATAAACGAGAATTTGATCAAAACAAAAGTGCAGACTGTGCATTTAATCAAGCATTGAAGCACTGCTTGTAGCAAAACTGTTTTTTATGAAAATAAATGTCGATATGAATTTTTGCAAGCTTCAAGTAAAAAAACACTTCCCTTTACAGAAATAATGAAGCCTTTATGCAAACAATACTGAGTTCTTATCAAATCATCATGTAGATAACAAGTTTCACAGAAGTAACTTGTGATAAAGGAATTACAAATATTTAAAAGAAAATGCTGCCTCTGGCACAACCTTTGGTCAGTGGTGGGGGCATAATAATCCTTCCATTTTATATTCCTTTCTGATTCATTGCTGGCTTTGGAGCTTATTTATTATCTTCTCATAGGACTCGTGTTCAAGAAACGCTGCACCTTTCATCCTACATAAAAGTTGAAACCTAAAACAATCAGTTGCTAGGTTCAACTTCCAAAGGGATACTGCTCAGGAAACTGCTTGAGTGATCTACTACTTCCAACTTGATAAATGTTCCCAAACACACTGAAACTGAAACTGAGGATGGGAATTAGGTACAAATAATAGTTGAGGGACCTTTTAAAGAAATAATCTTTAATTCTTTTTTGTTTGCTGTGAAAATCCATCCATGTGAAAAAAATACAAGATCTATAATTGTAGCTTTTTATGGTCTTCAGAAAAGAAACACAAAATTTGCATAAACTTTTAACATAAAGACTGTAGCAATAAATTATAACATATCAAACTTACAATAGCCTTTTCAAAATTTATCCACATACTTTTATCCTTTTCATGCTATTAGTGTGGGTAAAAATAAATATGCATTTTTCAATTATGCTTTAATACATGCTCTTTCTATTTTTTTTAAAAGGCTCGTTTCAGTCCTTGTTCCTCTTAGCTGAAGGTCTTTGCACGAAATTATAAACAAGTAGTTTCAGTGAAACTTAGACGAGTAATGCAAAATCCAACTCTTCAATCTGGGCAGCAGGAAAGGGTTAGGCTAAGGTCAGAATTGGATTAAGCATATAGGTCGAAGGTCAAATTGCAGGTATCACACTATTAAGTTGCACTTGGAACATTTCTTTCCTACAATGACAAGCCATTCAAATCTTATGAAGGGAAGGGACATTTCATGACATAATAATTGGGTCAAGATAATGCATGGAAATGGATATCGCAGGAAAACATGCAGGTTAGTTTGTCTCATGCTAAAATGGATTAGGGGAAGATCTCCACAACTAAGCACTTTTCAATGTTTCCCTTGTTAAAGCTAAATTGTTAAAACACCCTTAAGTCCGTATGTTGATAATGTTCAATGACCGTTCAATGACATCATCAATCTGTGATCACACGTCGCTGTTCGGGGCATATCATGATGACAAATGCAACCTTCACAACCTTCAAAAAGTAGATCGCTGTCATCAAAACTCGGCACAAACACTTACTCAATCACATGACACTTGATGACAATGATGTATGCACTAACAAAGCATCGGCTCGATAACAGACAAGAAGTTCTCTCTCTCTGCCATACTGGAATTGACTCCACTGCCTTTTGAAATCATATACCGGTTCACAACATTCAAATCACGTAGCACGGCAAAGTGGAATGACAGATATGAAGAGCGCCCTCATAGCCAGACGCTTCCTACATTGCCATCTATCTCTACATCTTCCCCTTCATCCTCCCGAGTCCTTTCCTCATTTTCTGAGCGTGAATGCCCATTCATATCCCCGTCTCCTTCTATTGTGTCCTGCGCTTCTGTCGCTGAGCCGCATCCTTCTGACAAGTTCTCCCTGCTCCCTTTGAGGATGATGTTTTGGTACTCGGACTGGTGGTACGGCGAATCATGCACCAGGTCGCTGGACTTCCTAGGTGAGGACTCGCTACCGGTGTCTAGCGTGCTGCTTCCACTGTAGGAGTGGGGTGGGGAAACAGACGGGGTGGTCACAGTTGGGGAGGTGGTCGGGGTAGGGTTCGGGGTGAAGGGTAACATTGTTGTTAGTGTTGGCCTGTAACCGCATTCCAAAGCAGAGAGGAGTAGGGAGGGAGGTATGCAAGCAAGGAGATCGAGGATAGGCGGATGTGCAGGAGAGGCATGCATTATAGTTAGTCATATACAAAAAGAGCAAGAAGCAACCCATATAAAGAGCAAACCAAATGAAAGCGGAAGCAGGAAGAAGCCGATTAACAGGATACAAATGATAAATACAAAGATTATCCATATGTGAAGGTTGTGATCAAAGAAATTCATAAAACAGTCAAGATTGAGGCAGAAAGCGTGGGGAAGGGTCCAGAAGCCAAGATGAGGAGAGAGATGGGGGAGAAGAGGAGAAGCACGGGTATTAGTTGTTACAAATAGAACACAACGCTCTAATCTAAGCTACCAAATGAATGCATGTTAACCTACAATGAAAGTGAGAGATTAATGATATTAATATGAAGTGAAATATGAAATTGTGAAGTGAAAGGAAGTATCACCAAACCAATGTTGATGAGATTGATTACCCCACCTCCTACCCAAATTCTATCACTACTTTCCATGGGTCTATCACCAACTATTCCCAAACATATACCATGATGGGATTCAATTCAACACTTGTAATTCCTCTTTCCCCTCCTAACTTCTTAATGCCCATATTTGACTATCACCCAAAACTTACTTCCAAATTTCGCTTTTACTTGCCTTCATTTACATTTAATCCAAATTCTTTCCCATCCCTAAAAAATATTCAAACATGATCTCATGAGGAAGATTTATTATTCAGCTTAATTGCCTATATATTTAAATGTACAGGTACTTAGTATTGTCATATATTTCACAGCTTTCCAGATTTAGAAACTTGTATTAATTACCTTAAACCTAAACATATTAGCAACACAACCAGTGCAAGAGGATGGCTACATTGTGTAAGATATAGCATATGGTTATCTATGAGGTTGGGCTAACTCGCCACTAGGGCCAACTCGGCATCTCCTGGCAATAAGGTTGAAGTTGAAGTTAAAGTTGAAGTGCAAGCCACTTACCGGACCGCTAAATAGCCATAAATTTCACATTTCATAGAGTTTCACCTTGCGAGATTTTCAAATTTTACCTTTTCGGTCTAAGAGTAGGTGTTCTAGATCTAAAAGACGTGCTTATTGCACAAATTGATGCAAGTATTTTTGATTGATTCCGCTCTCTCGGATAACTCAGCCATGATTTCCGCCGAGTCCGAGTTGGCCCTAGTGCCGAGTTAGCCTAGAGATATGTTATCTACTCCCTACTACATTATGAGAGAAATGAGTGTATATATATATCTGCTGCTCAAGAACTACAAGGATACAGTGGTCCACGTGTTATAACTCATACCTCACTCACACCACCAGACAGACTCCAAACAAATGATTCTTGGACATTCAGTGTGATGTCATTTTTCGTTCGGTCTGTTGTCGGTCAGGGCCTTGTTCCATAAAACTTGTCTTCAATGACAAGTTGCAATAACTGTTATAAGCTACTGAAATCCTTGCATCTGATTGGCTGAGAGCAAGTTTGTCATAGGAATGTGGCAGTAGCTACTGATAACAAGATTTATGAAACGGGGCCCTGGTGTCTGTCTTATTGGCGTGACTGGGGCATGAATTACACAACGTAAGCGGAATAAGGGCACACATGAAAGAGGCATGATGGTTGGTTATATATCTCTTTTCCTGTTCTCGTACACTTATCCAAAGTAAATGTAAAATTCTGAGAAGGAAGATATTGTCTGCTGAGAGTCGGAACACAAAGACTGAATGCCCTTATGGCTCTGAACAGATGATATATCATGAACGGCTTGATAGGAAACTTATCACACAATCTCAATGATTCATGAGTTATCACCTTCCTGGTATTCAAAATATAAGAATTCTTCTAAAAACTTGAAGGATTTCTGCGAAATAATGAAGCCTTGAGTTACTGAGTGAATATGGCTCCGTGACAAATAAAAATAATCCAATTTGTATCTGTAAGTCAGAACTAGACGAGGTTATAAATAACGGTGCAGCACTCCTAGCCATAATGGTGGCAATATAAATTGTGGGAAATTTCTCTTACTTTCTACCATTTTTCATGTTTTTTGCATAATCTGTCTTTATATGCTTTCAAGGAATTTCTAGTAATAGGACAGCTTTCATACTTAGAAATTGATCGTCAACACCAGCGGTATACAAGGCTACACTTCCAATACATATGGCAATCATATTCTCCTGCATGTTTGCATCTTCACCTTTCTTCAAAGTTCTTTAAAAGATTCTAAATTGGTGTCCATTCCCTGCCATCCAAGAATATGATATCCATTTCAACTCTCTACACTCCCTGACCCTTCAGTGTCCCCTACCTCACGCACTCTCCCTCTCACCTTTGCGTAAAGTCTATATTCTGTTCTAAGTGTGCTGCTGAAAGCTTTCGTTCAAGCTCCTGCATGGCTAGACCGCTCCCCTCCGTCTGGATGTTGATGTCCGACAGCGAGGTTTGATCATCGCTAGTGGTAGTAGTGGTCATCGATTGCTGCTTGAGCCGGAATGCTGTTTTGGCTGGCAGCGCGTTCTCAGCACTGGCGTCGGATGTCTCTGTGACTTCTACTGAAGGGGTGTAGCCAGAAGCTTCCCCTCCAAGGGGTGGGGTGCTAGGAACCAGGTCAGGTCTAGGCTCCTTCGGACGGGCACCTATGTGTTTAACAAAGCGAGGTTAGTACAGGGTACGGCAAGTACAATCAGTTGTCGTCTTTATTTTTGTAAGATCCTACGTTATCCAACATAACTATCTGTATTATGCTGTTCACATTTTTCTTTGCTAAACACACTTTTCTTGAAGTGCACTTCAATTATGTAATTGTATCTGATCATCTAAAGAAATTAATCCCTTCCTAGTCCCCTCCTCTGTCATAATTTGACCATGAATCCTGCTGCATGAACACCATCACAGAGGTAAAGAAAGGATCGATGTCCGCTCAGGCCCCATTCAGACATGACGCAATGAAAACAAATCTTAAAAGGCTTTTTTGTAACACTGCACAATGAAACCATTTTACATGTAAATGAATTGCAGTGGGGGTGGGAAGAGGAAACAAAACTCAGCGAACTGATTTATCGGTATAAAAATACAGACATGAGGAGCACCTTATGGCATTCTATTTTGCTGCAACGTTTATAGTGCATGTGTGAACGAGCCTTCAAAAAGATCAAGGCTGCAGTGATTCACCTGTTTCTTCTGTTGGAAGTGTCTTCTTGGAGTGGGGTTCTGAGAGAACGGGTTCAGTTTGTGACCTCGGTCGGTTGGCCCCACTGCTGTCCCCCTGCCTGGAGCTCTGGCCGTACTGGCCTGCCTGACCCCTCTTCTTCGACGGGGAATGCTTCACTGCAAGAAAGACGTAAAAATAGGAAAAAATTAGAACAGGCCTACATCTGCACTCTCATTATCCTCACCTCTAAAGATTGAGAAGCATAGGAGAAGTTTTGTGTTAAATACAAACTTAAGATATTACAACCCGGCATAAACACAATAGGCTCCTCTTCAATAAAGCTTTCTTTTTTTGTTTTTAAATCTTGTTATATTTTAGTTTAAATCCAGTTGTACCTGTTCCACTTCAAGACTGTAAAAAAGAATCTTGTTTTATTTTAGTCTAATCCATTTGTACATGTTCCAGTAACTGTTCTGTGTGCCTAGGGTGTGACTTTCAGGCAGATTTGTACAGTATACAAGTCTACATTTATTATTCTTCTTCTCCTGAAACCTGAACAAAAAAAAAACATATAGACCTACAAATTAGCTGGGTCTCTAATGACTTGATAAGTACAATATCTATCAAGAATGAAATCCACACAGTGAGCTTTCTTCTGTTTTAAATTTGTTAACAAAAATTTACAGGGTACTGAAAAATGAATAGCAAGACATGTACATACACAAAGTGTATGGCCACAAAAGCTTGGATATGGTATTTTTCATGAAGAAAAATAAAATTTGATTTTCCGTGAACAGCAATTTTACTGAACAATGGCTTGTAGAGAGAGAAATGAGATCATTCAATAATGTAATCTTGATATCATTTTTCCATCTGTAAACATCTATTCAATTCATTCGCAGTCTATGGGATGTAACTCGTAACACTGTGCTAAAATGATTTGAAATTTGATAATTTCAGGTATCTGAGGGTATCTGGGATAAAACATGTCATACTCGACTCTGGTCTGATGACTTTCAGAGGATTTAGCGGAATTGATATTTCTATGAAATTAATGGGGTATGAGTTCACATAAATCATCTTAAACCTCTTCAAAGTTTGTTATAAAAAAATGTATGCATGTGTACATATAAAACTTCATTTATACAGGGTGTATAAAAAAATAAACAGTTTGAAAATATCCTGCAAAATAAAAGATTTCATATTATTTGGCTGATTTTTTCTTCCTCTTTCTTTACTTATTGATGGGCAAGGGTCTATTTAAGAGTTCCCCTCCCTCAAACTATTTTTAATTTTTCTGAACATCTTCTCAATTGGATTCCAACCAAATATATGACCATACATACATTTATGATGTAATAGTATATCCATTTGATATGCTAATAGTCAGAGTTTACATCTATAGATATGTAGGAAATTGCATATAGTTCTAGGAAGGAGTAAAGCCAATATTCATGATTACCAGGTTCCCGTTGCATAAAACTTGCTCAAGATAATAAGAATTGGATATAAGATTCCAAATACTGACCAATTAGTATCCACCTTTTTACCATGTTACAGCACAGCACAAACTTTGATTTTGTTTGGCTGCTGTATTTGATCGCAGGAAACCAGTTTTGATAACAAGTGATTTGCAAAGGGCTCTGCACTTAGGATCCCCTCTATGCATCGATGATGTACGGTACATGGCATGGATGGATAAAACTACAAATCTCTTTTTTGAGGGGGAAACAATCAACTTACATTAGGTTTGGTTGAACTTGAAAATGAGAAATATGTCAAATTCCCCTCCACCTAAGAAATGTTTGATCTTGCTCTAAAAAGCACAAATACAGCAAGGAGCTGACTTTAAATGTCATACATGCAGCATGCATTCACAAAGAACAAAGAAGCAGACACAAATTTCATCTGAAATACTAATTAAATTCTGATTTTAATCATCCTTCATTATTTTTCTTCCTTTTAACACAATATTCAGCAACAAAAATGACAATATCTTTACCATCTTTCCAGGAAGTAATATCAAGTTTTGTGCATGTTTTTCTTTGCCACTGTGAATTCCCCAAGGCATAAAAATAGCATTTTGCATTCAAATTCCATAAATAAAGCTATATGAAACTCAATATCTAAAGGAATTGGGAATATAGGCTTTTCTAGAGAGAAAGCGACTGTCATGCTTAGTACTTCACTAAATACTACTTAACATTTGATCTAAATAATGAGAGAGTCGCTTTCTAAGAAATGCAGATCTTATGTACTACATTTATGTTGATAAATAAGTTACAACTATATCCTTTCCGTTCTAAAAATTCTTATACTAAGAGAAATACTAGTTTTCCATAAGACTATCTCCACCTAATACAGCACTTATTGTTACATTGATTATATTCAATATGATTATGTGTACATGTAGTTAGTAGCATATTGTTGCAGTGATAAATGTCTATGCAACTCTAACATTTTCTGCATAAACAGTAAATGTGACACTGAACCTCTTCATGCCATCTTCGAAAATCTGTTCATTCCCATAATTAATAATCAATAAATTTAATCTAATTGCACGTACATGTACGTGAACTTTTAGATTTTTTTCTCCAGATTAATCGCAATAAATAATCCCATTTTTGTTAATTATCCTTTACTTACATGTAGGTAAATGTAGTTTTCTATGAATTATTAGGTATCATATATCAACTATCTTAATCTACCTGTATATATATCTAGAATTCCAAAATGAAATTAATATAAAATACCAATCACCTTTTCAAGCATGGAAATAAGGGCAAAAGGGGTTGAGTAAAAAGCAATGAATTTAAATAGAATAAAGGCTGTTACCATTTGATAATTGGGTTTCATCACTCTCTATTCCAACTGGAGACAAAGCAACGTCAAATCGATAAGAAATCAAATACAGCACAAATAATAAACACACAGGCCCATATCTAAAACTTGGCTTTATCTCATCAGATTCAAATTGGCAGTCTAATTGAGGAGCACATTTTGTGTTAAACTTGCCACACACATAACAGTTACAGTCACTTTTGTGTGCTGTAGTCTATCTACAATGAAAAGACAGAATGAAGAGTATGCTCCATACTTTGAAAAACTGCTTCTTTAAATCTGGATTTAAGTTATTTCAAGTTATATAAAAAAAAGGTACAGAGGGACAGCCACATGCTATAAGCACAATGGGGAAAAACACTCAAATAATGAAATGGTACAAGAACTAATAACAATGAAAGCAAACAGGAAGGCCACATATCCCTGCAATTATTAGTCCTGTTCTTATGATACATGGCATCTTTCACGGCATTGGCTAATATTATTAGCGGTTTGTGTTAATACATGCACTTATTTGAAGTGTAATCTTACCCATTTAGATTTTTTTCTTCAATTGTGTTAAAAGGGAATGTTTTTGTTGATAATCAAGAAAGTTTAGCTCCCCTACCCCCACAAAAAAGTTTTTTTTCAAAAAGAGGCATGTGTGGGCCTAATAAGATTAGTATTCCGCTTGTATCTAGATGAAATACCAATGTGTGAAGCAAATGGAGATATGTAACAAGGTGGACTTTATGGTTTCCTTGCAATTCAAAGTTTTTATCTATATCTTCTAAATTAACATATGGCTATGTACGGAACAGCTACTGTATATTCCTGACAAAGTCTGCATTTCAAACAAGGATTATGTGCCAGTTTGCACTGTAATCCAAGCCAAGTGCAATGTTGTCTAACATACCCAAACAAACAAAGTGCAAGAGTGCTACATCACTGTTTATTCACCTCTACTGTGACATTCCATTTATACAGAATTATCAAAAATACATTTAAAAAGGTAAAACTTAAGTTGTAATCCATCATTTCATACATATAGTTAAAATGGGCAGGAATTGTCTGTTGAAGGAACCACCCTACCAATGAATGATCCTGATAGTGTTTCCCAAAGAAGAAATAATTGGTCATAGTCTACAAATACAGTTAACTATAGCTGTGGGTGCTTCTTGTTGCCTGTGGCATGGAGGCAGAGAGTATTAGTAGGGCTATTTACAAGCCTTCCAATCAATTTCACATTACAAAATAGTCACTAATTATGTAGTATTATTATATATCATTACAACAGGAGAAGTCTACCTATCCCCCCCCCCCCTCCCCCACACATTTATCCTTGCACAAATGCTGATTACATGGAGTAAATATGAATTTCAGACCATATCCGATATTTTTACTTTGGATTTACATATAGTCAATGGAAATTGCCCAAATAGAGCTGAAGGACAAAGTCTAACTGCTAAAGCCTGATTTATCTTTGAGCAAATGCTAATACTGTGGTGGAATATATAAGATTTTCAACCCATCCAATATTCTGATACTTATTGTTACTAAAAAATTTCATGTTGCACCCTCAGTGGATAATTAAGTATCTTTTATCAGTAAAAATTGGGGGAAAATGCAGACACACTCACTGTAAACCAAATCCTTCATGACATTAGAAAAGGCCAAACCGAACCATACCACTACATTACCCCTATGAGGAAGAAGATCCTGAGAAACGCAATCAAATGAGAATAAATCTAAAAGAAAGAAAAAGACATCCGTAGAGATAAGCAGCTCAAAATGTTACTGCAGCACCTCTTTACAACCAAGCAATACTCTTCACACAGTTTGCTTCTTATAGATTCCATCTGATATATCCCTCATGTAAAAATTCTAAATGCATGAATAACCTTTAGAATGCAGAGTTTAATCACTGTAAATTATAAAACAGAAAAGCAGAAAATTTACGTCCACTGATACCACAAAATACAAACAAAGATGTATAATGACACACACACACACACACACAAAAAGGGCAACTCACGTGGTATCTTCTTGAAGACATTTTTTCCCATGAATTCTTTGAAGCGGTTGGCATAGAATCCAGGTCTGTGGACTGAGACTGTATCCCCATCATGAACGACTGACTTCCATGTGTGTTCTAATTTCTTTGTTAATCTACGAAATTGAGAAGAAATTATTTACTCATGAATAAATTTCTAGAATACATCTGACTTGAATGAGCACTCAAGTTTCTTTGGTTTGAAAAATTGAACATGAAGGTCTAACACAAATAATGGGAAAAGAAGAGTCACCATGTTTGTCCATTTTCATTGCAAATTTGATAAGGTAGTACACTGTCAACAAGAAAAGCCAACCTTGTCTATATTGGTACGAATGTCTGCAAAACATAAAAGTAATGTCTATGTATACAGTGACATCTGGGGGGCATTTCATCAAGTGTCTTGTTGGTGATTTCTGACAAATTTGCTCTCAGCCAATCAGATGCAAAGATTTCAGTAGCTTATAACTGTTATTGCAACTTGACATTGATGACAAGTTTCATGAAACAGGGCCCTGATGATTCTTTTTTCTACTCTCCTACAAATGTACTTGATTCATATTACCAACTATTCAAACAGAATTTGTGAGTTAATGACAACCCGATATTGAGCAGTGATTTCAGACTGCCTTTTTCATATCAAAATATAATACTATAAGATATTTCACAACTTACTGGGAAAAATTGTGAAATTGCAGAATTTTCTTGTAACATTTTTATAATGTCAATGATTACTTGCATCGACAGGACACTGCAAGATAACTCATGACTACTTGTAATGAGAAGAATTCACTGATGCCTCGAGCTAATGAATGCTGTCAGCTATCTCATAACTTACTTGTAACATTGTAAGATGTCAATGATGCCTATGAAGAGTAATAATCGGTCTCCTTTTGAGTTTTTCGCTGGAATACCACCACTCCTGAAACAGAAAAAAATTAAGAAACATGAATTTAACACTTCAGGAGAGGAAAGGCGGAGGGGGGGGGGGGGGGGGATATATCACATTTGACATTTCAAGAAGCAACCATTCCCCTCACCAACTGTTTATTAATCATAAAAGGGCTATTTTTAAAGTTTCAAATTATGACTGTGATAACCTGTGATGGTATGACATGGACAACATCAGAATGATTGTTTTTTTTCACATTATTTTTAAAATCTAAACAGAGACAATAAATAAGTCATAACAAGCTTTTAAAAATACAGTGGTGAACAAGGCACAATCAGTAAATGAGCAGATTAGCGAATGTGGCGCAGAAAGAGTGACAGAGGAACTTACTGTTCATCCTCCCCTCCTGAAACGTAAGTATCGGACTGACCCTGGATGGCTTCTCTCGTTGTGGAGAATGCAGCCACTCTTTGTCTGTTGTTATAGGAGCGCGATCTTTCTAACCTTGGAGGTACTCCTTCAAATACAAGTTCAGCAATTATGGATTAAAAAAAGAAAATGTTTGTTTCAACATCACTTTATTGATAATCATAATTGTTGCAAAAGAAATAAATATTAAAGTTACAAAGAAGATGCCCAAGTCATGACATATTAGTGACAGAGCATACTGATATTCAGAGAGAATACAACATACAATGGTGTAGGACCTTGTAAATGCATATCAATATACAAAGAGTTATAAAAAGTTGAGGTGAATTGCTCCATAAAATCATACAATATACATCAATTTCATGAATTAATTTATCTGAAATGAAATCCATGCTTCGTTTAAAAGAGTTTGGGAAGGCAATTGCGAGATTTTATATGATGTACTGCTGACATCACAGTCACATGACAGATCTGCCGAAGTGCTATTTTAGTAGTTGATCTTGTACAAAGAAAAAAATATTTTCTTCATCATATGTCAACTATTGGTCAAACTTTCACAAATTTGCATCACTGAATTTTCTGAATTCATTCAAAGTTATCAAGGAAGGATCTCCCTGATTTCCAGGATAGCTGGGAGCCCTGTATTTTCTTTTGTGAAGCAATGTAATGACTTCATTAGTTATTACTACATCAGACACACCTAAAACAGCCTCTCACCTGATGGTGAATTGAGGGGATCTTCCCCATTACTGTTCTCTGTTGGTGTTCTTGGTGTCTTCTCTGTCGGAGTCCGAGGTGTCTCTGGGTCACCGGGGTACTCTGGAGGAAGATCCTCAAGACCTGATGGAGTGCTTGGGTTTTCCCTTCCTTCTTTGGCCTGATCAAAGAACAGAACATAATAACATAAATCATCAACAATTTGATAATAAAATCTTGACCCCTCAACCCTCTCTCAGTAGGTGTCATAGGTGTCTCTGGATTGCTGACAGGGTTTGAGGGTAGTCTGGAAGAAGATCCTATAGACCTGAGGGAGTCCTCAGGTTTTCCCTTTCTTCTTTGGCCTGATCAAAGAACAGAACATATTCTCATAACCTCTTATCAATTCGATACTAAAATCTTAATCCCCCCTGTATGTGTTCTAGGTGTCTCTTGAGTCGCTGACAGGGTCTCCAGTTCACGTTTCAATTGCAAAGGTGCAAAAATGCATACAAATGAGGCTGAGTAAATCATTTACCATGTCTCGTTGTGCTTGGTCCAAGTTATGAATACCAAGAAGTAAGCTGTAGTCCATGATCTTGAAGCTTTCTAATACCTGCAACAAGAAAAAAAGAAAAAGAACCTCTAATAATGTTGATACAATGAACATTTCAAAAACTAGAAAATTCCTACAGTCTGTGTTTGAGTCACAAGACCCCTACCACCAGTGTGGTTTAACTGGGGGCTCTAGTAAATTAACTCTCCATAGGGTGGCTGAGCTTATCTTATTTAAAATAAAACAAATTGATATCAATCAACACAAAACATAATTTGGTGATTTCTGAATTTGGGGACATCTGGGAATATCTGGGCCAGGAAAGTGCAAAATTTTGAGGGCTAAATCAACCCTCAGAACCAGAATTGGTTTCAAACTTGCCGGACTAAAAATTTCAAGCCGAACCAGACACAAAACTGACTAAAACATGGATCATGTCTACTCAGTATTAAACAGAGCTCTAGTAGAAAAGAGTTGTGAAAAAGCTCATTATTTCTCATCTTTTAATCACCCAGAAAGTGTATATTTCAAATAATAAATTGAAGTGTGTGTATACATGTCTGCCTGAGTATCATGTTGCAGAGCTCTCCAAGAAAAAGAACGAGTATTCGTTGGTGATAGAATTTTGATGACAGATTTTACTTGTGTTCCTTAACAAGTTAGAGGACCAGTCCAGAACACGGTAACAATTTTCTAAGAAGCAAATGAGGTAGACAAGACCAGGATTTGGGGTTGCAAGCTACAGCACTACCGATACTCACCCTGCAGTCCCGTTGTATTGTCTTCAGAAGAGCATTATAGGTTAACGCGTCTAGGTGCAGCCCATCGGGATGCTCTTCCATGAAATCCAAATCTTTCAAAGTGGGTGATCTCTTCTGCTTCTCTGTTCTTGATGCTTTCCTCTTGTATGTGGAACCCTGAGAATGAACAAACACAGAAGCGTGAAGGATCAATAGCTTGCAAATATGAAATATGAAATTGTTACATTGACATATAATTTAATCTGAGTATGACTGTTATTGGCTATACAATAGGGACTGGAATTGCCCTTGAGTTGACATTTTGAAAGTCTTTTTATGGAATGATAGTGTACAAACTACTCTTACATACAGTGTATTCAAAACAAATGTAAGAAAATGTGACTTATGCATATCTATGCTATATCATTCAAACTTGCTTAGTTCCTCTGAATTGACAGGCTAAACCAAAAGCAAACATACTGTACAATGATCCACAAGGGAAAATCGTGACCACAGGAAGTCCCCTACATGACCTCATCCTGGTATTTGTTTGGACTTGTCATCCTACTGCTGGGCAAACAATAATGATAAGCAGTTGACCAGTCAATGTCACGATCTAATGTTTTCTGACAAACCCCAGCCCAAACTGAGTTGACAATTTCACAGCCAATTGAACAGGCAAGCTAAGTTCCTGATGGCAGAACTGCACTGCCAGACTCTAAGGTCTATATTGCAGGATATATGAAAACTTTGAACTTTGGAATTCATGACACATTTCATTTTCACTTGATCACTCCATATGTGTGTAGAAATCTGTATTAACTATCAGTAGGTATGGATCATACATTTCTGTATGGAAGATATGAGAATGGCAACAATAAAAATGTTGATCTCTCCCAGAATAGACTTTGATGATTCAAAACCTTATTATAGAGTCAGCTATTGATAAATTCCAATCAGCCCTTTCATGAAGCAAAACAATAATGCAGTTTTGATTTGACTCATATCATCAAGGTTAATCATAAATCATAATATAAATCTCCCATCATCAATGCAAATATGATCTTTTGTACTTTTGAGTGCTTTGGAGAGAATGGTAGCAAATGGTAATGGTACTAAATCATCATGTGAATTATAAAGACCATAAAGAGTTGTCAATCTCACCTTTAAATCAAACTTTTGATGCATCTTCAGTGTTGAAGGAAGAAGGTTGTTCATGACGACAAATCGGATGTTCTTGCCCCCGCTTTGGTATGTGTAAAGACCATAGAATTTAGGTAGCAGTGTCCTGGGATTTTGTACAAGATTCTAAATGAGAGAGAGAGAAAAAAAGAATAAGACAAATTTTAACAAAATGAATTAAAAAAAAACACTCATTCATTAAAAATGTGACATATAACAGAATCAAGACGATGGATACTCTCCTACCATTCTTAGAATAAGGGCAGTCACATGAAATATTTTGTGGAAACAATTGTATTTTCAATCTTCTTAAATAAATAGTAAGCCAACAAATCGATGCATCTATCCTCATGCAATGCGTATAGTAACTTTTATGGACATATATGTATCAATCTTACATTCAAAGTCTTAATAGAGTTTACAATAGACCATTCACCTCAAATTGTTAACATAAACCATGTGGAGACATTAATCATCAACATATCTCGAAACATGTACATGTACAAATCAGGGTAAAAATTAGACGGGAGCTCCGGGCGATTTCGCCCTCGTAAGGCCAAAAAGAGCCCCCGTCAACCAAATTATTTCCATTGAAAACATGTACACAGGGGCGATTTTGCCCCAAAAATGTTAAAAAGAGCCCCCGTGAAAAAAAAAGTATTTTTTACCCTGGTACAAATGTGACAATAATCACTATCAAATCAACATTGCATACAGCGGAAATGGGTCTTTTCACGGTCATTTTTGACATACATGTATGATGCAATTCATTCAGCATCTATATTCTATACTTCCTCCAGCAAAATGGCTTTTTCCTTGTTTCTAATGGTAAAGAAGGATAATAATTAAGTACACGTAAATTCCTGGAATTATCTAGATCACAGTTTAATTTCCTTTTTGTTTCCCTGTTAAATGTGTTTATGCATTAGATTTCAATGAAAGAGCTTTTGGGAACATCTCTATATATATATCCAGGCTGAGAACAGACTAAACAGAGTCCCAATCTATTTTCTTAACATTGTTGTGACTTTTTCTATTACTACACATGACCATAAATTATGGCAATCAGGACAAATTTCTTTTGGAAAGTTACATGATATAGTCACATATATATGTATATTATTTTCCAGGCTGCTTGACAAGCTATTCAAAAACATGCAATTATTCCACATTTTACATGTACACATGGACACTGCTTTTTTAAAATTCATGTTGAGAAGATGGGCTATAGATACAAACTCCCCTCTGATAAACTGAAATGTACTCATCTTAAAATCCAATAATTCGTGCCTCATATTAAAGGTAAACTCACATTTCTTGTATACAAACATACAATGTTTACCATGGCCCTATGGGATCAATATATCTCCATGGGAAATTCAGTGAAGGATACTCAATTAAGATCTATTGCAGAGGGGCGGGTTGAAACACATACTTGATTCTGGCCAGCATTAGATTGACCGATTCAATCTCCTGTTTAAACAAGTATCGTAAACATAGACTCTTCAGCGCCCCTCCCCCATTTCTCTCCCTCTCTCTCTCTCTCTCCTTATCTCTAATCATCCCTCTTTCTGACAAAGCTCCTTCAGTACATGTAGACCTACATGTGTACAGTTGACTTGAGGAAGCACAGTTTTAATATGGAATTGAACTCAAGGAATGGAGATATAGTGAACCTGAAGTGCATTCGCATTGAAATCTCAGAGTTTTCATCACAATTCGCGAGTCTAATTGAGAGCTAAAAAAGGTCCCATTTTGAAAATTCAAATAAAATATAATCATCATCCTAAGGTGTCTTTCTCATTCCCAACAATTCCACCCATCACTTTCTCAAGGTTACACAAAACTATACCCTAACTTCAGTTTCACAAACAGATCCATATAACATTGCTGGTTTATGCATAGATCTCAAATTTGGAAATACTGAAAACCCATAATGATGCCAGGTCTATGTTTCCATATGCATGTATGTGTACATGTATGTCATTATGTATGTTAATCATTTGGATACTTCGTCTTACCAGTGATCAATATACTAGTCTGGCATCAAGGAAACAAAAGTGATTTTTTTTTTGTTCTACATGTATAATGCTCAAATAACTACTTATTTGACTCGGGCCAATGTTGAGTTCCCCCCCCCCCCCCCCCTTTTCTGAATAGAGATTGTTTAACATACAGTTTCATGACAGGTAGAACAATTTGGATATTTGGATAATAAAATTGACATACCCCAACTGAGAGACAGACTAACATTACACATGAAAGACAGGTGCAGATAAGATGGAAAGAGGTCAATGTTATCACAAGACAACTTTCCATGTAATATCGCTGCCTTGCAAGGGAGAAGAGAAAAAAAAAAATGTTTTTATTAAACTTACATGTTAACATCCATCTTGTATGAACATTAAAATGCTCAGTAATCTTCCCCAAAGATTTGTTTCTAATTACCCTACAAGCAATATTACTATACACTGTGACTGGGTCTCCTATAAGCCTCCGCCTAATTCAGTTGATGGCTCAAACTGTTCTTGAAATATTGTGATAGCCAGAATAAAAAGCCTCTAATTACATATTAATTGACCTCTTTGACATTTGACCTTACACCTTATAACCCAAAAGTCTGATCACTTTATCTCCTCCTAGTCATGAATACAAAATAGTTGAGATATGGTGATAACAAAGGTAAAAAAACATTAATTTCACATACACCTGTATAATGACCTCTATGACCTGTCACCTTTGACCAACGTGAACAAAAATCTAATCAGTTCGTCTCATTATGGTGATGCATACTAGTTCCAAGTTTGAAGTTAATGGATCAAATGGTTCTTGAGATATCATGTTAGGTGCGTCTCCATCAGCCCGAGTTTGCTCAAGCTCGAGATTCTAGCCCGATCAGCGCTTCTCAAGAAAAAAGTCCGAGTTTGAAAAACCCCATCTCCATCAGCCCGAGTCGAGCGATTCCCGCTCGTTCTTGGAATAAACTCGAGCTTCAGAGCATGCGCACTTCGAAGATGGAAAATTAAAAAAAATATATAGGATAAATGAAGAGAAAAGAGCAAAGAAATACATAAGGAAAAGATAAAAAGGGAGAAGGAAAAACAAAGAAATACATAAGAATAGAAAGAAGAATAGATAATGGGGAAAAACAATGAAATATATAAGGAAAAAAAGGAGAGAAGGAAAAACAAAGTAATACATAAGAAACAAAGAAATGCATAAGGAAAAAATAAAATAGAAAAACAAAGAAATATATAAGGAAATATGAAGGAAAGTGGATAGAAAGAGGAACAAAGAAATACATAATAGAAAGAAGAATAAATAATGGGGAAAACAAAGAAATACATAAGAAACAAAGAAATACATAAGGAAACAGATAAAATAGAAAGAAAAACAAAGAAATACATAAGGAGAAAAAAAAAGAGAAGGGAAAACAAAGTAATACATAAGAAACAAATAAATACACAAAGAAACAGATAAAATAGAAAGAAAAACAAAGAAATACATAAGGAGAAAAAAGAAAGAAGGAAAAACAAAGAAATACATAAGGAAAAGATAGAAAGAGAGAAGAAAATCAAGAAATACATAAGGAAAATGACATTTCTAGGATTGGTGTCATGAATAAATTAACCTGAGTCAAAACCCGAGTGCGTCTTCACCTGCGAATTAGCGGGCTAATTCGCCAAATAGCTATATCACAAAAAACCCAAGTTGACTTAGGCTTCTAGTTGAGCTAGAAACCCACGAAATAGCCAGCTAATTGCGTCTTCATTACAAACTAGCTCGAGCTAGTTCTGATCGGGTTAGTTTCCTGGATCAAAATTAGCGGGCTATTTCGGAAACTCGGGCTGATGAAGACGGGCCTGTTAAGGCCAAAACCTGAAATTCAGAATTGACCTCCATG
This sequence comes from Heliocidaris tuberculata, assembly GCA_025618425.1. NCBI lineage: Eukaryota > Metazoa > Echinodermata > Echinoidea > Camarodonta > Echinometridae > Heliocidaris > Heliocidaris tuberculata. The sequence continues at coordinate 29,849,145 of CM046832.1, forward strand.
ACCTTTGACCTTTGACCTACGTATCCCAAAATCTAATCAGATCGTTTTTCTATGGTGATACATAATAGTACCCAGTTTGAAGTTCATACCTCAAATGGTTCTTGAGATATCGGGTTAACAAGGCTAACACTTGCAATTTCAGAAATTGACCTGTGACCTTTGACCTACATACCCCAAAATCTAATCCTCTTCCTATGGTGATACATACTAGCACCAAGTTTAAAGTTATACCTCAAATGGTTCTTGAGTTATCGCGAGAAAGAGAAAACAGGACGGACGGACGGACGGACTGACAACCCGAAAACATAATGCCTCCGGCACCACCTTTGGTGGGCGGAGGCATAAAAAAGGGAAACCCATATTCAAGCCCAAATATCTTAAACATTATAAGTGAAATTTCTGAAATGTATTACAATGGTATGATAGTTGATGATGTCTTCTTTAACTTGATAGGCTGCTCACCAACTTGCCATCGTGGATGAATGAGCACTGGCCATTTTTAAAATCATCTTTGCCCAAGTTTGGGCTTAGTGTGTTCATTATTTGTGAGTGCATTCAACTGGAATGGAGACCATTCAACCAACCTTGGGTTTACTTTCATTTCATTCAAAACTTGGGCAGAGGCAAATTTGACAAGAATCAGGAAAAATGCTTCTATTCAGGTGTCCATGGTTGGATTTTATTGATCAAGGTGTCAAAATTAAAGGAAACATAATTTGAGGTATCTTTGATTAAATCTATATTTACTGATTGCAACAATATTTAGGGTTGAATCTGGGTTTCCTTTTTATTGACTCACACTGTATAGTAGTATCTTGTTATCAAAAATTTTGGTAATAAAATTCTTTCTTTCAAACCACAAATTTCTGCAGCTTCCTACAAAGCTCCGAAACGATTTCTAACAATAAAGCTGTTTTACCATAAATATAAATCTTCATAATATAAAAGCTAGTTGTTTCCCAGTACGTGAAGAGTAAATGAAGCACTTACCATATAATAGCCTGGTAGTAGTTTCTGTAAGAAGTCTGCTTCCTTGTGTTGTGTTGTCTTAATGATGAACTCATCATCCAAGGTCAGGTAGAACACACTACCACTAGCACCTGGGTTAGACAATTCTGTCAATGTCCTGTCAACCAATGATATCTGGAAAGAGACAAAAAAGATCTCATTTATTGCAATATTTTAGTCATATACAAGCATACACGTATGTATGGTACCGGTACATACGTTAGGCGGGTAGAACACACTACCACTAGCATCAGGGTTAGACAGTTCTGTCAATGTCCTGTCAACCAATGATAACTGGAAAGAGTCAAAAAAGATCCCATTTATAGCAATATTTTTGCCATATATAATGGTACATGCATATGGTACTGGTACTTAGTTCGATAAAACACACTACCACTAGCACTAGCACTAGGGTTAGACAATTCTGTCGATGTTCTGTCAACCAATGATATCTGGAAAGAGACTAATATTCCAATTACTGCAATATTTTACAAAATGTAGTCATAAGTATGATCATATGTTAGTGTAGAACACACTACCACTAGCACCTGGGCTGGACAATTTTGACAAAGTCCTGCCATCCAATGATATCTGGAAAAAGACAGATATTCCAGTTATTGCAATTTTTCCAGTCAAATTCAGGAACATATACATGTATCCTATCATTCAAGAGAAGGACAATGTAATCCAATCAAATCCATAATGTATCTTTTGTAGCAGTTGTAGCTCACCAGTTACAAAAGCACTTCACAATAACTCAATATGTTTTCAAGGCTTACATGTAGCTTTTCACTACATCACGTACATGTGAACAATATATATTTTTCCAGAGGATAATTACCCAAGCTTATCTTCCGTTCACTCTTTGTGTACCTGAAATTACCATCTAAACTTAGATCACTTTAAAACTGACATACATGTACTCTGTGACTCTATTGACAACACAATCCTGTACATGTATGCATTCAGAAATCCATAGTGATGGGTTTGAGTTAATAGGCCAATTTACATGTACATGTACATGAAGAACTAAAGTGTGCTCCTCTCAAAATGCAGCATGCATGTATGTACATGAGAGCTGTTCATAAACTCTTTTTCATACATGAGTGAAATACCGAAAGGCATCCTACAGGTTTGAATTCCACATTACATTTATGCTTGCATTCATGACCACTTTAAAAAGTTTGTGTGTTTTCCAAATAATTCTTTCCAGATAATTCTTCAAACAATGACAATACAATCGATAAGCTCAAATTTCCAGATTTCTATTCTTGCAAGTACATACATGTACATGTAATTTGCATTAAGTTCTAATAAGAGCCAAAAGGTCCTTTTCTTTGTGTAAAAGTATATTCTGGTTCTCAGCAGGATGGTCGTATTCCTTTCATACAATAAGACTGATGACGTACAAATTTACAGAACCACAAATTTACACCACATCCTTAATCCTAATGTAAACAGAAATAACAATGCCACTACTTTTAAAACGTGTTTGCAGATACATGTAAGTTCCTAGAATCACATTCATGCAAAAATAACAAATCATTCAAATTACTGCCGTTTCTCCATATTTTCATACTATCTTCACATGATTGCTAATTTGCCTACTGATTATCTGATACATGTATATTATTAAATATTTCAAAAAGAAATTTGCCTCTTTTTTCACAGATAAATTAAAAATTGCCAAGAAGTATTTTTTCTCACAGAACACTATGAATCAATTCATTGCTATGACCCCGACGTATGAAATAGTACTACTTTCAACACATGTTTTACTTCTTTCACTTCAGGAGAGAATATCACTGTCCTAATGTTTCACAATCTGCTCCTTGATCATTTTTGCCACATGCAGATAGAATTCCAGGGATATGCAGATAGAATTCCAGGGATATACATGTAAATGTAAGTTACACACCTTTCACTTCATTTACATGAACATTAATACAAAACTGTACAGTGGTGGTGTTACATCTGTTGAACTCAATATCACAATGCACAAAGCAAGCTAACACACTAGAGTGAATATTTCACCTTCAGACATGGCAGAAATACTGTATCTGAGGACAGAACGAAAGAGAGTGTGGTGAGTATTGATAAAAGCCTACAAGAGAGAGACAGAGAGCTAGAGAGAGAGAGAGAGAGAGAGAGAGAGAAAGAGAGCACGCTGCATTACTTAATACATGTTGCGTGTTTGAAGGCATGCATAGAAAATGTCAATCCATTATGCTAGGGACGAGACAGAGCCATCGATCACTCCCAACACTTACCTGCTTACGATAAAATTATCACAATGCACATGTGCATGTACCTTTCGTATCGTCAGCATAATTTTGTTAGGCATTAAAACTGTGTGTGCGTATGAATCTTTTTGCATTGGGTACATGTAACTCTGGGTGATACATGTACATGTACATGTAATCTGTGCAATGACAGTAGTGGTGATTTTTCAGAAATAAAGAAATTGTAGGAAGTTACAATTCATCCCCTCCTCACCTCCTGTGGCTATGTTGCCAATTGTGCTAAAAGATTTTAAAGTGAAGAAATATGTGCAGGTACAGCAGTATTTTTATAACTTGGCAGTTGGCACCGACGATGGAGAAAAATAAAATGAGACCAGTACATGTAGCAATCAGTGTACCCCCCCCCCCTCCCCCAAAAATGGAAATAGAGGTTGGTTTCTGAGTATAATACATATATATACATGTACATGTACATGTACATGTAGGCCTAAATGAAGTTATAAGAGTGTATTTCCCACCATACAATATGCAGTCATGAAGGAGGCCTACATGTAGACCCATTCCCCGCTTAATACAGTTTTGATGAATTCAATTAAATAACTACATGTATGTACATGAAATTGTCAAAATTGTCAAAATAAGACTTTATGCAGCACTCCAAACAAACTTTTTTGACAGTGGATATATATATTTTTAATGTTTTTGTACACTCACTCGGCCCCTGTCAAAATTATTACCACAAGCCTACCAGTACCAGAGACACAAGAAGGCCCTTGTACGTGATGAACAATACTTTATAATGAAAATAAAACAAATTTAGAAAGCTAAGTTTTACAAAAATCACAATGTGCAGTTTGACTGGGGCCTCAGTGACTAATTAGTTAACTGATTTATAAATTGATTAATGGACTGTAAGCATTAGATACATGTATATGTACCACAATAGGAATTGTACTTATTATCCCTTTCAGAACATGAATTATTTATTTAAAGGGCTAAATTGATCACATTTTGTTCTTCAAATTGGCAACAATAATATTTTTCTTGTAGTGCAGCATGGTTCTAATAAGATATAATGTGTTTGAAAACAACATACTAGTACATGAATAGGGAATTTGTCAAAAAGTTGAAAAAAATTGCCAATTTCGACAAAAATAATGATTTTGAAGTTTGAACCTCTCAATGGGTTGCCAATTTAAGGATGTTAAAGCTTATTCTCCTTTTTAAAAATTCCTGGCATCAAATGCAATATGGTCATGCAATAAAAAATGTACACTGTGTAAAGAAATTTTTGCTCTTTCTACTCATGTATCTGGTATATTTTTTAGGGCTCTGAACCACAAGTTATTGAGCCAAACCACAAAATGTGGTCAATTGTCTTGAAAGGGTTATCGTACATGTACATGTACACATTTCACTCATTCACATTATTGTGGCAGTATTACAGTGTGTAATACTGCCATATTTCATAGGTCTTTACTGCAAATGAAGCATCTATGGGTGCAATACACAATGTGTATTATACATAGTGATAAATCACTGGAAATGTGCAATTCCCATCTCCCTGATGCAACATTAATACTGAACACTGAAAGCATCATTAATGTACAGCATCATCAGCACACTCGTGCTGACATGATCACAGATGTTACTTGTAGTATTCTCCACCGCACAGATGCACATTGTGTGTTGTGTGTGATGTATCAGTCTTTGTATTTGATTCATAAAAATGATGTATTACACATGTTGTACACACACAAGGCGACCAAGGAGCTCTCATGCACCAGTGTCTGACTTTCATACATGTTAAATCATTTTTTTTTTTTGAGCTGAATGTCTGTGTGATGCACAGTCATGGCTTTGTTGCAAAAGACTGAAGTAAATTTACATTGTAGGCAAAACTAAAGTAATGTGTGTTTGTTATCTGCACAATATTGAGTACTAGTTATCAATTAGAAAATCTGTTATCAGTATATCATTATTAGCATGTCTTTAATCCTCTAGATATAGGCCTAGATATAAATTATCAAAACATACATGTAACTTAACTAATACCTCTTTAAAAAGAATCTGAGTCTCTACCATCAGCTATAAATTAATGCATCACAACCCAGCAGCTGTTACTGAACAAATTACAGGCTATACTGATCATGAACCTCCACTGTTGCTCTTCTGTACTGTGCACTGCACTGTCCTGGGGAATGAAAAATGAAAAGGTCTTCTATTTTTTTTTCGCCATTTTTCTTTCAATATGGAGGCCATAAATAGGTGTGAAAAGAACTACACTGATTCAAACAAAAGGCTCTTTTGTTACCATACAGTACTGTTGTTATTTCTGTGCCATTGACCTTGGACTTAAGATGACCACAAATTTCTTCTCAAGTACTGTATTGTATACACACGTAGTAGCATGCTTAAATTGCAGGCCTAGTGTTTACATCGCTCCATATTTGTCTGGTGTAACATGAGACATAGGGTACATTAACCTGTATGATTCCATTTCATTTTTGTTGTTGTTGTTGTTGTTGTTTATAGGCCTACTTCCAAGCCAGCCTAATATGGAAAAAGAAAACTTGGTTGTGGGGCATTTCAGGTTGATCAGTCAATGGACTGTAGCCTACTGGAAAATAAGGGCCTATAAATACATGTATGTAGACTACAAGCCACAAATGATTGCTAGAGTACATGTAAGCTTATAAATAGTCTGTTGGATGACCTTTCACAAACACTATGTATGCTTGGAGCATGTCTAGGGCTCTAGACCTACATGTACTCTTACCACTAGCAGCAGTCAGCCTTTGCCAGCCTCAGAACAGTGGGAGCCTGCACAGTTTCTACTCTACCTGAGTACCTGCAAATGTATGTATTGGGACCACTTCTGTGACCTTAGTAGTTTACCTTAATTGTGTGGGGTTTTTTTTTAAAGCTGCAACTACACATGAACATGCTTCCTAACTGTCATCAGGCACAAACTACAATTTCAGCAGAACAGCCTGGAAATGTTACTTACTGTTTACACATATTTATCATATTTCAAACAATAAAACTCTACACAATAAATTTATTATTGTGTAAAACTGTTATCCTTACAATTTTGAATTAGCCTACTATACAACCAAGATCAAACTTCATATATTCCAGATAACAGGTTCCTATTAAAAAAAAGAGTAGAATTGGAGGATAATAAAGTCCATAACTTTCAGACAAAGATTCTTCTACATAAAAAAAAACCCCTAGAAAGTTATATCAGTTTTCTCATTTTGCTATCTCTAATCCAGACCAGATATAAATGAAGCTTTTCTTTCGACATTGTTTTGGCAAATTTATCAGTATCCATCCACCATGTGTCGTACATAAGAATAAAAGAATTGCGAAGACTTACATGTACATGTAGGTTTATGACTGTACCGGATTCTGAACCATTGTTACTGTTACATCCATTAATCATTAAATCTACAGTGCATACATGTATCTGTTCTGAGAATGTTAAATTCTAGAAAAGTTGAAGGCCCCTATTGGACAGTAAGAAAATCTACTTGATCTACTCTCCCACTCGTAGTTCACAGCTATAATAAGCAATGTACAATTACTTTCTAATTGAATTAGCACCGAGAGGCTGGCATACAATCCATCGACTACATGTACATGTACATGTACCCTACCGCATTTCATCCACTTGCATTTAGTTCAAATTGAATTTGGCAAACAGCCCACGAGCGATCCATTGTAAAAGATATGTAAATTTATTTCCCAGCATCACTTTATCAATTGAGCAGTTACACGTATATCCCAATGTGTATCTTTTACATGTTAATGTATGATTATCAACCTTCTAATCCGTTGTCATTGGATCTTTTATCCAGTTAAAATTTTTACTTGTATTCCCAGATTGATCATCTATCCCTTTAATTTTTCAAGACATCTCCATCAACATTTACTATTCCTCGAGACTGCCAAGGAGAAGACATCACACGCTCTCCGCATCTGATATTAGCCAAGCAGACTTGTGACCCCTAGGCACGGCATGCAAGCAATAATATTGCGCTTTTCTCTCCTGTACGTCTAATAATAGTGTCCTAGAAAGTACAATATTAATTTACCACCAAAATGTCAAATCCCCATGCCCGATATTAGAACCAAATCGGCTTTGAAGTGTTGGACAGTGTCTGGCCAATGGGTTGAAGTGCAGGGAATGGATGTTGCGATACATGTATATTTAAAAAAAAATCTTCATTGCAAGATCAATATACGGATTTGGACATCGGTTCCTATGAGCAATGAAAAAAAAAAGAATATACTGTACTTCAGAGCAAAGAGCAATCCAACTGGAAAGCTAAGAAAAAGTCCTAAACTGAGTTAAAGATATTTAAGATATTAAAATCACACCAAGGAGATCCTACCTTTTGTGTAAACAAATATACATGTAAGAGCTTCTATGAAGGGGGAAAATTAATGTACATGTACGTGTAGGCCTAGCATCTGTAACAAATAAGAATACATGTACATCAATAGTGTGCAATAGTTTCTCATTTGCTCATGTTCAACCTTGATTCAAACAATTGTAGATTGAAATCTTCCATCACAGCGTACATAAACACGTAAAATTACTCATTAATTCCCTGCTTTCTTCAGGTAGAATTGTCCTCCGAGATAGGTCTAAATATAGAGTAATCATCTACATGTATGAGCACTCTGAAATTGTAGAAGCTTGTTTACCTGGACAATCTAATTTTATCCTGACACAGTTTTACCAACAAGGTATTCCATCACTACAAACTTTCAAATACAATGATCTGTCTTCATCGAAAATGCATATTTAATTGAATGAAGTTGATTCAGGGAAAGGTTCAGTTGAAATCCGACCACAGCAGTAAAATTAGATGTATCCAAAATTTTCTTTTGAATCACTGGCCTGTATTCCCTTTTACATTGATGCTGGTTACTGGGAACACCATTTTATCCAACTATTTTTTTCAATTACTTCAGTGATTAGACCATACACATAACAATACACATTTATCTCCGTCACACAATTACAAGGGCTGCAGGTACCATTGAGAATGGCTCTCCTCGGGGTGTCCCTGAGACTATGATAATATTAATAATATTCCGATCTTGTACAGCACATAACCATCTTTATGTGCTTCCAATGGACTTTGGATATTATTACCCCGGCTTTAGCTCTTGCAATCAGTGCATTCAAGGAATAAATCCTACCAGGTACCCACTTACTACACCTGGGTTGAGTCTAGAAAATGTAGATGAAATGTCTTGCCAAAGGATGTCAGTGCTGCAGCAGGGATTCAAACCCTGTACCTTATGGGTTGCATGTGTATATTATCCATTTCATTACTACAATGCTTCAACAGAGATACATACAAATACATATTTATCTCTGTCAGTCACAATGCTTAGACCATATACTTACAAATACATGTACATATTAATCTCTATCAGTTATAAGTGGTACTTAGTACTCACCAAGAAGTCATCTGGCTGAATACCGAAGAGTTGTCTGAAATATCTGAACGCAATGGGAGCATAGGTTTTGAATCTGAACTCGGGATAGGAATGAGCAGGTGTGATGTTACTGCCCTCACTGCAATGGAAGATAAACAAAACACAGTAAAACACAGTAAAGTATGGTTTAAAAACATCTACTGGATATGTAAATCACATGTGGGATGAAAGACGGCGACTGGGTGACCCACCATTTCCTCTGGACACAGGCATTCACTTCAATGAAGATATAAATGGTTATGGTTAGGGGTGCCATTGGGTTTTAAGTTAGGTTTAAGTTAGGTATAGGTTTAGGTATAATGTTTGGTCCAGGGTTGAACTCAGGAATATGGATAAAGAAGGAAACTGACCCCAGAGCAATCGTCGCCAGAGCATGTGGTGTAGCGCTTGCAATTGACCTCATTTATCACTATGTCAAAGTGCATAGACATTGGACAGTACTTTGTGCTTGGTCTCAATTCGCAAGTTGAAATCATTCGGAACGACATAAAGAAATCTAAGTGCATAGTACTAACTGATGTACATGTAAGGGTTTGCAAAATCTACATAAACTTGAACAGTAGGCTCAACATGAAATATTGAACTGCAGATGAAATGTCTCTCTACACAAAAAAGTTTATTCCAGATTATCAATGTTTTTGAAGAAATTTTTACTTGCACAAAATCCACTTTGAATCCATGTAGAAATCATCACATTCAGCTGGGGACTCGATTTCCTCGAACAATTATGACAAATTTCAATTTTTGTAAGTGCATCAAAAAACATGCATGTAGTCTGATGATAAAATTTTTCAGTCACCAGCTCACTACATACAGCAACAACATGTTGCCCTGTAACATGACAAATGATAAAGAAGTTCTCAGTTACAAGTATGATGTTATCTTATACTGCCATTTTTTGCTCATTTATAACATGACTAAACCACATTTCCTCTTACTTCAGATTAAAATTTTTGATAAACATTCAGTTCATGAAGCCTAATTTAAAGGCATTGATTAACTTTGCCCAGGATTGAAAAAAAAAAATCACTGTTCCAGCTAATGCTGTAATCATAATTGCAAACCTTTAGCTCAGACAGGAATCGCCTGAGTTTTATAAGCTGATCGGTCGTTTATATATCAAGATATTTACGATTGAACAGTGATGTCGGGATAGAGTACCACCGAACCCTAAAGAACTCTTACGGTTGGCATACCTCGCTCTATCACAGAATACCGTACGGGCTGGAAACCCGCTCTGAAATCGCCAAGCGCTGGTGCTTGGTTTTTGTGACTGCAGCGCAGCGGAGAAGCCGAGCGACTTGCGCTAGCGATTGATCCCGATTTTCTCTTTTTTAGGATAGTAAACGGGTTCCATTTTCTCTCATACTTTCACATATCCTTAATTATATATGTAGTTAGAGGACTGCACACAATTCACTGGCATTTGAGCTGATTTTACAATTTTTCACAAAGTTAATCAATCACTTTAATCCTTGCTATGCTTGTGTTGACTGTATTATTTCCTAAATCTACTATTTAAAATTACACATTGACTATATTTTGTCAATGTATTCCTTTAAAATATACACACTTCAAGAGATGTAGCATAGCAAATATGTTGACTGCTTTTGACAGCAATGGCCAAAGCTATCCATGTACTGTACTACCTCAGTGAACTGCAGACTGCACTTTACCAATACTAGAAAAATACATCTAATAATGAGATAAGATTATTTACTTATTAAAGAGTCTGTGGATTTCTTGTCTTGGGTATCTTGCTTGAGTTGCTTACCTAAGTTAACTTGCCCAAATTTGCTTTACTAATCAATGGTGAAAGTGCACTTTGGTTGATATATATGTATAATTTTATTTATGTACATGTACATATATTTAGGGAAATGTACATGTACATATGTAGGCAAGTTTATTTCCAAGTACCATTCTGGATACACATTGAATTGAATCCAATATACCCATTCAATACATATTATGACAAGCTGTACAATGTACATTCTAGATATGGCTTCCTGACAACAAAAATTATAATTAAACCAGGTCGATATGTATAATAGGCCCCATTGGATTAACTTGCGCATGTACATGTAGGCTAATATCAGTTAACTTACATGAATTTTTGGTGATCAAGATCTATCTTTACAATGATCAATTCAATCAAGCACATCATCTCCCCCTAAAACTGGACACACCCATTTTTCAGGCAGAAGGTAAATAAGTCAGATGAAATGAGTCACCCTGACATATATTTATTGTTGTGTTCATTCATTTGGTTTTGGAAATAGTCAAATTGACATCTTTTAATAAGTATGACTTTCATGCTGAGTTATTTCCCCTCTAAATCAAAATGACTAAAACTTGATTTATTACATGTATCGACTATTCCTCAATCATTATGTACATGTATATGTAAATTAGTCATATTCCTATCTTTGACTAGTACGACTTCAATAAAAACAATAATAATAATAATAACGATAATAACAATAATAATAATGATAATAACAATAATAATAATGATAATAATAATAATAATAATGATGATAATAATAATAATGGTAATGATAATGATAATAATAATGATAATGATAATTATAATAATAAAAATAATAATGATAATGATGATAATAATAATAATAATAATAACAATAATAATAATAAAAATAATGATAAAAATAATAATAATGATAATAATAATAATAATAATAAAAATAATGATGATGATGACTCTTATTCCAGCGTTAGGGGGAATCCTTTTATCTCAGCCTATTGTTATCATTCGCCTGAACGCACAGTCACTTTCGCCGTAACGTCAAATTTCTATTGTGACGGAATAAACCGCATTGATAGGATTCCCCCTAACATAGGAAATAATGTTATAATGATAATAATAATAATAATAATAATAATAATAATAATAATAATAATAATTAATAATAATAATAATAATAATAATAATAATAATAATAATAATAATAATAATAATAATAATAATAATAATAATAATAATAATAATAATAATAATAATAATAATAATAATAATAATAATAATAATAATAATAATAATAATAATAATAATAATAATAATAATAATAATAATAATAATAATAATAATAATAATAATAATAATAATAATAATAATAATAATAATAATAATAATAATATGTCTTGTTTCCCCAGGGTAGGCTCATCAGTATTTACTGCTGATTTTAAGTGAAAATGAACAAAACTTGATCTATCTACTTCTATTCTACATGTGTAGGCTATTCCTAATAGAGTTCGCTTTTCATTGTTCATATACTTCCATTCCTTCACCCCCACCTCCTCAATTTTATGTATGTACATGAACATTGATTTGATAATGATGATGATGATGATTGATGATGATCATGATGATGATCATGATAATAATAATCACAAGTGAATGAGTAAATTACGCAATGCGTAATAAATGTCCCCGCCGGAAGTGCAGATCTGTGGAAATTAACTAGCCTGAACCTTAAAACTTCAGTGAAAAACTTTAGTGAATAAAATAATAATGTTACTGCATGTAAAAGAAGAGAATACCAACAATGCATGTATACAACTGAAATATAAAACATGAAAACATTATGAACCTTCAGCCATTTTGAATAAATTTGCATAAATTTGCATGAATAATGAATTTCAAAATTCTGTGTAGAAGTTTGGAAGCCCCCACCCAGCCCTATCAGATAAAACAATCGGAATCAAAATCCGATGTGAAATAGAGGAGAAGTAGCATTTTTCGTCAATTTTGAATAAATTTGCATAAATTTGCATAATTAATGAATTTCAAAATTCTGTGTAGAAGTTTGGAAGCCCCCACCCAGCCCTATCAGATAAAACAATCGGAATCAAAATCCTACGTGAAATAGAAGAGAAGTAGCATTTTACGTCAATTTTGAATAAAATTACATAAATTTGCATAATTAATGAATTTCAAAATTCTGTGTAGAAGTTTGGAAGCCCCCACCCAGCCCTATCAGATAAAACAATCGGAATCAAAATCCGATGTGAAATAGAGGAGAAGTAGCATTTTTCGTCAATTTTGAATAAATTTGCATAAATTTGCATAATTAATGAATTTCAAAATTCTGTGTAGAAGTTTGGAAGCCCCCACCCAGCCCTATCAGATAAAACAATCGGAATCAAAATCCGATGTGAAATAGAGAAGTAGCATTTTTCGTCAATTTTGAATAAATTTGCATAAATTTGCATGAAAAATGAATTTCAAAATTCTGTGTAGAAGTTTGGAAGCCCCCACCCAGCCCTATCAGATAAAACAATCGGAATCAAAATCCGATGTGAAATAGAGGAGAAGTAGCATTTTTCGTCAATTTTGAATAAATTTGCATAAATTTGCATAATTAATGAATTTCAAAATTCTGTGTAGAAGTTTGGAAGCCCCCACCCAGCCCTATCAGATAAAACAATCGGAATCAAAATCCGATGTGAAATAGAGAAGTAGCATTTTTCGTCAATTTTGAATAAATTTGCATAAATTTGCATAATTAATGAATTTCAAAATTCTGTGTAGAAGTTTGGAAGCCCCCACCCAGCCCTATCAGATAAAACAATCGGAATCAAAATCCGATGTGAAATAGAGGAGAAGTAGCATTTTTCGTCAATTTTGAATAAATTTGCATAAATTTGCATAATTATTGAATTTCAAAATTCTGTGTAGAAGTTTGGAAGCCCCCACCCAGCCCTATCAGATAAAACAATCGGAATCAAAATCCGATGTGAAATAGAGGAGAAGTAGCATTTTTCGTCGATTTTGAATAAACTTGCATAAATTTGCATAATTAATGAATTTCAAAATTCTGTGTAGAAGTTTGGAAGCCCCCACCCAGCCCTATCAGATGAAACAATCGGAATCAAAATCGGCCAAGAAATGATGGAGAAGTAGCATTTTCTAACATTTGAGCACACACGGACAGACGGACGGACGGACGGACGGACACACACACACACGCGCACACACACACACACACACACACACACACGCACACACGTACGGAGCCCGTTTCATAGTCCCCTCGCGAACTTCGTTCGGCGGGGACAATAATCATAATTATAATCATAACTGTAATAATAATAATAAAAACAACAACAATAACAATAACAATAGCAGCAGCAACAACAACAGCAAAATAATCATAATAACAAAACAATTGCATACGTAACTAGATTTACAAAAGTAAATACACATGTCAGGTACAGACCTACATGTGAATGTACTTACAATTCACATATTTACAAATAATGGAGATCTACACTTTCATTGACTGCCCCCTACAGCATTCCCCCAAATGATGTTCTTTTTCTTTCTTTCCTTTTCCTAGTAATTGTCTTACATTTACTTTGTAATTTCCCTCTCTCCCTGTTCCATACCATTTTCAATCATGTATGCACACATCACAGTTCCAATCTAAATACTGGAAAGAAGAAATATTTTTGATAATGAAATGAAATTTCATCCTTATTAAAAATGGTCATATAGAGAAAGAGATCACATCATGACAGTTTTACACATGAAATCCATGCTTGCATTTTGGTTGCCTCCCATGTTGTTTGGATATCTAATCACCACCTACTCATTCACATCACTACTCTGGAATTAATGGGAAACGCCTTCAACGTACCAGTACACTCACTCTCCTATGAGATATATGAGGTCAAAGGTCATATTCGCTAATGCTCCTGCAGCTGCTCTGATTTTTGTTCGTGAACAATCTTGATAAAGACACAGTGCAGAGAAGATTTTTCTCAATTATGATTCCTTCTAAAAGAAAAATCCTCTAAAATGGCTAAATTCATGCCCTGAAATATAGAGAAATTGAAAATTACTGGTAGGGCAGAAACTTTAATTACATTACATGTACATGTGTGCATAAAAATTGAAGAAAAACAAGAAAGTAACTCATCTGCTAGAATGGAGCAATCATTAAAGCAGTTTTATATAGTAATTATTCAAATAACAGGCATACTTTGTAAACAAATGTTGTCATTTACTACAAAAAAACCTTGTGTGAAGCTTCCCCAACAAAGCAACAACTATCTGTAACATACATCCATAAATTGTTTGTCACCAAAATTTCTCAGAAGAAATCACCGTAGCTTTAATAGAGTAAATGTATTCGTTCTATACTCTTCAGGAGAGTTTTTGAAGTCAGGCAAACAACACACAAGTGGGATGATTGTTAAATTTCTCACTTGACCTGTTGCGTAATGTCTACATACATGTATCTTCCTTTCAAAATCAGAATCAAAGATGTTATTACATATACATGTGTAGGTACTTGTACGTAACTATGGTCATGTGCATGTAATGTACATGTATTTTCATACATTTCATTATATAGTAAATGTTTGTGCTTTTACCTGGGAAAGAAGACACTTTCCACCACTGTGAAATCTTGGAGTAAAACATCTCTCTCCCTCTGATCTTTCTTGGCCGACAAGCCGCCCACTGAGTGACCAATGCCCAGCTGAATGGCGGCCATAAGAGTGGATGAGGAGGTCTGGCATAAGAGAACAAATTCATTGGTCAGTGCCACAGGTTGCAGTTTCAAAGATACGAGGCATTGGTGAGTGACCATAACATCCTCCGCAAACATACCATGGACTTTCATTTTGGATATCAAGTAAAGCTAACACATCAGATACCCATATACAATAGCATGAGAATGGATCACTGGATCACATGAGAGCTTGATATTTTGACATGTAAGCAATCCAAAATGATTTTCCTTTCTGGACAAGCAGGTATCAAAGACCTGCTTTAAAAATGAAATGAGAACACGCAAATCTCTCTTTGGCAAGGAAAAGTACAGACAGGGCCACAAAGAGGACAATCAGATTATGATAAACACTTGTTTTACTTTTTATTATGATCACACTAGGTGCTGACGTTAGTTCAGAACTGAAAAGCTTTTGACTTTGAGATGATTGCATGTGATAAATTTGCTTTCGTCTGAACTAATTGGGGTTATTCAAAAAACAAAGTAGGTGGGACTACATGCACATGTAAATGTAGGTCAGGCAGGTCTAAATTGGCGGTATAATGGGAGCTTTGGTGATGGAACACAAATTTTCACCATCACAACTGAATAAATTCATGTGTGTACCTTTGCCTTTATTTTTAGCCCCTTTTGAATATCATCAGATAACACCCACATCCATTAAGTATTATCACTTTCAGTTTGAGAGATGAATTTCATGTGCGTGTCAGACTCGTTGTTTACAGTGCCGTTGAAACAAGGTTGATTATTACTATCACTCCCATCTGACTACAAAATTGGTATTAACTGATCAATTTTTTTCTGAAGGAACAAGTACATGTAGGTATAACTAGTCAACATGGTAGGCTAGATGGCTGAATTCTACTTCTCTGCCTCCTTATAAAATCTTTATGTTGTACAAAATCAGGTTCACTCATATGTTCCAAAAATATTAAGTGTCATTTTTTCACAAGGCTGGGATGAGGTTTAAAATCACACTTGAATTTTCAGTTTTCATTTTTTGCTTTCCTTTTTGGGGGTTTTAAACCCCATACTGCAAGTATGTTTCTTCTTAGGAAAAAAAGAATTAGCTATTTTTCATCCAAATTAAAGGGGTTTTTTTTGTTTGTTTTTGTTTGTTTTGTTGTTGTTGTTTTGCTTTTTTTTGGGGGGGGGGGGAATTTGCTGCCCACAGCACAGAAGATGTCATAGTCTTGTTTCTGGAAAATAAAGTTGCTCACCTTCTTATATGTGACCTGTCCATATGTGTCCACTCTCCTGTGGCCAATTTTCTTCTGCTTGGAGGTGCTCCCAGCACGATTGGGATCCAACTCTGAACCTGTCATGCTTTGCTGCAAACGACAAACAAAAAAAGAACAGAACATGAAATCGTTAAAAGGGAAATAACATGTGGGGAAAACATGTAGGTCCCTGCACCTTTCTTTTTTATCAAAGATACATATACAAAGCACTTTACATACAGAAACAGAAGTAACAATTTCAACAATGGACAACAGATTTACAATGTAAAGTAATGTAACAATAACGATAGTGACTTTTTGTATGACATCTGCAGTAATAATGCAGACACTATCAAAATAACCAGGAAAAAATTATGATATACTGTATGTATGCTTGTAATCTGTACTACATGTACACAAATATAACTCCATATTTCACTACTTTGTTCCACCAGCATAATTTTGGGTTTCACATCTACAATGTACATGTACAAACTAGCTAGCACAAAGTAAAATTCTTCAGGATATTTATCTAAAATATACACTGCACAATGTACAAACATATTCACACATAACATATGTAAGCCTACACAATGTACACACTGTGTGGATACACATGTACATGTATAGATAGGACTGTGTATTATTCTGTAAATTGCATTTCATGCATAATTTCTTATAATTCTCTGTGCAGAGTAAAAATGCAGTCCCATTCCCAAATATTTGATATTATGATAACTACATGTACATGTAAACCAGAGCAGTAACTCTAAACAAAATCTCTATTTACAGTACATGACATGTACATGGTGGAGGCTTAAAATCAGAAAGGTTGGGCCTACAACTTTCACCTGCACACACTGTAAACTGCAGGACACCAATGCATGTACTTGAAAGGGTGAATATGGGCCTTCAAACATTCTGTTAATTATTAGGAATTTATGAAATATTGGAACTCAGAAACATCCTCTTCCCATATCCATACAGTACTTCTCACAGAAGTGAAATTTTCATTTCCTTTCCAACAAGCTGGCCTACAGTAAATGAACATTAACCCTTTCAGGACAGGAATTATTTAAGAGTTAAATTTATCACATTTTGTTCTGCAAATTGGCAACAATAATATTTTCTTTAAGTGGTACATAGTTCGAATAACTTGTAATGTCTTTAAAAAAAATATACATGGTTAGGAATTTGCTGTAAAGTTTTAGAAATTGCCAATTTTGATGAAAAAACAATGATTTTAAACCTCTCAATGTGTTGCCAATTTAAGGATCTCAAAGTTTATTCTCGTTTTAAAAATTCCTGGCATCAAACGCAATATGGTCATGCAATAAAAATGGACAAAGTATGTGTAGAAAATTTTGCTCTTTCTACTCATGCATCTGGTATATTTTTTAGAGCTCTGAATCAAAAGTTATTGAGCCAAACCACAAAATGTGGTCAGTTGTCTTGAAAGGGTTAACCGGGGTCTGTTATGTATGTACAAGTATTCAAAGATGCTAAACTCATGACATGCATGATGTACAATGCTTCTGATTTCAGAAATATCAACAGAGGCCAATTGACCATTATTTGAAATTTTGTACATGTAAGTCACAGTTCTGCATCTCCAAAAGATATTCATTGATTACTACATGTTAGCACTAAAACACATTTGCACATCTCTCTTACATGTACACTGTATGTCACCCCAGATTCATTATTGGATTCCCCCAAGGGCATCTTTAGACAAAATACAGACTATTTCTGTCAATTCCTCATAATCTGAGAGTTTCTCTAACATCATCAAGTCAATGATACTAATAATAGTGTACATTTCAAAGTGACTTAATTGAATTATTAATTTATTTCACAGTATCAGTATATAATATGTAATGAGTCAAAGTGGAATAATTTGGTGGTTAAACTAATACTCATATACACTGTAGAAACATACATGTACATGTAGAATGTAAGTGGAAATTGGCAAAAATTAAAGAGTGATGGGAGGGACAAATGCATGAATTAGACAGCCTGATGGTGATATCATCACAAGTATAGGCCCATATTTGCACTGACAGTGTAGCAAGAGAGGGAAATGGGGACAGTATCATCAATGCATCACACATAAACACATTTGGAGAAAAAAAGTTATGTACAAATGTTCAATTATTGGCAACCAAACTAAATTTCCTAACCCCAAAATTCTAAATAGTGCAACTAGTATCAAACCCTGTTGTACATTTCTGAGTACAAACCATAATCATTATTTTTGTTAGCAATCCAAAGCATTTGTTCTATCAACTCCATGTACAATGAACAGAACAAATTGAAGGCTATGATGGCAGAAATATCCAGAATCTTTATAATGCCTGCTAATTCATACTACCTTTAAATGAGATACAATAACAGAACCATCATGAATGATGAATATACCATATAAACTATTTTGTGTGGACAGGTAAATAGTGGACATTCCTAAAAACACCCACTCACGGGGACACACACTGCCTATTTAATCGGTAAGGTGAACAACACACAAAATGTAGCATGTACATGCAGGCCTTGTACACTGCAGACCAAAGTGATATTCTGAGTTTTTCTTTTCTTCACAGTACCAGTAGCCTGCATGTGGAAATCAATTTTATTGTTGTCATTTGTAGTTTGAGAACTTTGATTTATTTCTTATTCATTAGTTGGTAAGATATTGGATGTACATGTATGTATACAGTAAGTGGAGGGATTTAATAGAATAGTCTTTGTTTTAACAAGGTCAAAGGGTCAGACAGAATCACATCAATTTATACACTGAAGTATGTTTCAATTTAAAGAGAGAATTCACATGGGTGCATTATTATCAGGGAGATTTGTGTTTATCTCCCTGGTATTACATGTATTGTACACTATAGAAATGTCCTACCCTCTCAATAATATTTATCAAGTTCTGTATGCCTACAAACACATGAACATATACATGTATGGAAGATAAAAATCCTTTACAATAATACTTACATCTAGAGGTTTTGGTTTTGAAGACAGCCTTATTGACGAGTTTTTTCCTGCAAATTACAAAGAAAAAAGACAAGGGGAAAATGTAGTTAAATTGCCATTACTAAATAAAAATTTGATGTCATTTCACATGCCACCAAAATGCAAATTTGCATATATAATATATATATATATATATATATATATATATATATATATATATATATATATGTATACATGTAGTATATATTAGATTTGAGCTAGATTCTTGAAACTCCAGAAACTGTTGCTACATGTACAATAAACTTTCAAAAATTGTTAATGACAGCTGTAATGCCAAAATTCTTTCATTCCTATAGTGTATATGTCTTAGTGAACATATTGAATTGCAGTGCAATATCCTGATTGAATACATTATCTAAACAAATACATGTACACTGTAAGCCCAATCATGATGTGCGCAAGAGTCGAGAGTCAGTTGGTTCCCATTTCTCCGGCAAGCTCTCCATCACATCGCCAAGGCAACATGCCTCAAGATTATCGTTGCCTTGGGAATGTCAGATTTCTCCGTCTTAGTGGAGCTACTGTAATCATAAGAATGGAGCACTTGCATACATGTACATGATGAATGTTGTCTTTCCCAAGCATTATTCAATACCCTCAGAATGGGCGGCACTTGATGCATAATTTCAAGCACTTGCTCGGTGTGTTCTCAGGGAATTATGGAAGGAACTTATCATGCATTCCTTGCAGCTTTATTCATGTGTAGAGGATGAGCTCTGTTCCATGTCTTTGTATAATGGTGCAGATTGAATATATTATACTGTTTAATGCATGCTCTCCAAAGCGATTCTGTGCAGGGTGTCCTGTATGACATTTGTCTGTTCTTTTATTTCATACATGTCATAGGGGATATATTGCACAGAATCGCTCTTTATTGATTTTCAAAGAAGAAAATAAGTTTAATTACGGGCAGTTTTTTCCCCCAGAGCTATTCTTCAGATTTCGAGAGCTACATGTAAATTGTTGTCCACTCCTGTGCATTTTTCTTCCCTTTAACAGGTGACAGGCCATACAGTATTATGTATGATACGGGGCTTCACACTAACGGGTGCCCAAGACATGTTAGCGCCCAATATCTACATGTATGTCTGGACCCCGAAATTTCAAAATCTCAACACAGGGCTCATGCAGACAGAAAATCTTAATCCAACCCCTAAGAAAAGTTGTTAGTAAATACATGTACATGTACTCCAGAGCCTAAATATTTGTCCAAAAAAAATTCTGTAGAAACAAAGATGATAACCCACATTTCCTTCAATTATGTTTCTTCTAATACAATCTCTAATCTCTACATGTAGCTCTACAAGCAGTGAAAAATATACACAGGAGCAGTGAGATGTAATTAGTCCTGGAAAGCTCTGACAGAGCTCTTGGGCCAGTTTCTTGAAACAACCCATGAAATTAACCCGTTTCAGTGAGATGTCCACAAACTTACATGTTTGACGGTTTTGAGCAATACACGCTGTGGAAGTGTTCCTTAAAGGTCATGTAAAGTTTTGGTAAGCCCTCAAAAACTGTTCGTCAGATTTCTTCAATTTTTGTCGATAAATAGCAAGATACTAGCAATACTAAGACACTGTGAAGATTTCGCCTCCTAAAGTTTAATATTAAACAAATAAGAGGCAAAACTAATTTATGTGCCGGGACAGGCACGTAAAATCACAACAAAGGCAGCATGTGCTATACACTGTAAACACACGTGTAAAACCAATGATGAGTAGCTATACACACAGTGCACACACGCTGTCTCTATGCGAAGCCCCAAGATTGCTGTGCGGGGAGCCGTCGGGGATGGAAGGGTCCTAGCATAATGGCAGTGATCAAGCATTCCTTACAGATATTTGCACTGAAATTCACCAGAAATCATAGATGGAATACCAAATGATCTCTTACAGACATCTTTTGATACAAGGAGAACAACATGAGACTATATTTGACATGTTTCTCTCCAATTTCCTTTTTGCTACCAATACTGTAAATGAGCTTTAAATACATTCAACAGCAAATGAAAAAAGAACGCTCATGAACAAATATTTCTACATGTACACTGTCTAGATTATGAATTTGTACGTGTCCAACATATTTTTGGTTCAGAACATGAACTTCATATTCATAGTAACGTGCATGACCAGAAAGAACAAAAAGTCTTGCACAAATTATGTTCATTTTGTTGCAAAATTTTGTACATGTAAATTGAAACCTTACCCCCTTCTAATTGGCCCAAGTTTGGTACTTATTATTTGAGCCTTTTAAAGGTGAAACTTCCTGTTTTCACCCCACTGACCGAATGGTTTTCATGCTATAGCAAGCATTCCTCAGGCATGTTGGCCAAAAATACATACAGGTAAACACACTTTTTCAATTTTTAGATCTCTTTAATTGCTTGGTCAACTTTGTTGATATTGACATAGAAATCACATAGGCAATCAATTTTGTTTTTATTTCTATTTGTTTTTATTTTCCATGTCCAAATGACATACATGTACATGTACATGGTAATGTTCAATGACCTCTTGACTTTTGCTTAAACGCTGACTTTCACCTTGTGGATCACGAGAGCTGGAGATGAAATTGATAAAGTTATAGCTCAACATACTCTTTATATCATACAAAAACAAATTGGTGGTATATTTTTCATTTGCTTTGTAGTACATGTAGTTTGTAGGAGTTTCAAAAAAACTTCAGATTTAAAGGTCAAAGGTCAGATGGATTTTTGTCCCATCTGTCATGTTTTTAAGGTGCTTTTTTCTTTTACAATAAATTGGATCTGTGTTTTGGAATAAAATTTTGCAGTCTTGCTCTAGATGGTTAATTTCTGCCGCATACTTGGTAGAATACAATATTATGAAGATAATTATCAATGATAAAGTGATGTCCCATCTGTTATGTTTTACATTTACAGCAAAAATATAAATGCATGGGACTACATGAAAATTTTCAGATGGACAAAAATTAAAATCCTTTTGCTTAAATTGTCTTTAAACATTGTACTTTGTGTACAATCTCAATGTGTCCCATCTGTCATGCTCACTTTGGGGGGATATTCTCTCAAAAGCCAGAAGAAATTTCAAATGTATACTTGCAGGTTTCAAGAAGGCACTAATAAGTAATAACTTGAATACACACATTCTGTTTCAAGATTTTCCAATGAGGAGAGTTTAGTAAAAAAAAGTATCAAAACAGAAATGGCTTGGTAAATTCATGAACTTGAAATATCACATAAAAACATCAAAAAGTGAGGTTTGGATGTCCTGTCTATCACAGAAATCACAGAAATAAAGGAAAATTGCTAAAACTTTTTGCAAACCTCAATGATACTCTCGTTGCTCAGTCACAGCAAAAATTTGGCTCATTCAACGTGTTGCATTGTGAGTATTTGCGGGGCGCGCAGCTTTAGAACCCCTTGACATGCGATAGAAAATATGTACAGATGTTGATCTATTATCAGCATTGTTTGTTCTCAGTGGTCAATACAACCACTATTACTTGGTGTTGTTAGAGCATTACAGTGCATTATGCCACACAGTCAGTATGATCACGATGATGGGGGTTGTGTGTCCACTGTCCACCCCGGACACTTAACAAAAAATGAGCTTTTGTGTTTGCTGTTGAATTTTACATACATGTACATGTAAAGCTTGTATCAAGTAACTGCAAATTCTGTGAATATTTGCCATTTAGAATATTGTCAACATAAATTCTAAAAGATTCAGGAAGTCTTGAAGAGAAGGCTTTTGATTTTCTGTTTGAAAATTGTCTGGATAACCAACCCGTCCAGACACACAACATATGAGTGCTGGATTTAAGATGGGGGGACCTAAAGCTAGCACTTTGTTTTCAGTGGCTAAAATTTCACTTTTTCAATATTTATGTGAATTTCTTTCATAGTCTATCTTGGTTCTACATATTCTGAAATTAAATCCCGGAGAAAATTACGACAGACAAATTAACATCAATTTTCAAGTCGATGTCTATTCCCTTGTCAAATTTTTGTCCTAACACTCATACCGCAGAAAATTGTATGTGATCTCTAGTAGATATACACGTGTGCTAGAAAGCAGAAGGATCGCCTTCCAAAAAGAAGCCTGAAAATTTCATTTGATCAAGATGATATGGATCCTATTGAAGAATCTAGCATGAAATAAGATTTTATATCATCCTAACATGTAGAAGGAAATAATTTCTCAAAATTTTGCTGATTGTTTTTACCTCTTCAACTTAGAGGTCGTGAACACAGCCAAAATTGGCACAGCACCACAGTGATGGTTCCATGAGCACTTACACTTATGCGAGGTTACTGGAGTGGGGTCCTAAAGCTACGCACAAATAATAAATGAATGCAAATCTTGATTTTGAATCTGACTGATATGAATTTCACCCCGATTTCCAAACAGTGATAATAATTAACGTAAATGATAATCTCGTTGCTCAATCACACCAAAAGTTTTGGGGATTGAACACGTCGCATTGCACGTATTTGCAGGGTGCGTAGCTTAGGATCCCTGACCATAGTCTACAACAGTTACCCAACAGTTCGTGTTTCATTTCAATTTTTCATCAAATGTACCAGTATTTATTTACGGTAACCCCAGAGAATAGGGGACTAGACGCCCATGCTGTATTCAATACTGTGTGTGAAAATACGCTAGACACACAGTATTGAATAAAGCACCCGTGCGCGCGTCTGGTCCCCTATCATCTCCAATAAGCTCGCATAAGTGTGAGTGCTATCAATAGTATCATGCCTATTCTCCGAGTTTGCCTTATTCAGATCTACTTTATTTAAATATCTTCTTTCCCCCTCCAGACTGACTCAGCACACACACACATTGCCAAGTGATCTCATTATAATTATCAGCCTCTATCATGTATTTTGATTCATCAAGTTGGGCTATCAAGTATCATCATGATCATTCAGTCAGATTCATGATGGGTTTTTGCATTCCTTGCACACACAGAGTGTGACACACATACTGCGAGTCTGACTTGACATTCGCACAATCAACAAATTATTTTTCTGTCAAATGACACAGAATTCGTATTACACCAAAGGCAAGGCTAAACATACATCAGTCTTGGCATAAACTATTTTATTAATAAATTCATACTCACCACTTGTTTCAGAAGCGTGCCTTTCTCGCTCACGTTTTGCCTTTTCGGCGGCTGTATCCGCCATTATGACTATGAGATCCCTGCCCTATTCGGAAAACAACGTCACCGCCAGTCTATGCACGCACCACCCACACACACCTGCCGGCTGCTTTCCAGTTCCAGTTTCAGAGACAGAGTCAGAGACAGACCGACAAGGCGACAGACGACAAGTCTTTCCAAACAATGACTCCCGTTCCCGTGATTGGAAAGTATGGCATTCGAAAAGTATGAAAATTACACACAAGTAGGAAGTACAATTCACGTATTCATTATTTTTTTGAAAAACATAAGTACCGGTAATACTATTCTGGCACAAACTCACCACTAGCGATTAAATTATGGTACGATCTGCTGCTTTTTCGAGCTACATAAGTACATGTACTGTAGCTCGCGAATTAACAAAAGTGTTATGTCGCCATCTAGCGTTAATACTAGGTGTTAAAAAACAAAACAAACAGTGGATACTGAGGTTTTCACATTGTAAAGTTGGAGGATGTAAAATTTATTGGGAGCAGGTTTCATGACATTTCTCTGAATACTTTTCTTAAAATATTGCTCTCAATATCTATTAGATTTTTTCACTTTTTGAAAAATCAAGACCACAAAATCTGTATCAGTAATTAATTCAGAACACAATTCATTGTGTGTTGCAGCTGTCATTTCTGCCAACCTTTTGCTGTCCAGTGTCATTAATGATTCATGACTCTAGGTTAAAAGGTGTTCTGGAATTTCAGCTGCAATGCACAGTGGTAATTACTGTGTTCTGAATTAATTACTAATACACACAGATTTTGTAGCCTTGCTTTTTCGAAAGTGAAGAAATCTAATAAATATCTAGAGCAATATTTTAAGAAAAGTATTCAGAGAAATGTCATGAAACCTGCTCCCAATAAATTTTACATCCTTCAACTTTACAATGTGAAAGCCTCAGTCTGATAACGAGATACAATTTTTGAGTTATTAACAATCAAATGTGTGTGTCCACTTTTTCTTTTTTATAACACCTAGTATAAGCCTATTTATCTATCTTTGTCCCATAGCTTGGAGCCCGTTGGGTTGACCGGGCATAGGCGCCGGAAGCGGGGGGGGGGGGGGGGGCAGGGGGGGCAGTCGCCCCCCCCCCCCAAACGAAAAAGTGGGGGGGGCAAAATGCATTTTCGCCCCCCCAAAAAGCCCCCCCCCCCAAAAAAAAAAAAAAAAAAAAAAGGGAGAGGAAGAAGAAGAAGAAGAAAAAGAAGAAGAGTTGGAATGAAAATATTGTATATAACTTAGAAAAGTGGTTATTTTTCGCTCGCTCGCAAAATAAAAGATAATATGTGTGATTTACGCCAGTGCTCGTAACCAGCTCTGTTGCTTCGCTATCTCGCTTTCGAGTTTCTTCGAAAATTTTTACGCGTCTTGTCCCCCCCCACCAAAAAAAATTCTGCGTACACCTCTGGTCACCTCCGAAAATTTTTGACATGAGCCCCCTCCCTCTCCAAAATAGTGAGCCCCCTGGGTTGTTTGCCCCCCCAATCCAGAATTGCTTCCGGCGCGCCTGTGACCGGGGAAATGTAACTTAGTTAAAAACTTAGTTACATTTACCTGGGTCGACAATGTGATGGATCTTGCTGGTTTTCCAAAACTTTCTCTCTTCAGCTTTTCTAGTTACCTGCATAAAAGACATTCCTGTCCACTGCTTTATGTTATCAATCCAGGTCTTAGTCGGTTTGCCTCTTTTTCTTCTGCCATTTGGTTTCTCCTTGCAAGTTGGTGTTTGCCAAGCTATATTTCGCCCCCGGGGGGGGGGGGGGGGGGGGGGGGGGGGTACTCACGTATATTGGGTATACGGGGATGTGCCGCTGGGAAGGGTGACTTTTTGAAGAAAGATCCTTAGACATGGGTCCCCTTTTCATTAAAAAGATCCTTAGACATGGGTCCCATTTTTCCCCAAAAAATCCTTAGACATGGGTCTCTTATCCCGGCTCTTATCATTTGTTTCATTCCTCTCTTTTCTCCCTCATTTGTCCGGGAAATCCTTAGACATGGGTCCATTTTTCACAAAAAATCCTTAGACATGGGTGCCTATTTACAGCAAAAGGACCCTTGGATGTGGGTATGGGTCTGGAGTTCTCAGCCGCACACCCCCGTCCGATTATAATCTGAGTACCCCCCCCCCCCCGGGATTTCGCCACCTAGTTTTTATGACCAAACCACTGCAGCTGTCTTTTCTTCATAATTGTGATAAGGTGATCTTGTTCCCCTATACAAGGTTGCCAGAGTTGGAAGAATTTTGACCGCTTTAGCATCTGGCATTATGCTAGGCATAATTTGACAAAATTTAGCAGAATTTTAGCATAATTCTGGTGTATTGTTTTTTTTCGCTTTTCAGAGAATTTTCCAGTAAAAATACACCCCCAAAATGCTGACAACTTTTTTTTTTGCTTGTCAGAGAATTTTCGAGTAAAAATACACCCCAAAAATGCTTGTCAGAGAATTTTCGAGTAAAAATACACCCCAAAAATGCTTGTCAGAGAATTTTTGAGTAAAATTTTGATTTAGCAGTAAAATTTTTGATTTAGCAGAATTTTCGCTGCTCCCAAGCAGAATAGTATTTTTTTCGCTGGCCACACTGCCCCTATATAAATCTCCATTAACTATCTCACTTCCTTGTCGGACGTACGTGAAGTGTAGTTGTCTACAACTGCTTTTTACTGTATGCCCTAGATATGATTCAATTCTAATAATTTATTGAGCTGCTAATAAGGTAGAAAAAAAGATGAATTCCATTCAAATAATGTATCAGGGATAGAAAGAAGCAGTATTACAGTCTGCTGGGAGCCAATTTAGGAGGGCAACATAAAACATTTGTGGGGAGGGGAGAGGCCATTAAGCCAGGAGCCTGTCCCGAAATAGTCACCCCATTTCACATATGGGATTTTACCCCTTAAAGTTACCCAAGGCTTAGACCATCCATGTCATTCACAAAAAGCTTGTCAGCTCGAACGAAGGCGCCGGGGCCCCCAGAGCCCCCTAAAAGGGCCCCAAAGTAGGTTCGATTTCAACCCATCTGACATATGCGCCAAACTTTGTCAGAAGGAAGGTGTATGACTATACATTACCAAAACACAGAAACTTACAAAAATTTCCCTTTGGAATGGGTTGTCAGACCGCCCCTAAAAATTGGGGGAAATGTTTTCCCCTTAGGGCCCATGGATCAAATTTTGTCAGAAGGAAGAGGTATGGGTGTACATTACAAAAAATATAAGAACTGACAACAATTTCCATCGGTAAGGGGGTGTAACACGTCCCTGAAAAAAAACACCAAAGTGCTCCTACACCAAGCTTTGCTGCCCAAAATGCTCTGGATGTAGAGAAAAACCCCTTTTTGGCATTTTAACCTTAAGAACTCTGATGTGTGTAATGAAATATAGGTCAAATTTACAGAGTACAATCTTTATTATTGTAACTTTCTTGGGGTGCAATTTGGTGTCAAATGATCATTTCAATAATAAGTTATCAAATTGTGAAAATTGTATTGCTTTCTCAAAAGCAGTCAAATGATATTGTCAGGATTATATGTAAACACACACATTGTCCATCTGTGCCTGTTTGACAAGGCATAATAGAGAGCTTGCAAGGTATTTGTGTAATTAACACATGAATGGTAAATTTCAGCATGGCAGCCACATAGCCCGGATACTTAAAGGAAACCAAAACCCAAGGAGAGAATCAATGTTATTGGAAAGTGAAAATTCAGAGAAGCACTTTACAAAAAGTTTCATTAAAATTGGTTAAAAAATGAGAGAGTTATGGAAGTTTGAAAAGGTGCAGTTAATCTCCTTCTGAGCTCAACATATATAATGGGAAAATGTATTTTACACCACATATGTTGAGTTCAGGAGGAGACAAGGAGCACCCTGAGAGATAATAAGGAAAATCTGAAAATCTGTGTACAAAACAAATGGAGAGTTGTTCACAAAATCAGCCATTTTGAAGCAATTTTGCCAATTTGAGGATCCCCATAGAAAGTAAAACAAGACTTTTCAAACTTCCATAACTCTCTCATTTTTTAACCAATTTTAATGAAACTTTTTGTAAAGTGCTTCTCTGAATTTTCACTTTCCAATAACATTGATTCTCTCCTTGGGTTTTGGTTTCCTTTAACAAGCCCCTCTATTATGTCTTGTCAAACAGGTGCAGATTTAAAGTCAGCAAACCTTTTAGATCATTCGCTATTCAAGAAAAGCACCTTATGCAGGTGAAATGGTGGAATGGACAAATGAGCAGAGAGTTTTTAGTTCATCACAGATAAGAAGTTAGAAGGCTGTTAAATTAAATTAAGATTATCATATCAACTGAAACAAGGTCGTGTGAAAATTCGGATATACTGGATCACTTTAAACAAAGACGTATGGAAGCACAAAGAAAATTCAACATTTAAAAGGAATTTAGACTAAAGTAACACTTTCATGATAGCCTGACCCTCATTTGTTGCATTACCCCAAAATTGGTGCAAGGAGATTTGACATTTTTTCAAAACCCTGCTTCTAAGTCATCCGCTGAAGAAAAGTCATGAATGAGGTAGTATTATTGGACAGAAAACAAGATACTCTTTACCATGAAATAAATGTCAAGGTCACATTTGTTGTAACGTTTAAATTAGAAGCTATCAAAGTTGGGTATACTTTTTATTGAAACGCACTGTAACTGTGTATATATATATATATATATAATGAAAGAAATGTCACTATGAGACGGTCATAGCTTTTATTGTCCTCCTTTATTTGTCAAGCTTTCGATCAATGATCTTCATCAAGACTGTATAAAAACACAAAATGATGGCTGACATTTACATCAGAATCATTATAGTAATAAACAACATAGTATTATTATAATTATATTGATTAGTACTTAACCATTGTAAGAAATTGAAATGTATATTCCGATGTAAATGTCAGCCATCATTTTGTGTTTTTATACAGTCCTGATGAAGATCATTGATCGAAAGCTTGACAAATAAAGGACAATAAAAGCTACGACCGTCTCATAGTGACATTTCTTTCATTATATATATATATACAGTCAAACCTGCTTTAGCGACCACCTGTATAGAAAGACCACCTGTTTATAAAGACCACAATTTTTGTTTCCCTTCAACAGAGTTTCTCATTGAAACGTGTATTGAAGGAACCTGTCCATAAAGACCACCTGCTCATAAAGACCGCTTTTCTTGTCTCCCTTGAGTGGTCTTTATAGACAGGTTTCACTGTATATATATCCCTCATTATCCCTCTCCCTCTCTCTCATAAATTTTATTCTTCATAACATAGTTACAATACAATATCATATCTTATAATCTGATTATACATGAAATACACAAAAGCACTCCAGAAAGAAAACAGATGAAATGTATTAAAATCATGTTTTGTAAAGCAATAGTTTTTACAAAATCTCCACAAAATTAAAATTCTTTACATCATCATCATGATTTGATAACTAATCTTTGCATATTGCAGCAAGCTAATCAAGCTTTTGCTCTAGTACTGAAGGTAAACATTGGATGCTTATCTAGTAAATTGCATTCAATCTCATAAACATGTATATCAGAATCCTAATTTCTATAAACGAAAAGTCAGTATCAAAGATCAGCTGAACAGGTTTGTACATTCTCTCTACATTATTACATGTGAATCATCTGAACTACATGTATTCTAGTAAAATATTAAATAGTTGAAGGGTACCAATCGTCCAAAAGTATTTTGCTCTGTATGTGAGAGGTTCCATGTCATAATACTATATTCAAATTATGTGCTTCAAATATTACTTCTATAAAGAGATACTGTAAGTTGAATTACACTCTCTATAAGCGTAAAAGCGGCTTGTTGGTAGATTATTCGACATACCCGAACCTAACTCGAAGTTTGGTTCCGCGCGAGCACCTTCATGTTATCCTTTATTTCCTTCATACTCCTAAACTGTTAACCTATAGAATGCCAGATTCAAGTTCTTTTGAGGTTGATTTTATACTTTCTAGCAGTACACAAATTATTTTTTCAGGTGATTGGTACACTTTAATGTTACTATTATTATTAATTGTTTGGCATCACCTGTGCAGCTAGATGCCCTGACATATGCTCCAGTGACAACTGCTCCGGGCTTACTTATGTTGACAATGATAAAGAGTCAGGGGTACATGTATATAACCCTTGGGGGCTTCCCCTCCCTGTATAACTGATCGGGATGTGCAAGGGTAACATGACACAGGGGTTTCTCCCTACTCTTCTCAGAAGGGTGCAGTGGTGGTGACTAGGATGCGGAGTGTAAGCAATCTCCTTCATTTTTGACATTGTCTTAAGAAATAACATTTTTTTTTAAACCCTGGCAGCTACATGTAGATCCAGGGGGAGCCATTTAATTGCCTTTTAAATCATTACTAGCCCTTGTTCCCATGCTACATCATAAAAACAAATATTTTGATATAAAAACATCAAATTACCTGGTTTAAAATTCTTCTTTGAAAATATGCTGAATGAAATCAATGGAAAGAATATAAAAGATCTCAATTCATTATTGAGCAATGCCTATAATTTGTGACTCTTTGTGAGACAAATTCAGATTATACCCCAATTTTCATGTCATCTTACAGTAGGGGGACAATGCTTTCTAAAGCACCCATTATGGTACATGTACCTTAAAATAAGGCATCGAAAATGAAATCTAACCTTTTGGAATGTCAGCATATTCTAGTCAAAGCTTGCTTCAAAATCATAATCACATCATTAACTATATGTCTTTTACAATCATGTGTCAGAGTTACAAGTTCTTTTCCTCTGGTTGATAAAAAATATTGCATTTGTTAATATAGAACATCTGGAAAATCAAGATCATGAAACAGATCCTTCAAAAGATTACAATCTATAGTTAAATCAAACTTGCAAAAGTAAGTACAGTTCACATATTTTCTAAAAACACAAATGATTTCTTCATACATTCTCTATGCTTAAGTATCAGATACTTGATATCAAATGGCACATCTATCTGCCCATTTACATGTATTCAACAATCACATAAAAATGACAGAAACACAGAAAATTTGCATGGTCCAAAACAGAAGAAAGAAATGTGCTAGGCAAGAATATTTACCCCAAAAAACAACAAAAACAACAAAAAAAACAGAGTAGCAATTATGTAGGCTATTTCATGATTCTGACTTGCTGTGGAATGAAAGGTCTGGAAACAGGCACAGGAAAATCAGATGTAAAAAGATACTTTTTAACATGTTCACTGAAATGAAAGTGTAGACATATCAATTTCACCTCTTCAAAAATAGTTTGAAAGGAATAGAATAATAAGTTCCATTTACTGTATTAACAGATAACTTTGAATAATTTGATTTTTTTTCTTTACTACATCAAATTGACAAAAAAGAGAAAAAAACAAAACTAGTAACACAAAAAAAAAATAATAAAAAACAGACTTTGTCTACAATTTACATTCTTTTAAAGAATAATTCCACAGTGTTTGACTCCAAAATGCATGAGTAATTGTAGAACGACCTTTCAACCTTGTCAAAAAAAAAACATGGTGAATAAAAAAAAGATCTACCTTTGACCATCATCATAACAGATCTGAGAAGAGAAGCTTACACATTGCTAGACAACAGATGATTCAGAGATGGAGGGAACATAACACCATCCAATTCATGTACGACCCCGTTAGTGACAGTCGTGTCGACTTTCACCACCTTTCTCCCTCCAGCGGAGGTGCCACCAGCCCCTTTCTGGAAGTAAATAATGGAACCTTCCAGGGATCTGATGTGGAAATCCTCATAGATGGCTGCACTGTAGTAGGACCCTACCACTACATGATAGGTGAGAACTTCTGTGAGGATGGTGGTGTTCTTCAGGAGCTCTTGCTGGGCTTTGGTGAGCTTGTTGAAGGCAGCGTTGCTGGGGGCCAGGAGGGTTAAAGGCTTGAAGGCTGGAGTAGAGAGGGCCAATGTGAGGTTGGCGGTCTGTGAAGATAAATTGAACAATAAATGTAACAAGAATATCAAATTTATAAATCATGTGCTGTACCTATTATATTGGTTCTATAATATAGCACTAATATAATTTCGCAAATGTTAGCATTTCCTAGATTTTCAAGCAGGGGAATTAGAGGAAGAATTCCATTCAGAAACTACTACATTTCCCAGAAAGGGGGAGAATAAACACAAATTAAATTTGTGCCCCTATATGGGGACCTTGACAGGCATAAATTGTTAATGCCTAATTGCCTATTCAAGAAAGTTTTTTTGCCTTCTACTTACTTATGTGCCAAGTGAGTAGCAACTATTTCAGCGAATATGTTTCTTCTGTAGTCAGAGTACTGGTAGCATGAATATTTGTTGCTGCTTTGTCAGGCGTGTATTAGGAAATACGAGACCAGTCAGCTCAAGACTACCAGTTACTCTTTTTGTATTTTCTGAAACAAGAGACTTGAAGATTTCTCATTTTCACTTGTAGTGAACTCCAGTTGAACCCACTTATCAGTTATCACATATAAACCCTTTCGAGACAATTGACCACATTTTGTGGTTTGGCTCAATAACTTTGGATACAGAGCTCTGTAAATTATACCAGATGCATGAGTAGAAAGAGCAAAAATTTCTGCACACACTATGTCATTTTTGTTGCATGACCATATTGCGTTTAATGCCAGGAATTTCAACAACGAGAATAAGCTTTAAATTCCTGAATTTGGCAACACATTGAGAGACTCAAAATCATTCTTTTCTATAAAATTGGCAATATTTTCAACTTTTCAACAAAATTCCTAACCATGTATATTGTTTTCAAACACATTACACCTTATTAGAAGCATGTACAGTGTAGCACTAAAAGAAAAAAATTGCTGCCAATTTGAAGAACAAAATGTGATTAATTAGGTCATTAAATAATTCCTGTCCTGAAAGCGTTAAGAATTATTATTAAACCAATTCAGAGCAATCCCTTTTATCTTAATGGGCCCCTCAGGTCACATCTACATGATCTCTCAAGTTGAATCTTTGTGTAAAAATATGAAGTAAACTTAAACTGCATTTACCGGTAAGTAAAATTAACAGGCCTCAGTTCCACACACTTATCCAATGAACAAGGTTATAATATAACATAAGTCCCCAAAATGTGACTCTAAACCCCCCAAATTTCTAAATTTCAAAATTTCAACAGGGGGCAAACCTTAAAAACTCCAATTCCAATCCCTTTGAAAATAAAAAAAACATAGATGTACAGCCTTGATTTAAGTATGATATACCTCTAAAGCAGTATAAAGAGAGCTGTAGTTCGGCTCTACTTCAAGGTACTTGGCCATGTTTGCTCCTGTGGGGACTGGGTAGATCACCCTGTCTATGATGTGGACAATCCCATTACTAGCCGTTAGGTCCACCTTCACAATAGGAGAGCCACTTGCAGTTGCAACCTGCATTAAAATACAGAAAAATAGGTATTGTTAAATAGGCAGATCTATATGGAGGTCGGGCAAACTCGGCACTAGGGCGAACTCGGCACTGCGCGGCGACCATGTTTCAAGAGATGAAGTCCACGCTACGCACCGTACCCTTTTTTAGCCTTAAATTTCATGTTTTGTATAATTTTCCTTCTTGAAATCGTCAACATTACTTCTTTGCTAATCATTTTACGCATTGTTATCAAATAATTTGAATTTAAGTATTTTGAAATGTGTAATTAAATGCGAAATTCAACACAAGTGTTTGTGCGATCAATTTAACTCTCTGGGTTCACTCAGCCACGATTTTCCGCCAAGGCCGAGTTCGCCCTAGTGCCGAGTTAGCCCGCATCCATCTATAAGTTACTCATGGACCTGTGAACTTGTGAAGCTGGCTTATAAATGCAGAGGGTCCAATGATTTTTAGATGTCTGTGATTTCAGCTGATAATTTTTTTTATATCTTCTTCTGTCTATTCTCTCCCAGATCTTCTCATTTAGGTAAAAGGTCAAGATTATGTCAAAATTCTCACCCAAAGTAATTAAAGAAAAGAAAAAAATGTAGGGTGAAGAAAGGACAATGACTTTGCGAGTACTTTGAAATTTGAGGTCACAAATTGAAGTCAAGGAAGAACAAATGAGCGTCTCCTGAAACCATCATAAAAACAAGCTCTCTGACATCCTACTGAAACTTGTGTATGAAAATTAACACATGTTGCAATGGGATTTTGGCAGACTTTTATTTATGATGGTTTCATGAAACAATGGTCGATGCCCTGGTGCATACCAAGATGCGCTTTCCTTCTGAATACACCTCGTGGGAGTCAACATGGATGGGTTGATACTGGGAAGTGGCCTTGAAAGGTGGTGAGGGATACAAAGAATAAACAACGGTGTCCACATCACGCTTCGCTATTTCCCGACTGAAATACACCCCCAATGCAACGTGATACTGCAGTATCTGATTCCTGCCTGAGACATCAGCCAACGCCGCCTTCACCTCCTGGGAACTCTTCTGGTATGCCTCGTCGGAGAAAGCGAAGACCGTCACTTTCCCGGAGCCCGACTGCAAAGTTGTAGCTAACCAAGATGTGTTTGTAGCTAGATCTGCAAATTTCGAGGCACCATTTTGCCTTGCGACCGCTAATACATTAGTTTCGGCTTCATATTTTGGCTTGGCAACGAACTTCTTCCCAAGAGATTTTGCTGGCTGGATGAGAAATGCCTTGATCACACGCGGAAGTGCTGGATCGGAAATTGGATTTTTGTTCAAAGCATGAGCACGTACTTCGGCACTTTGGGCGAGAGTTCCTCCCATTAAAATGCAAAAGATTACACAGGTATCAAAGTAATTCATGTTGAGTGATCTATTCTCTAGTAGAAAAGCTCGATTGATACACCTGAATAAACCAAAACGACCGAAATATTCACCCGGAGTCGGAAGTGGCAAGTAACTCTCTCTCGACCTTGGTGCTGCTAATGATACGTTTATGGCCTTTATGGTTAATCTACGTGCAAAAGTATAAACACGCGTGACCCAATCCTTATCATGTGATATATCACGTGACTGATGTCCCAGGGTTGTCAATTTCATCCATAAATAAGTGCCAGTGAGCACGGGTAGAAAATAATGAGAAATGAGAAAAAACAGGGTGAGAAGATTCGGGTTGGGGGGGGGGGGGGGGGGGGGGGGGGGTACTCGGATTTTTTTTTGACGGGGATGTGAGGCCCGGACCTTGAACCCCTAGCCCATCTTTAGGGGCAAATTTTAAGAAAAAAGGTACCCATGTTTAGGGATTTTTCGCAAAACGTAGACCCATGTTTAGGGATTCTCTCGTAAAAACTCAAGATATGGATTGGAAAAATACACGAGGCACAGGATTTCGGGATACCACCCATGTTTGGGGGGGGGGGTTGTATAAAAAGGTACCCACGTTTAGGGATTTCTTGTGAAAAAGCGATCCCATTTGGGCGGCACATCCCCGTATAGCGTATATATGGAAGTACCGCCCCCCCCCCCGGGGGGGGGGGGGGGTGCACGGTGGATAAAGAAAAATGAAGAACGCCAAGAAAGATAGGGTGATAGAGTGAATATGGAAGAAGAAGTCGAAATAGAGTGAATAAATTTTGTCACAGGCAAACAAATAACAAAAGTAACTCAGTAGTAGAGTAATAGGATTAGGCCTGGTGCTTGAGCTAAAACCCGAACGTATACAACTGATGGAAAAGATTTAGGAATATCAAGGAGTTACGGACGGTGGCATACCCAGGATTTTTTAAAGTGGGGTGTCTTTTTACTCAAACATTCTCTGACAAGCAAAAACAAAATGTTATCAGCATTTTGGCGTCAAAAACAAGCTTTTGCTTCATTTCTGTTTTAACACCTAAAGGGGGATGTTTTAACACCTAGGCACCTAAGACACCCCCTTTTGCCAAAGGGGACGTTTGAACACCCAAAATACCCCCCCCCCCCCCCCCTTCGGTACGCGCATGGTTACGGAATACACACGAGGGGGAATTACAAATCTACATGTCAATGGGACGAAGACTTCATATAAGGCCTATAATCCACACAGACAAAGTATAGCCAAACTCATTGCCGGAAAAGCTAGAAAAAGTTGTTGTTGTTGCTTGCTTGTTGTCGTGACACATATTTTCCGGTTACATAGAGTGCTGGATCAGCCAGGCTGAAATAAAGTGTCTTCACTTGAATTTACTTCTTTACAAGCCATACAAAACTGACGCAGAGTTATTCTTTTAAAAAAATAAAAATAATAATATGCACATCCCCACATATCTGTTGATTGATGTAATATCATTTACTCACGATAACATATTTTCATAGAAAGTTTATTTATCCTCACCATTTGTTGAAAAATATTTGAAGAAAATCTGTGCATTTCCCTCTTTATATACCTCTACTCACCTTTTCATAATTTGCTAACATATCTTGCCAGACATTGTATGTATTGAATCTCATCAACTGAACGGGTTCATTCATAGATTGTGGAGGCTTGAAGGCTGTCGGGACCAGACGATTATTCCTCATCCCAGACCGTGGAATCACCTCAAGTACTATATGGTAACGGAGGTACCACTCAGTTACCTGTTGGGAAGAGGCACAAACATAATATGTGACAAACCGCTGTCAGTGTTTGAATAAGCATGTAATTATAATAATAATAATGATAATAAACTGTGACTTATATAGCGCATAATCAATTAAAACTGCTCTGTGCGCTTTACATACAGCTCTCCAAGATTACTTAACTACAATTCAAACAAATATGTAATTGGATTCCGATGTATATCATTATGATCGATTTTGAAGGGCACGTTTTAATATATGATTTGCCATTTTGCATGCAAGAAATACAACTCCAACAAATATTATCACTTCACTTTTGAAGGCCAGTTGGGATGGAATTAAAAAAAAGAAAAAAGAGTGAGTGTGTAATTGGGTTTTTACAGACGTGTATCAATCAGATATGATTATTTACGTCTGGGACCGACCTTTAACGTCACCATCCGAAAGACGTGACTCAGTCTCGAACCTGGGTCCGCTGAATCAGTTTATAACTTCCACTGTTAGCTGGATTACAGGCGCACGCCACAACGCCCAGCTCAAGTTTAAAGGAAGGGAATGTATATACCAATCACGGCCTACACATCGTGGGAAAGAGGGGGTGGGGGTGGGGCGGTTGTGGGTATCCTCTCAACACCGTAGGCCATTATTTATTACCAATAGACTTTCTCATTATACTAAATATCATGTTAATACAATACATATTCAGGGGCATAAACCAGATTTTCAAAAAGATGAGGGGGAAAATATGTGAAAGCCTCAAGTGTCTAGGGGAGGTATATTTCAAAATCTCACATGGCACTATAATTACTATGATAGAGTTCAATATAGCAGATTCGCACTGCAAATGTAGATGGCAGTGGATGAGTAACACAGGCCATACCCCCCCCCCCCCAACTTCAATTTTTTTTTCTTCAGTTTTTAAAATTTTACCTCCACATCCCTCCCAGATCAACACCAATGTTGTATGATTTAAAGTAGGTGGTTTTCACTTTCTAGTAGTGTAAAAATCAGGAAAATCAGAAGCAACGACAGAACTGTAGATAAATATTAATAAATTCATGTAAATCTATGATATTGTACATAAATGAGTAATATATATATTGAAATAAAGAATACATAAATTTGAATAATATCGATGAATATAATATATAAAATTATATTTATCTACAACATAATTATAATAGAAATGTATATTTTCCCTTTTTTTTTTTTTGGGGGGGACGTGAAATCTGCGGGGGGGGGGGGGAGTAATTGTACACACCATCCCCCCACCTGAAAAGTTGGGGGATGTATACCCCCATCCCCCCGCTATCTACGCCCCTCCCCCTCCTTCCTCTCAACACATGAGGGAGTAGGCCTTTTCGTAATACCCTTTGATTCAATTAAGCATATTCTCACCTGGGCACTTGAATTCATAGCATCGAAAATGATCCTCGGGATCATCTCGAATGCCTTGTTTGTTGGGACAAACACGGTGTACCCTGGTTGATCACCGAGCTCCCGCAGGACCCACGGACATCGATTAGCATAGGAAAGAAACGTGGTCGCTCCTGCTTGCCGTATCACGTCCAGAATATTCCCATTTACGGAGTCGTATTCGCCTCGGTGATCGACGATGAGTCCGTCTGAGGTCGATGGATCTTGTTGCGGAAGAGGAACAAAGCCGATGGACGACAATAACCACACAATCGTTGACAAGATAATCATCTTTTCGACGCTGTCTTCTCTCTGAATGATATAAGTTGGTCACAAAATACTATCCGCAGAGAGAACAAAATGGAGAACTGTTGTAAAACAAAATTATCGAATATAACAATTTTTGGTAGATTTGTCCACATATGCTAGTTTTGTTTGATTCCGTTTTATGTAGTGTAAAAAAATTTGCCTGGAAACAATCAAGGGAAGTTCATACCCGTTTGGACTTTGATACCAGATTGTATTATGATTGGGTTTGTGTAGGAATTAACCGATGACATAGATAGAATAATAAGAAATTAACGATGGGTAGTATCACCAGCCAATAGACGTCGCTTTAGCTAAGGTAGGGTTGGGGGGGGGGGGGGGGGGGGGGTTAGGCACAATATCTTCAACATTTGAAGTAAAACCATATGTTATGAATATTAGGACCGGCTTAACAGTAACTTTGGAGACGTACATAAGGACTTTTCTCTCCCCCCCCCCTTTTTGTTTCTTCCTATATTTTTTTATCAAGGGGCGAGGGCTAGGGGGACTCGGAATTCTGCCAAAATGTCTCTTCTTTTAAGTTAAAAAGTAGTGATGAATTAGGATCAAGTGTTTCCATCCACCGGGCTTACAATCATTATTATCATTGCTTTTTAAAGTCGAGTTAACCAATGATATGGGGTGAGACCACTGAACTCTACACTAGGTAGTGTAGAGTAGAGTTCAGTGGGTGAGACTGGGAAGCGCCACTTGTCCAGCTGTAATGTTTTAAACAAGAGATGGCGCCAGACGATTGCCCGCAGAAAGACCACTGGTCCATTAAGAAATAACATTTATCTATAACTGTAATGTTTTAAACAAGAGATGGCGCTAGACCAATTGGACGGAAGGTATACTCATTGATATAGGTGTGCATGATTGAATCTCTTTGTTGTGAGATGCCGATGGGAGGGAGTAGTCTCATCAAGTGATATAAGAGGTACAATTAATCCCTTTATTGAGACCTTGGTTCAGTTAAAGCAGATATTAAGCAGAAAAGCATACCAGTGAATTTTGGATAGACAATGTATAAATAACAAAAAAAAAAAAAAAAAAAAAATTATTATTATTATTTTCTTCTTTTGTTGAGATCACTAATAATTTGGGAAGACTCCTTTATTTTGTCATAATGTAATGTTGGCCATAACAACCAGAGTTATACAGGGCACGCATCAGTAATTCATCCGCTTGCGATGAATTTTCGACAGGCGTACAAAAGATGTAGCTGATCAAAAATATTCATATAAAACTGAATACTTGTCGGCTGTAAAACAATTCAGTAACAATAAACAGTTAATGCCTATTTGATTGCATTATAGGCATTATAAAACAGCCTAAGGGCTGTCATGAGACATCCATCCAAAGTGTTTGGGACATGATAAGCAAACAACGTTCAAAGAAAAGAAGTACTGTCTAAAAAAAAAAAAGAAATGT
This sequence comes from Heliocidaris tuberculata, assembly GCA_025618425.1. Lineage (NCBI taxonomy): Eukaryota > Metazoa > Echinodermata > Echinoidea > Camarodonta > Echinometridae > Heliocidaris > Heliocidaris tuberculata. The sequence continues at coordinate 29,889,576 of CM046832.1, forward strand.
GCTAATGAAATTTTTAAAAAGAGAAAGAGGGAGGGAGAGAGAGAGAGAGAGAGAAAGGGGGGGGGGGGAGGAACAGGGAGAAAGAGAGAGAGAGAGAGAGAGAGAGAGAGAGAGAAAGAGAAAATGCGGGAGAGGGACAGAGAGAGAGAGAAAGGTCGGCATTAATTGTGATACATTACCATGGAAATACCAATAACAAATTGCATGGTGTGATTATGGATGTACTTCAATGAGCAAATAAGGAAAATAACACGACCGACTTAGAAAAGTAGTTTCTTTTGATGAATTTAATGATGTAGACACAACAAATTAGAGAGAGAGAGAGAGAGAGAGAGAGAGAGAGAGAGAATGGATTGAAAAACAAGATATTGTAGCATGATTATGTCTGTAATCAATTTGTCCGAATATCAAAATTTAAGCTTCTGAATTTTTAAAAATTATTTTGTTCTTTTGTTCTATTCATATTTTTTATTAAGGGGGAAGGGGAAGGGGAATTGGAATCCTACCAAAATGTGTGTTCTTTTATGTAAAAAAAAAGTAGTGATGAAGTAGGAGCAAGTGTTTCCATCCACCAGGCTAACCACAAATCATTATTATCATTGCTTTTAAAGTCGAGTTCACTAATGGGGTTCTGAGGTTTACTTGTCTAAGTGTAATGTTTCAAACAAGAGATGGCGTCAGACGATTTTCCCCCCTCAGAAAGATTATTGGGCGTTACACAGTCAATTGAAAAATTACATTTATCTATAACTGTAATGTTTTAAACAAGAGATGGCGTTAGACCAGTTGTAAGGAAAGTATATAGTGGAGGTGCTATGGTCCAGTGGTTTAAGGCGCTTGACTGGAGATGCGAGGATCGGGCGTTCGATCCCCGGAACGGGACTTATGCCCTTGAGCGAGGCATTTTATCTACATTGCTCTTTTATCGTACATCAAATAAATGAAGTGCTAAAGGCATATTTATACCAGCATTACCAGCGTTATAAAAAAAAACAAAAAACAAACAAACAAACAAACAAACAAACAAACAAACAAACAAACAAACAAAAACAAAACAAAACAAAACAAAACAAAAACAACAACAACAACAACCACAACAACAACAACAACAACAACAACAACAACAAAAACTCATTGACATGGTATACTGTGTATAATCGAATCTTTTCGTTGCGAGATGCCGATCTTGGGATTCCCATACAGTTCAGTAACGAGTAATTACGAAATGCGGAGAAGCTTGATAGTTGAAGTTTGAGATATATGGGACAAGTAACATAAAGGAATTACGATTTCCACTAGTCTCACTGCAATGTTTCAAACTAGAGATGGCGCTAGACCAGTTCTGAAGCAAATGATACGTCTCCTCAAGTGTCATGCAGTTCAGTACCAAAAAATTAATCCCTTTCTTGAGACCTTGGTTCAGTTAAAGCAGATATAAAGCAGAGAGGTATATCCGTAAATTTTAAAAAGATGATGTATAAAGAACAAGAAATTTTATTGCTGTTGTTGTTGCTTTTTTCTTTAGTTTGGATCACGAATGATATGGGAAAGCTCCTTTAGTTTGTCTCAATGTAATGTTTTTAACAAGAGATGGCGCTAGACCATAACAGCTCTGATAACAGCCAGAGTTATATAGGGCTCACATAAATGATTCTGGTCCCAATTCGCTCACGTGTTAAATCGAAAGTAATAATTAAAAAAAAAAAAAAAAATCATATTTTGAAAACATTTTGGTGGAATTCATTATAATGTTCAGAGTAGAGACAAAATATAAAAATCTCCCGAATGAGGTGTCTTATATGGGCATTTTCCCGGCGATAACAAAAGTTATGAAGGCTGAAACGCGGCTAAACATAACTGTCGCCAAATCGCAGGCTGAAATAGAGGAAATGCACTGAGATAATATCTGAAATAATATAAACCCTTTAAAAGAACACAAAAACAAGCTCACTTCAGCCGAGGGGTAAAATCGAAAACATTATGACTATTGAACATCATATGCCTTCTTAAAATTTACAGAGGACAGATACTCGATTTTAAATGAATTTCTTTAATCAATTTTTATCCTAAAAACTTTGCTTCGCCTCACAAAAATGCATTGCGAGCTGATGAATTACTTATGTGTACCCTATAGGGGCTGTATGTACGAAACAAGAGCTCTTTAAATTTGGTTTTGAGTCAGATCATTTTTGTTCCTTTTGTAGACAAGAAGTAGAAACATACCAACATTTATTTTTAGATTGCCCAAAAGTAAAACGATTATGGCAGGAGGTAATTAAAAAGTTACATTTAAGCGAAGTCGACAGTGATGATTGGAAATTAATTTTTATGGGAGTATCCGGCAAAACTGTTAGAATATGTAATAAATGGTATAATTTTCTAGTAAAATATGTCATTTTTATTTCTAGAAAATAAGGCACTCTGCCATCCGTACAGAAAGTAATAGATATGATGAAAGATTATAGAGACGAAGAATATGAAATAGCAACAAAAAGAGAAAACTGGGGGTGCACTTACAAAAATGGGAACAAATCGACGCATTTTTACTTTAGTGGATTTTTTCTCCATCTCATGTACAGACAGAGAAACCGGAACAGGATGCATGCAGTGTGTGTGTGTGGGGGGGGGGGGGGGGAGCACTGAACTCTATAGAGTTCAGTGGGGGGGGGGGGGGGGGAGCGGGGATGGGTGTGTGTGTTTGGATGTGTGGGTGTGTGTGAGAGTGTGTGTGTGGGTGTTTGTGTGTGTGGGGGTGTCATGAGTTTGTTGGGCGTGGTTATGAATGTTGAGTTGAGATGAGGTAGGTGTAAGAGTCGTACACCTCCCTGGGTGTGTGATGGGGTGGGCAATATAATTTCATACCTCTATTATTATTATGATTACAAGCTGTTTTATTTGAATCTTTTGTGTAATCATGTATAAATTGAGATTTTTCTATGGTCATTGAGTGACATAATTAATGAATTATTCATGAATGTATCTTGTATTGATGATCTCGTTCTGTATGATTTAATGTAATAATTGCATGTGTTGTGAATTTATGGCAAGAGGAAGGAAATGAAATATCATTCAAAACAAACAAACAAACAAACAAACAAAAATACAAAGGATGTACTATAGGTAAGCTTGCCTAGTACCCCCTTTCTTTTACATTGTGTTCTGATAACAGCCAACAGAGGGTTACGCCTACTGGTTATGCCCCACCCGTTGTGTTTTGACAAGAGGTGACCCTCGAACACCTTCGTGTTACTATTTAGTAACAAGAAACATTTAATGCCCATTTTATTGCTTTATAGGCATTATGAAACATTCTAAGGGCTATCATGAGACATCCATATTTGGGACATGACAAGCAAACAACGTTTTAAAGAAATGTATTATCTTTAAAAAAAAAGAAGAAATATGATGCACATAAAAGAGAGAAAGAGAGAGAGAGAGAGAGAGAGAGAGAGAGAGAAAGAGACAGAGAGGGAGAGGGACAGAGAGAGAGAGAGAGAGAAAGAGGGACAGGGACAGAGAGAAAGAGAGAGGAGAAAGAGAGAGAGAGTGACAGAGAGAAAGAGAGAGAAAGTGAGAGACAGAGAGAGAGAGAGAGAGAGAGAGAGAGAGAGAGAGAAGTCGGCATTCTTTGTGATATATTACCATGGCAATACCATAACAAATTTAATTGTGTGATCATGGATATACTTAATTCAACGAACAAACATAGGAACAACACGACCAACTCAGATTGAATTAGAAAATGATTTTAAAGGTAGTTTTTATGACGAATGTAATGATGCAGACAATACAAAATGAAGGTAGAGAGAGAGAGAGAGAGAGAGAGAGAGAGAGAGAGAGAATGGATTAAAAATACAAGAAACTGCAGCTCTTATGAAAGCACGGTCATTTCTTTAATCATTGTCCTAATATAAAAATTTCAGCTTCTGAAGTTTAGCGATCGAGTGAAGCAAGTATAGTAAGGGGGAAAAGCCCCCTTTATTAGTATAGGAATCATTGGTAGTGGATTTTAACCATGTCATTTTTTGTGTAATTTGAGAGACTACCAAACTTTGCCGCTTATGTATGAAATGGCGGTTACCCGAATACGGAAATTTCGAAATTCCCGGAGGGGGGGGGGGGGGGCGCAACAGAGCCCCTAGCCCCACTTCGCATGCCTATGAAGTATGAATTCAATTGATGTTTTGATAAGTTTTATTTTTCAAATTATAGGCACAGCCTATAAGTTGAAAAATAAAGGAAAGATAAAGGGTTTTTTTTTTTTTTTTTTTTTTTTTTTACATTTTAATTAACATGATGTGACTTCCATACAATGCGAATATGTTATGGTCAGCAACACAATCAAGACAAAATCAAAATCAACACTTTTTAAGAAAAATTAAAACAATAAGCCAGTAGATAATTAAGTCAATTTTCACTGTGCATTTCATTGTACGAGTTTGAAAGGAGGGGAGGGAGAATGCCTTCTGGGAGTGGGAGAGGGGTGGTTCAAATTATGAGGGGCTCATAAAAAATCTTAGATGTTTATATTGATTTGTGGGGGATGGCCAACACAAGGTCAAAACAGGGAAATGTTTCCCTGGTCAAAATATAGATGGAGCGCGGGTATACATATGGGGTTAGAAACAAAAATAGTAATAGGATAAGGAATTGCAGCAGATTACAAGAAAATTAGAATTAAATCTATTCAGTAGGCATCATAGGCATATTAGTATGCTAACGATATCCATTCAGAGCGCACAAAACCGAAACATTTTTACTTCGGCCTGACCAGACCGCCTTGCTCCGACGATCGTAAATATGTCAACGAGGTATACAGCCGTCAATCATTTTGTCTTCTCGTTAAACTAATTCCGCTAATCGTCATGAAATGCACGTCAGCACCCCAGAGGCCTACCTCGATCATTCAATTATCACCTCGTCACTTGTCATGGCACTGATTTCTGACTCTGACGGACAGAAAAGATCCCATTCATTTAAATTCTAATCAATTTGTGAATGTCCTGTGACGAAAGGATCTTCTTGTGATGGTTAAATTTATTTCTGTTTCTAAAAGAGGTAAATTGTATCATTTTCGGGAGAAAGTTGGGTCTGTAATTTGGCATAAAACTAGAGTCGTATATGCAAGGGAAAAAGTTCGAACTGAATGACCTCCTGGTGAACCGTGCATCACAGGCAACGTCTCTGGACGCACGCACCGCTCACATTTCCCCTTTGTTCGAGCGGGAAATGTTTATCTACCCTACATCCGACAGCGAGCCTTGGTTTATTGGAGTTTTTACCTTCTCTACTTGACTCTCAATCTCTCTTTCTCTCTCCATATCCATACTACAAGCCGTGATAGCTTGACATCCGGATCATTAACAATACATCGCACACACAGGTCCATGCTGGTCTCTATAAAATCATCAGCTCTTGTCAACTTTCCAAAAAGAGTCTATAGTTTTGGTAGTGTGTCATTTTTTTCACGAACTGGAGCTGGTCGGTGAAAAGATGCCCTACGACGAACCCGTAAGATAAAAAAAATAAAAAACATCGGGATATATTCATCGCCAGCGAGCACCGATGTCAGGGATACCGGAAAGGCTCGCTCTCTTCTAACTGTGATCTCCGATTTCGGGGGATGCTGGGGTATGCCGAGGTTGGAAGCCAAGAATTATTGTTGTGACCTGGAGTTCACTAGCCTGGTTGGAAAGCACCCGTACAGGTCTGCATCCCAAGTATACATGGTAGAAATTTGAATCTCTCTCGTGCTGTTTTCCAAACGATCATGTAGCAGATCCAGGCCTGAGCAGAACCGTCAACCGAGGACTAAATTATCGCACTCTTCTATTTTTCGCTCAAATGCAGCTCTATTAATTCGCCACTCTGTGAACGAGGTGAAAGTTTGGGGGAGAGAATACAACAGTTTGTGAGAAACGCTCATTGTGTATTAAAAAAAGTTGACTTGTTATCCGTGCAAACCCTATATGGATTTTGATATTCAGTTACTTTCAGATTGCTTTTTGTGTAACTGGAAACCATTAGACTGATTCAACATGGAATGGACATGTGTGCATCTAACCTTGTTGTTGGTGACCTGTTTGAGTTCAGTGATATCTGTACTAGCTGACGAGTAAGTATATATAGGCTTATCATAAATATACACCTGTTTTAATGCAGTGATAATGTGCTAGCCTATAAAGAGGATTATGTAAGCCTATTATAGGCATATAAATTGATAATGAACGCATGAGATAGTTGAAGACGAAAAACTGGCCTGAATCATAAAAACATAAATGTAGCGGAGGGGGGGGGGGGGGGGGGAGGGAGGGTGATTATTGCTTTCCTCCATGGTGCATGGTGGATATTTTAGAGATTTTTCGGCACACAATTTTAACATTCTATGCAGTATGCAGGAGCATGTATACAATTTGTTTTTCCTGTGCAATTTGTGCAATTTGTTGAAACATTCACTTGGCTGCCCCCGGGCTACGTTATGAGAGTTTCATTCTTTTCTTTTACTTGATCTTGGTCTGTTGGTTTGCAAAGCCTGGACGAGTGGCTCTCCAAACTATATAAAAAAGTGATGAGATAAGAGAAAAGATTCCTTGAAATATTTTCCTTGGTCCCTTATTATTTTTATACTATATAGCTCCTCAAATTTCGTTGTTTCGAATTTGTTGACATGGACTGAACTTGAAGGACCATATTCAAACAATAACTGATTCTTTTGAACAGGGTAGATATTGCCCATCGAGAAATCCATCGCTTTTTTTCAGTTGAGGCAACCATTACGCAGTTGCCTATAAATTATGATTGAGGCATTGAGCCTTTAGCAGTTCCGCGCTAAACCTTCGAAAAAAGATGGCATGACGTAATAACAAAGCTTCCTCGTTGAACATGACAGTGAAAAAGGTCTAAATGATACAGGATGTTGACATGCCATAATGTTAACGAATGGAGGTTTACAAAGTATTTTTCCACTACATTTGATGATGCACTGGCATGTGAAAACAGTATACTTATAGTAACAATTGCAGATTAATATAGCCATTGCGTAATGATATGTTAATATAATACCTATTGATATAATTTTTTAAAAAAGTGTTACCGAGTGAAATCTGTCAAGACATATTTTGGTCTATTGGGTTGGTGTGTTCAAGTTCTCATTTTGAATAAAGATATCCAGTCGCAAGGTTTTAAGTTACAAAGAAGCTTGCTTGCCTATATACCTCCTTGGTTAAACAACCAATTTAGAATATTACTTCATTAACATAGCCTTTTTCCTTTGTGCATTGAGACCTTCGGAGCTTGTATATGCCTTCAAAACTCTGAAATGTCATAGTAAATTATATTGAAGATTTTTTTTTTCATTGAGGTAATATTTACATCAATATGCTTCAAAGCGTTATTATCATTTCGTCCAGCGTATGTTACGTAACAGGGGAAAAGAATGTCGCAAAATGGTTTTAGAGGTGATCCATGTATTTCTGGCAAAACATTTTGTAGCAAACTGTCCAATCTTTTGTAAGTTATGTCATAGTTTGAAGCATACAGATGTATGTCTATATGGCAGAGAAATCTCAGGGATTAAGGTACGATTGAGTAAAGACATGTTAAAATCTTGCGGAAGTTAGGCGGAAAGTCAGATTATGTTGAGCGTTGATGCTTCGTTCTCATGTGCTCGATCAAAGAAGATTGTCTAAATATAGAAACAAGAAGTGCCAATTAAAAGTTTAAAGGTATATGCCTAGTTACACGTTTGTTTTAAAATCAGGAACAACGAGTTCTTAAAGAATTACCGCGTTGCATCAGAAGCTTAAGCAATACAATTTCGAAATGGTTCCAAGCTACTGTCGGTTATGTAGAGACAATTTCGGATATTACTTATGGTCCCATAATTAAAAATAAGATGCGCCTATAACGGTTATATCCCGCATTTCTACAGACATATAACACAAAATGTACTCTTTGCTTTGAATGTCTGATAAAGTGTTCTGTTCTTGGTTAATCAATCGTACCCAACCACTCCCGAAAAACGTTAATTGAAGGGATTTTAAGGGTTTTCTTCTGCAAAAAGTCAAAATAGATACCAAATCTCTATCAAGAGATTTAAGGATTATGAAATAGATGCAGAAATATTCTAGCTTTCACTCCTTTTCGAGATTATATCTTGCTGTAATTAGTGTTAATTAATATTTCAATTCATACATTTTTGGTGGAGATTGTTGATACTGATAGTTTTTTTTTTCATTATTCCAAATTAAGGCGAAATGCATACGTTTCTTTATCACCTGATCAAACACCTTAAATATATTTGCAGATGTATAGCCTGTAGTGGGAAAGTACGCCCTTTTCGGATTCACTTTTCCGATTCGTGATATAGTCGACTATAGACAGTTTGATTTAAGGATGAGTTTTCTGCTATACGAAGAATCTATGAACGTGTGTGGGCGTTTGGAACGTGCATTACCTCATAAAAGCAAAAAAGCAATCCTATAACGCAAGGATTCCTTTACAATTACAACGTAAATCTGAAAAGTGGAGGGGATTTTCTGGGATTTTGTGATGAAACATCCCCCACTGCTCACAACGAAACCATTATTCATCATGTAAGTGACGCAGCAGTGGAAACAGAATGAAACAGATAAGATGACAAGATTAGAAATGGGTTCTTCAGAGAGCTAAGAATCCTTTATTGTAGACGAACAAAACTTGAGGTTAAAGTATAGTATCTTTCATCAATGCTACTCCAACTTCTTTGTCTTTGCACAATCATCACCAACGCGGATCTTCTGTCTTGGTAATAGCATTATGATTTTGAGAAAGTTGTAAAGTGAGAGGTAACTTCAAAGGATAGGCAGGGTGTGGGTTTCTTGTTAGACTCAATTGAAATGACAAGTGAACTGGCTTTGTTATTGATAATAGGATTTACCATTATGCCCTGGATAAAGGAGGTGTGAGGGAACGAAAAGGTACGAATAAGAAGATGTAGGAATCGTGCAGGGTGGTACTTTTGTTACTTGTGAGACTATTCTATCTTCAATCGGTTCAAGCCGATAGTGAGTCACCACAATCCATACAATTTATCCAACATTTTACAAGAAAATAGACCCTCACCACCACCACCAGCATCACCATCACCCGCGGAACTTTTTTTGAAGTGTGTGTGTGTGGGGGGGGGGGGGGGGGGCTGATCTGATTGCACTCATTAATGACAATTTTCGAGCCTCATGGATAAAAATGAAATATTTGGTAGGAGTGGTAGTGACAAACCCTATACTTCAACCGCGTCACATGAAAAACGATAAAGAAATTCTATACGAAGCAGAAGTTTCGCCTATACAAAGACAGAACAAAATACTGCAATATTTTCAGGTGTATATCTTTTTATAAATTCATGACAAAAGTAGAGAATACTGGAAGCCTGTCAGCGTAGCCTTGGTTCAGTGATCGGGGAACACTGGCTATCATGGAGGAGGGGAATGGATAGGGAACAGGTCTTACCAGGTGAATAGAATGCGAAGGAGCAAAACGACCGAGCAGTTAACGTTTGAGAGAGTGGTCGTTTTTAAAATTTTCTATAACTTCTTTCCCCCTGCCAATTTTGTTTTGCATTTCTTTTTTCCTCTTTTCCCCTCTTTTTTTTCCCTTTATGTCCCATTCTACTGGAAGAGAACGGCACGTGCCGTGTGCTCCAGTGTCTCTTGTGTTTTCCGTATTTTTTCGGCTGCACCCCCAAAACCACTGGCCGAATTTAAACACCACCCGGCCCCTCTGTGAAATGGAATACGAATTTGAAATTAAACATAAATAAGATGGATTAAAAACTTAACAACATGAAAGATTGGGTGAATAAAAGGAGGACGTATATATGGGTTTCCTATACATAGGTAACTTCAAAATGAAATTAATCCGCCTTCTGCCCCCTTTATCAATCTGTCTTTTGTTTACAGTAAAGGAAATATTATTAAGAACTTTTGTTTTTTTTTTACGATTACATGAACTTGCTTTGAAAGATTAAATATAACTGATTCAATAGGCCGTATCTATAAAAACAAGCAAAAGCTCAAGCAAAAGCTCGAGCAAATGCTTTTTGAGAGAACAATCTGACAATATTATTTATCATGTGCGACGAAGCACGGCTATGTGGGGAACGTGAATAGTACTCTGAGGTGTCCGTACAGTCGAAAAGGTCTTTCAAGTACCCCGCAAATTGAGTGATTTGATCATACTGCTGTTAAATATGACAAACTAGTAATATGATTCATTATTTTCATTTTCGTCTTTTCACCCTTTTAAGTGCAATTAAGTTTGATCTTTCGAGTACAAGCAAAGAAAAAATGAAATAAATAAAGATTAAAAAAATGACGGCTGATCTTTTCTGATAAATAAAAGTCAAGTAAAAGGCCAGGCTCCTTTGAGAGAAGCTTGAAAATGTCAAGCAAATGCTTGATTATGAAACCTAATTCCTTTTGATGAAACAAGTAATTGCTAGTCATCGGGAATCATTTTCCTGCAAGAAGAACGTCCTACCTTTCGTTTGCTATAGCAAATGCTAGGCTTTTGCTAGTTTTATAGTTGACCTTATTTTCCTCCTTTTCACAGAGGGTACTTGGTAGCATATCCTCTGGCCTTTCGACCTGGAGTGGCAGAGAAACTCAGTGTGACCATCTTTGATTACAACCTACCAGTTTTTGTGGAAGCAAGGATAAGATGGAGAAACAAAACCCTTGCCAACATCGGCGAAACAATCACAGGTTTGTGAGATACTTTTTGACAATAAGGGCTCTCTATTTGGGTTTAGAGAATCATTCTAATAATTTAATTCGCCAAGAAATTTGGTGTGATTCCCCAATTATTGACTTTTCCACGTTTGGCTCTTGGAATTTTGTTAATCGCAGATCAACGGAATGTTTAAAAAAGGAAATAGTATTACTATTGTACACAATTTTTTCTTAACTTTCTTTAAAGCAACACCTGAAACTGTAGTCATTGTTTTAATGGATGTGATTTACATGAATTACCATGCATAAACATCATTTCGATTCAGTCACCATTTGGATACCATGGTCAGGCGCGGATTAAAGTGGGAAGGGGGAGGGGTGCAACAGGCCCGTCCACCATTTTTTTTACACCCGAAAGGCACCCGATAAAGGAGAGAAAGCTTTTTTTATCAGCTATATTTCTTGCATGGTTTCACCCCTGACCAAGGTAATGATATTTCTTAGCCTTCTCGTTACTTTGATAATAACATAAATTATGGTAACGATTATACACTTATCAATTTTAGACATTGTTCAATGTTCAGTAACTTTAGATTAGGCCATGTGTATTTCTATCTGTCAATTTTTTGCCGTTGGTTATTATGTTATTGTTAATCATAGTTCATGAGTGCCCATTATAACGAACTGCCATTCCTTCATTTTCGGCTGAATTAAGGCGCGACAAAGTAAACACGGTGTAAGAAAAGAAAACATTATAAAGATGAGCTACGTGCGATTGGACATACGTACCTAGGAGATAACCGAGTGAAAAGAAACAAGCCAAAATTTTATTCGCCAATTCGTAATTATGATCAAGTTATGGCACGAAGGATTCATAAATATACACCGAGAATGAATCTTAATTTTCTTAAAAATATCTGTAAACTCTTTATTTTGGATGTTTAACAATATGGCATGTAAAATTACGTTATAGGCTTTTGAAATTGCCCTTATAATGCTTCCCTATAAATCTTTATCTTTGCTATCGTTTCATGAATTGAATAATTTTGATCGTTGAATATTCATTTACATATTTTTGGCTCGATCTATTAAAACTGTAAACTGTAACTCCAAACCAAGGGCATTCAGCTATATCAGTAGTTTATAATCGGAATTCGGAATATCAACTTTGCGAATATGAACCTGACATTTTATCAGATTTGTGTGGTACTATCAATCCACTTAACTAGTACCAACTACCATTAACATATATCTGGAAGTAATTCACAAATTATAACAGTCACAGTTGCAACAAAATTGAGAGAATGACTTCACTTGGAAATTCTTTTGTAAATTACCCCCAAAAGACAAAATCTAACAAAAAACAAAACACACACACACACACACACAAAAAAAAAAAACTTCGCAAAACAATAACACCCCCAAACAGAGAAAAATGTACCCTCACAGTGTTTGGATTAATTGTTTGTTGCTCATTCGTAATTACTGTTATTCTAAGTTGAAGTAACTATTATTTTTAATTCGTAACGATGCATGCTTTCGAATAACGATGCTCTCCCAAATACAAGACAAAACAAAGCTTTGCCTTAATGTCTATTAAACAAACCCTTTTGAGATATAACATTTAGTTTGAATTTGTGGAATATTTCGATTTTATTCAAGGACAAGTTACATGAAGCTGCAGCTTTATCACTCTGGGGGAAAAAATTGTCAAATCAATCAAATATGAACAGTAATGCGTTCAAACTAAAGCATAGCTTATCTTCTAGTGCAAGTCCGTGGTTATCCTCTAAAACAATTGTCAATTTTTGAAGTTAATTGTAAACAGCCGAACCTCGCTATCCTGTAGAGTCTCAATGACCCAGGTTAACCCCACTTCATCATCAAGGAGCTCCGATTCCACTCAAGATCTACCAGGGACTGCATATTTATTTCCATTGTTGGGCATAGAGCAGCATCTTCCCATGCATCATTAGGCCTATACCTGCCTCTCTTTATCTTGAAAAGAGTAACAACAAAACAAAACAAAACAAAACAAAACAAAACAGAAATGTTAACAGTTCTGCACAGAGAAGAGGGAAAACACAGTCAGGAATATAATAACTTTATGAGACGAACTATTTTCGTAACATTTACTTCATTTTTGGCTGGAAGGAAAAAAAAGTTTATCCCAATTGATACTACATCAGCTAATTCTAAGGTATACATGGATTATACAAAAAAAACATATTTTGTCCGAGTACACCTATATTTCAACTATCTTCTTCCAGTTCTACTATGACTATTAAAGAATATATTCATTAATCTATTTCTATTTTATTCACTCTCTACATACAGGCAAGGGCTCATTGATAATGAAGGTAAGTCAATAATGAATTATCAGTTGTATCTATTCACCGAGATATATTATTTACCATTTCCCTCTTTGATTTTGTGCACTGCAAGTGCTGTCCTCGTTTTTCAATTCTATATATATTTTTTTTATCATGCCTATATCTGATATTTTCTTTGTTAGGAAGAGAATGAATAAAAGATCAAGAGAACATACAACATACAGTAGTTTGAGCAGGGTGTTTGAACCATTTCTCGACATCGTACGATCATCGTTCTATCATAAATTTGAAAAATGTTGATTTTCTTCAAGGACCTATAAATCTAAATAGTCAAGTGGATATCATCTTCAAGTACATTATTGTAGATAAAACCTAGAGTTAACGCCTGCCTAAAACTACATTTTATCAAAGATGAAACGTACCGTAATTATAAACAAGTGCATGTGTGTGTGTGTGTGTGTGTGCGGGGAGGGGGGGGGGGGAGGATGGAGTGAGATGGAGATGGGGTAAGCGCTTAGAGCATTTTGATTGTAAACCGGACAGCATGGTATGTGGAATCAAATCTTGTAATTGGATCGTGGAATTCCTCTATTGATTTGTGATCGAGCGATATACAGTATTTTAAAAGGAAAACTCACGATTTGCTCTCTGAAGTTCTATGGATAATCATTCAATATTGGCTTCGTGATTATGTTTGAGGCATTACTTACGATAAAAGTTCATTTCTAAGTTATCTCTGCTTGATGGGCTGTCTTGTCACATATCAAGATGCCTTTGGCTATGATAGCAATTCAATCATTTGTTTGGAGATACCCTTTTTTCACCCAGCAAATACCATTTAAACCGTTTTTTCACGATAATTGCTCCCAATGGTCCAATTGACATTCCAAACTACCACACCGACAACCTAGCCCGTAAATCAAATCTCAAGAACTTCCCTGATAAGAGTGAACACCCTACTACTTCCACCTCCATGTCTTCTTCTATTTCTCCTTCTTCCTCAATTAGGTCTTACTATAATATGTCAAGATTAATCTGCATTATCACATTTACTGAAGATACTTTTTAACATTTTTACATTGTGGTGAAAGTGATAAAATTGTTTATAGATTTGGCTAAGAATAATATCAATCAATAAGAATTCTATTCGTACCGCGACACGAACCTCGCCACAAAAAAAAACCCAAAACAAAACAAAACAAAGTAATGGGCTGCATTCAAAGGAATTCCATACCATGCACTGTTAACAAATCTCCCCACCCATCTCGATTTCCATGCCTTTTCAACTTGTGCTTTCAAAAGTGATATACAGTGCGTCCCCCCAAAAGTTAACAGTTGGAAAAAGTCTCCCCAAATCAATATTTCAGAATATTTTCCATAAATTTTCATTCCTGTTGATAGCTTAGGGTCTCTCCTTTGCAATAACATAAAAAAATCCGACTTGTCATTAAGCTTGAGTGATCAAAAACCACTTTTGTGAAAAAATGCAAAATTCAGACTTGACAAGAATTGGTATTTGTCCTGGCTTGTATGAACCGTTTAAAATTGACAGTTGAGAAAAGTCTCCCCGTTTAAATATTTCAAAATATTTTCAGGAAATGTTCATACCTGTGGAAAGCTTAGGGTCTCTTCTATCATGTGACACCAAAATATCTCACATTATTTTACGCTCAAGTAAGCAAAAGTGAAAGGGTGCAAAATCCATACTTGACAAATGTTTGTTTATGTTCTGGCTGGTATCAGCAAAGTTGAGAGTCATGAAAAGGCTTTAAAATGTTATATTCTGATCATTGAAAGACAATTTATGAAAGAACATACTTTGTTCACTGTATGTCCTGATATATTCCCCAAAACATTTATGGTAGAGTGAGCAAGCCAGGTGAATTTAAAAGACTCACCAAAAGTAACATTTTGAAACACTCAACAAAGTAGTTAATTGCTCACTCAAGCATAGAATATTGATGGGATGTGTAAGTACATACATAGAACAAAGCCTGTTATTTCATAAAATTGCCTTTTATTGACCAGGGCCCCGTTGCATAAAACTTACCATTAACGGTAACTTTGCCATCAATGGTAACTCCCATGGAAACCTTGACTTTGATTGGCTGTTGAGTGATGTTACCATGGTAATTACCATTGATAGCAGAGTTACCATTAATGGTAAGTTTTATGCAACGGGGCCCAGAATATGGAAATTTCTAAGCCTTTTTCATGACTCAGTTTGGCTATACCAGCCAGAGCCAATATCAATTCTTGTCAAGTCTGGATTTTGTACTCTTTCCCAAAATTGGCTTTTGCTCACTCAAGCGTAGAATATTGGTTGATATTTTGGTGTCATGTGATAGAAGAAACCCTAAGCTATCCACAGGTATGAAAATTTCCTTAGAATAGTTTGAAATATTTATTTGGGTAGACTTTTTCCATCTGTTAACTTTTTTCTGGGACGCACTGTAGTACCTTTAATTAAGCTTCAATCTTCAGTTTTCTTTTGTTTATCTATTGCTCAGTGAATTATTTTTTCCCTTCTCAGTATGCATGATTCAACACATCGCATCATCCCATTTTCTCTGCTTATTTTCCCCTCTCTCATCATTAACTTTCTAGTAATATTTTAACATGTTTTCATTAACTTGTCATTACCATTTGATGATTAGTGTACCATAAAAGGGACACATAATTATATTAGATGAGAATGATTTCCATACTTCTATGTATCTGAATACCTATAGGTGCCGGATTATGTAACAGGGAAGGCGGTTCTTGAAATATGTGGCAACTGCCAACTCGGATCTCAGGGTTTCAACTTCAAGAACTCTTCGGATATTACAGTTTTAGAGAAAAGCACATCGGTCTTTATTCAGACCGATAAACCGATTTACAAACCAGAGCAAACTGGTAAGTAAATTAACCTAGTGCGGCTCTACTTGTTTGAACTACTCAATAAACTTTCTAGAAAAAAAAAATTAATTAAACATGCAGAAAGTACAAAAAATGTACCTGGCGTATAGTAACTCCTCACTGCAGCAATCTTAGACCCCCCAAAGCCCCTGGAAAACCCTTATTCTGGTACTTATCACAGAATTTGCGGACTTGTGCTCCCTACGCGTCCAGAGAAACCTGAATCCGTTACTGACAGTACCCCTTAAAGAGGAATAGGAAATACCAACTTTAAAATGGCAAAGATCCACGATAATAATTGATCAACAAAATACATGTATGAAGTTTTCTCCGAAATTCTACGTCTGTACAATTATTCTCAAAATGAATTCATAGCCTTACAATAATTCATACCTGAGGAGATAGATTTGAATGTAGACGTTTTCCTGTTTTTTCCTTTCACAGTACTTATTAATTTATTTACAACGGGTCCCGATCTGAGGCCTAAAAACGTTCCGGTGAGTCAAGTCGTTCAAAATCTTCACTGCTTACATATTGTGACACAGACGAAAGAGCAACTTTGTTAAGGAGGTTAATTAGTAATAATGATAATAATAATATGCCTTGTTTACCCAGGGCAGCCTCATCAGTATTATATACTGTTCTCCCTGAGGGCCCTGCAATCATATTATTACCTTGGTTATCAAGACTTTCGTGATCATTGCTAACATTATTCCTCTGGAAGAAGCTAATGCTATTGCACAATGGTACTTAAATGAAATGTAGGGTATCTTTTTGTTTTGATCCGCATCATTCACAAACTTGCAACATAAAACACTGTTGAAAATGTAATACTTTCTGTTCTTATCAATATGATGTACTAAACATCTATATTGCAGTCCCCGTTTCATAAAACTTTTTATCAGTAACAAGTTGCGATAATTTATTGATACAATAAGGGCTTGAATTTTTGTTGTTGTTTGTTTTAAGTCATTATATTTTCTGTATTTTATAGATGCTGGTTTATATTTTGGATCCGAAAGGGTCTCGGATGATACAATGGAAAAATCTTCAGCCAACATGTTGTGGTATGTATCCAATACATCTACTCTCCGTAGTACTTTAATGTGACTTCTGTGATCTTATGTTATATATTTTATTCATCATTATTTGTGAAGTGAAAGTTGAGAATTTCGATTAAATTTCTATATCTAGAGAATATAAGTAGTATATAATCTGTAAAATATTGAGAATAATGAGATGGAAGTATAAATATAGATAAGTTGTATTTGATCGGAATCTTAAGTTAGATGCCATGAAGGCAAACACCGTCAACACTTTGTGTCACAGGTCTCAATACAGGAGTAACCAGAAATAAAACTGAGACACGAATCAATAAAAAAAAAAAAATTGTTTAAAAAAAAAATATATATTCGATTCTTGGTTTTATTTGTCCACAACAAGGTAATTGAGATACTTCATCAAAGAAAACAGCAAAGAGACCCCCAAACAAAAACCAAACCAAACAAAAAACAAAAAATGCTAGTATTAGCAATGCCGATCTCCCTTCAAATTGGCAGAGTAATGAGCTATAGTTGGGAGAAGAAGAAGAAAAATGCTTAAGAATATCAATAACATTTACTTTGAACAGGAATTGTGAACACGAGTTTTCCGCTCTCCGATCAACCTGTACTGGGAGTCTGGACTATCCTAGTTGATATTCAAGGTCATATGTACAATAAAACCTTCACAGTCGAAAAATATGGTAAGATGAACTTGACTATTTTACTTGCATATTACCTGTTGGTGTAAAGCAGTGGCGATCTGGAGCAATTTTCCTGGAGGGAAGGGGGGGGGGGGGGGGTGCGGATATTGAACACAAGAATGTAAAAAAAACCCAAACCCACCCAACTCTCAAAATCATAAAGTGAAGAAAGGCGTTTGGTCCGACGATAAAGGGCAAGTCTTTGACAACGCCTCCCCCCCCCACCCCCAAAAGTAAAGAAAAATAAAATGTTATCAATCTGTTTCGCACTATCAAGTATGGGAAAAAATTATTTCGTAGAACGATTAGTTCTTAGTTCTTACTTTAATATACGAATTATTAAAACAGAAAAAAAAATACGATAAAAAAAATAACCGGTATAGAGAATGGTTTATATTCAATATTTTTGTCGTTGGATGTTCTATTTGCTGTATATGTAGTTTACCAATTATACACTTATGTTTTCCTTTCTGTTTTCTCATGTTTAATTGTCACGCAGTTTTGCCGAGATTCGAGGTTATTATAGAACCACCAGGGTTCATACAAGATACTAAGTGCAGTCGGGCAGCTGTCCATGCGAGGTATGTCACTACGATGGGAAATCATCTTCACCCAAAAACACATTTTGATTTGATTTTAACTTGTGTTTCTATTTCACGAATATGTTAAGTATGTTTAGTATGTTTAATAAATCTGCTATACATGTATAACGTTATTTGTAAGAATATATGGTGCTTATTTTTCATATCGTTATACAAAATGATATGAAATTCCATCGTTAGGGGAGTAAGTGAGGAGAGAAAGAGAGAGAGAGAGAGAGAGAGAGAGAGAGAGAGAGAGAGAGAGAGAGAGAGAGAGAGAGAGAGAGAGAGAAAGAGAGAGAGAAAGAGAGAGAGAGAGAGAGAGAGAGAGAAAGGAAGTTGGTGAAGAAAACGAGACGCGAGTATTTTATGTATGTACATGAAAAACAGAAAAGAAGAAAAAAGGTAGGATTATTTCACATGCATAATCATGATAATAGTTCTGCATTTTGTCAGTAAGGTTACTAGGAAGACCCCCTTTTTTCGAGGAAAGGGGGGGGGATGGGGTAGCGGAAGATTGGATGGCATTTTTACGAGATATAAATGAGTTGACGGGTACAAAGGAATCGAGGCTCACCTTCTAAAGAATGTTAATTAAAACTTTGTTTTTGTTGTATACTTCGAAAATACATTTTACGTTTGATCAAACAGTAGAAAGGGAGAATCTATTTCGGGTGGATGCCTGAATTGTTGATGCCCTTGTAATACATTCTTGTTTAAATATAACCCTTTCTAATTTACTTGGATCAATAATGAAGTATTTTATTCTGGGTTACTGTAATGCGTACGGAAGGTCCCGTTTCTACTTAAAGCCGCTAATATTCTATTATAACCTCTCTACTGCTGTGTCGGTTCTCTTTTTCATGCTGAGAATAAGCAATACGATGTCAAAGTTTGTTAGGAAGATTGACCCAGTAAACTGGTACTGAAGTAAATTTCTAACCTGTAGCTGCAATGGAATGAGAAACAGTTGTCTTGTCAGTTTAAAGAGGAATCGGAATGTGATGGCTTAATCGTGAGTGCATTGACTCTAAAAGATTTATGTTTTCTGTCACGATGGATTAAGGAAGTCCGTTGGAGTGGATTCCTATAATTTTTTCCTTTCATAAGAATGCGTTTCTTTGGCTTTTGTTGGCTTGTGTATAGCGGCCGAACGAATGGATTTGCATTTTGAAATATTGAAACTTTTCATTTATTTTGCATTTACGAGAAATCTTAAGCAGTGTTGAAAAGAGCTCAGTTACTATATTTCTCTTATATTATAGTCTAGAATAATTTGTTGAGAACAAATCTGATTGTTATGTAAGATGATGTAGTTTAATGGACATTGATTGACCTGGGCCCTCTTGCATAAAAAGGTTGCGATTAAACGCAACTCAAAATATTAAACGCAACTTGATTTTGAACCAATTAGAATCGTCTATTTGGGACTTGCGTTTAACTTTTTGACTTGCGTCTAAACGCAACTTTTTATGCATGAGGGCCTTTGCCTTAAAAGGTCCAAATTTTACATAATTTTGACATCACAACTCTCTTCTATGCGAAGGCAATCGCACTTGGTAGAAAATAAGAACTAGGCTGTGAATGGTTTGACAGTGCTCCTCACATAATAGAAAGCATAATATATGGAAATATCGTTGGGGAAAATAAAGCTAAGATCGACGGCTATCTTATTATTACAGTTTGACAGTTGAATGTTATCTATATTTGGATCTTCAATTTTGCAGATATACGTTCGGGCAACCTGTGAAGGGAAAAATCTCCATCAATATGAATCTTCATGGTCTAGGGTATTTTGACGACTATGTTGGTAGAAATATGTACCTTTTTATGGACGTGAGTACACTGATTAGTTATCATTATGCTATGCCTGTATCATTAGGCCTACCATTTATACTATTTTATGAGTTGTTTCTATCCCTTTCCGTGTAAATAAAAGCTTGATAAAAAGAGTTGCGAAAGTATAGGCGTAAACGTTGCTTCATAATATATAACTTCATGAATTAAGAGGTTATAGTGGATTATCTATGTCAACTCATAGTCTCATACTGCTTCTGCACTGAATAACATGATGAACATTTTGGGTAAAATGCGTAAAATGCCACTCAATTCAACAGCAATGATGTGATAAAAGAGAGGCAAACGAAAATCTCCCTAAAATCATCAAAATAGTGGATTTAAAATGATATGATTTACTAGGGTGCTTAGCTCTAAAGAATGTTTATGCTCAAGATGACAAGAATATGAACGTTATTTTTTTGTTAGTGTAATGTTTTAATTATTCTGATTATTAATTAGATTAACGGAACGGCTATGTTTGATATCTGTATCAACAATCTGACGAACTCGCCCCTCAAGACTCTCTTCCGAGGCACCATCCGAATCGAAGCCAGTGTGACGAGTAGCGATGGGAACGTTTTTACAGCAATGGATGATACATGCCGGGTTCACAAACAACTCGTCTCAATCGAATTCGCCCCAGAAACCAAGAAACATTTCAAACCGGGTCTTCCATACTACGGAAGGGTGAATTTATATTCAAACTTAATATGAATGCATTGATGGATTTCAGATGATGAATGGGGAACGAAGATGATTATTTCATTATTTCGTTTATATGTTGACTAAAACACTAAGCTGAGTTAAGTCCATTTTTGTATTATGTTTTCAGTACGGTATTCTCGTCCACCGTATGACTCGTTTTATTTGGTGGTTATATTCTTGTATTTTTTTTCTTGACTAACCAATAGACAATGGCGGCTCAGTGGTAAAGAAGTGGTCTAGGTCCCGGGTTCGAAACCAAGTAGATGCGCTGGTCTAGTAGTCGATTACCAAAAAAGCCCCGTTATACTAGGAACCCCATTGCTGACCTGGAAGTACGTAATTGTCAAGTAGAATGATCATTAACATCTCATTATTTGATATTTTCAGCTGTTCGTTTTCTATCCCGACGACACTCCAGCAAGCAATGTCGTTGTCCGAATCAACGTCGATAAAAACACGGACATCGTGTTTAGGGAAGAATATGAGGCCGTGGCCGGAGAGGTGTCTTTTGTTATACCTTCACTTCCAGATGGGGATGGAATTCTGTGGCTTGATGTAAGTTTAAACGAGGCCTCCGCTTTGAAGAGAAGAATCAGTTCAAAATATCTAAGAGACAATGGCTCTTATTTGAAGAGCTGCGTTAATTTATCATTATGTATGCCTTGTAATATAGGTATTGCCAGAAAGAGTGGCTTCGATGATAAGGGGGGGGGGGGGTGCACCTCAAATTAATGCCCCTAAACGACACGCTCCACAGCTAAATATACTAGATGTTATTGTGCATTTCTTGGGTTTGATTTTAAAAAAAAAGAAGAGAGCAGAGTTGCAGACAGATTTGAAAAGGAGTTACAATTCTCATTTCCCCGCTTTAATTTCATACTCCGTAGTGAATGGTGAAATATATAGGCCTACATAATATTCATGATTATCTCTCTGTTTATACTTTACAGGCTCTTGTAGTGGCAGTGGATGGAAAATCAGTTGGTAGTAGCCATCTCGCGCATTACTTGTCACTTGGGAGCTGGTATTCACCCAGTAATTGCCATCTGTTAATGAAGGCACAACCAAAACTAAAGGTATACGGACATCAAGTTTATATTGAATTACATGGACCTGGTAGCGTGTGTTTCTATCTACAGTCATTTCACTACTTCTCCGTAAAATCAATCCATTCTGTGTCGTTTATTACGAAAAGCTGATAATTTTCAGCCCTTCTTCGTGTTGTGTCTGATGCTCGATGAGTGAAAGAGAAAGAGAGCTTTGTCATAGAAAACAAATGTTAAGATGTGACGTTTGAAGACCACATTTAGCAAAATCTGCTAAATGAACAACATTTTATGTTGTTCATTATATTGAGATTGTTCCTAATTATCATATTTTACGAACCCGACGTGAAATTATTTACACTTGCCAACTAGAAGATCTTCATTTTCCACATGCAGTTGTAACGTACTTCAGAAAACTATGGTCTATTTACGTTTGTGTAAATCACAGGTTGGAACGAGGGTTTCTGTAAAGATTGAGTCGACCTGCCCATGTAATTTTACCCTCCATTATGAGGTCATGTCGCGAGGTAACATCGTCACATCAGGTAGCAGTAACGTAGGAAGACAGAAGAGAGAAGTCCATCAGACTCTTGAAGGTAATGAATGCCATAATTACTTGCCAAAGAAGATAAGACTGAGAAAAGGAAGAAAGAGAAACTGAGAGAGACTGTGTGCCGGTGTGTGCGCGCGCGCATGTGTGGGTGTGGCCCATAGACGTATTATAGATTATTATTATTATTATTATTATTATTATCATTATTATTATTATTATCATTATAGATTATTATTATTAGTGGCCATTGGCACTAGCGTACCCAAGGGGGGGGGGGGTGGCAGGGGGCAGAGTGCCCCCTGATAACTTTTGACAAATTTTTTTTTGTATTTTTTTTTTTTTTTTTTGCTTGTCAGAGAATTCTGGACCCCATAAAATGTGCTACCCCCCACTGAGCGACTTTTAGAGGACTGGCGAGACGAAAAATAGAACTTTTTTTTTTTTTTTTTTTTTTTTGCTTGTCAGAGAATCATGGAGCAAAACGTCTGATACCACCCCCCCCCCCCCCCCCCCCCCACTGAGCGAGTTTTGGAGGGCTGGCGAGAAGAAAAAAATGCGGGTCTCCCTCCAAGCAGAATTTGACAGTTGACAAAATTTGCTCCCCCTGTAAAAAATCCTGGGTACGCCACTGGCCATTGGTGTGGGCGTGTATGTGTGAGAGAAAGAGAATGGGGAAGGGGGAGCACTTTCGTTCACACTGTGTGCAAACGTACACGATTTGATAAGTTAATGGAGGACGTTGATTCAGAGAAGAGAATATGTTGCAAATTTGATTTTTGCTGTTTATTTTTTCATTGTTGCCAATGCCTATGCTCCTACTTTATATTGTTTGGTATGATATTGTGTTGGTTACAGGATATCAATATTGATAAAATTTGTCAAAATCCAATGGCACTTTTTTCCCTAACTTCTATTTGACCAGCTGATGTGAACGGTACTCTATCACAGTGTGAGACAGAGATCAGTTTCATGGTGACTGAAGCTATGTCTCCTACCAGTCGGGTCTTGGTCTATTACGTCAGAGATGACGAAGAAGGCGTAGTTGATACTATGCAAATCGAGGTGGAACCTAGCTTTGAAAATAAGGTACGTTGACTGGGATAATATATCTCAAACCCTCCTTGAAACAGATATTAACTTCTGCATCTAAGCTGCAATGTGCAAATCGTTGATTCAAAAAGCTTCAATAACCTGCCATGTCCGAATTAGTTTCATTTTCAAAGAAACTTTATAATTTTTGCACCGAATTGAACAAAAATAATTATTTTACATATACCTTTCTAAAAAGTACGCCTATGCTGCATCGAATTTCTTCGTACCTGAATGGTCGAAAGAAATTCCTTGAATGATTCCAACATGTCCAACGCCTTTGGAAAGTTTATAATTAAAGACAGGGCAAGCTTATACTTTGTGTAGGCGCATATACAGTAGTTTCTGTTTGGATGGATGTGTGCGCATGACAGTATTATCATTAATAATAATAACAATTTTGATATAATATGACTAGGTTTCTGTCACGTGGTCGAGGAATGAGACGACGCCCAAGTCTCATGTTAACATGTTGATATCAGCCAAGCCTGACTCGTGTGTATGTGTAGCGACAGTGGACAAGAGTGTTCAACTACTACGACCAGGATATCAGATTACACCACAAAAGGTATTACAGAATATGGTGTTAAATAACTGAAATTATATCATTAATGTTTAATTGTAAATAAAGGATTGCTGGCTTTCTTTACTGCGATTGGATTAATTTTTCAGATAGTATTATGCTCAGAAAAGTTGGCAAAGTTTCGCACGAATTACATTATCAATATTACAACCATTATGTAGTTGTAATTAACATCCCAGTAATTACTGTCGTAGTCACTGTTATCAAGAAAATTGTCAAAGTTGTGACTATGGTGAATATCATATATATCCCGAGCTTCATAATCAGATCGTTTGTCATCGAAAATCCCCGTTTGATAGCATATCATACATGTACTTTAATTCACGATCTATGAAATTATATTTTGATGTAGATCATTTTACTTATTTTGTATTAACCGTTTTTAGATTCCTGAAACCGGAGAGACAGTTGTATTCATTTTCCATTTATAGAGAAAATACAGATAAGTTTGATTTGTGGAGTCAATATAATCTTACGATCTACATGTATTAAGATAAAATTACTTCACTAGATGACGAGTAGAAAAACTGGCCTTTGCAATTGTAAGTAAAAGAAGATGTATTTGAAATGTCTGTTATCAAGGTATTTGCTGAATTAGCGAAGTACGATCTTTCTGAAGAGCGTTATGAAGACACGTTCTGGTGGAGAAGCACGTTCAGGAGAAAACGATCGGCAATGTGGAACGCCATGAGGCTACGAGATGCCGACTATGCTTTTAGGGTAAGCAACGCGCACAGATATACGAACTGTTTTACAAACAAATAAGGCAAAGTTACTCCCATTAAATCTTGTAATTACAACTGTAATTCATTATTTGTTGTATCTCACCATTTTATTCTATTTCATTTATGTAAAGTCACATGGATTGGAAAAGAAGACCTCCGGGTTATCGTTATTTAGTTAATCTTTTTCTTTTCCCGGCATTCATGTGACTCTCTTCTAAATCTACTGTTGTTTTATATTCACTGATTTCTTGATTTTTGTCTTTGCTGAATGAAAAAGAAGAAAGAAATAGTTTTAAGAATGTCAGATAGCTAGAGGAGCATTCAGGCCATTGTCACATATCTTCAATTACACAATAATCACGTTAAGATTTAAATATTAAAGTTATCATTTTTGTCAATAAATATAGAACATTATGTTGATGCGATATAATTTAAATAGGTATACGTGTTCTCATAATCTACTTTATCTATTTGATTCTCAAATTAATCTTTAATATCAAAACGAAAATTTCATTACTTTGATTTCCACCACATAGTATAATGAGCAATTAAAATTGCAGCCGTAAACGCCGGTTATTACGGGTCAGATATGTGTCTCCGTGGCACTTATTAAAGGGAAATCCAACCTTAATAGCAAGCTGCTTTGAAAGAAAGAGGAAAAAACAGAGAAGCAGATTGGTGAAAGTTTGAACGAAAATCGGACAAGTAATAAGAAAGTTATGATTTTTTGAAAGTTGTAATCACCATGCATATGGGAATTTCAAATTGGCCGAATAGGTAATGTCACTGTGATGTAGCTGTGGACAACTCCCCCATTCGCTCTAACACACAAAATGACTAAAATGTCACTTTTTTTCAAAATGCATTACTCAGTAGGATCTTTTCGTTCACGAGGACCTATAACAATATGCTATCTCCAATATATTTTGAGTACTGCCCCGAGGGTAAAGGCGCCTCGAAGAAAACCGCAAATTAATATTTTTGTGTACGACAAATGGGAGAGTTGTCCACTAAAATGCCACAATTGACTCACCAAATTGCCAATTTGAGATTCGCATAGATGTAGTGATCTCATTTTTCAAACATCCATAACTTTCTTAGTTCTTGTCCGATTTCTTTCAAACTTTCAGCATCCTGTTTTTATTTTTCTGCTTTCATACAAATCATCTTATTACCAAGGTTGGATTGCCCTTTAACTACGGTTTGATGAACAAACAAATTCTGTCACATGGATGATGAAAAAAAAAGAAACATTCATTTATCCGAAGGTTAATAATTCCAAAACACAAAATGCCCATACCAGGGGGTTCAAATCCGAAAATGAAACAGGGTTCGTAATTCCGAACATTTGTTGCATTTCTCTGAAGGTTCGTCTATCCGTCAGTCCATAATTCCGAAAATGAAACAGGGTTCGTAATTCCGAAAATGATATAGGATTCGTCTTTCCGAAA
This sequence comes from Heliocidaris tuberculata, assembly GCA_025618425.1. Taxonomy (NCBI): domain Eukaryota; kingdom Metazoa; phylum Echinodermata; class Echinoidea; order Camarodonta; family Echinometridae; genus Heliocidaris; species Heliocidaris tuberculata. The sequence continues at coordinate 29,915,835 of CM046832.1, forward strand.
TGAAAAAAAAAAAAGGTTCATAATTCCGAAAATGAAATAGGGTTCTTATTCTGAAGGTTGGTAATTCCGAAAAATGATGCAGGGTTCTATTAGTACATGCACATTTTTGGAATTATGAACCCTCGCAATTTCATTTTCGGTGATACGAACCCTATTTCATTTTCAGAATTACGAACCTCCAAAATTATGAACATTCGGAGTAACGAACCTACGGAAATACCAACAGCCGGAAATACGAACCTTTGGAATTATGAACCTTCGGAAAAATGAAAGTATAACCGTTAGGCCTTCATTTTTTATTTTTCTTATTTTTTTTTTAAATTTTGTAACTTATATTGTGTAAATTAGTACTGTACGTAAGTTATTTACACTGGCCCCATGGAAGAACAGTGGCAACAGTTATAGCCGTATTTCTTTGTAATATATTTTGTGCTTTGTATATGTATTTTTTAAAATAGTTGATTTATGCGGAAATAAATCAAACAATGAACGGTTATATCTGGCGTATACGTAAGCCTATGAAATTGTACAGTGTTAATCTATTGAGTATAATAATAATCTGCGTTGCAGGAAGCAGGCTTGAGGGTCATGACTGACAGAGTTCAACTTCGATTTCAAGATCTATCTGGTAAGATGAAGTGCTTTCATTACATAACTTGTTAACTATGGACCCTTTTTTCCCTTTTCTTCCAAACTGGGTCATATCTTTAGATGAATTCAGTTAATTCAAACGGTTAATCTTAACAGTTGCAGATTTATGTTCATCATGTATTTTTTTTAAAGCCCTAGATGTTTCAACATTTCAACAACATTACTTTTCTCCATCTCAGGGTCTAATAATTTTCAGTTATAATTCATAAGGTTGTTTCAGAAACCTTAAACATATCAGAAATTATAAATTCTGCGTGTACATAGGCTTACTACATGTACTTGTATGTGTGTTCATATAATTTTTTTCTCTAGACTTTCAGAGAAATTTCCATGACGATTCTAAAACCTTAAGATAACCTTAAGATAATCTTAAGATAATAATTGATCATTCCATGACATCACTTTCATGAATGATGTTCATAGGATTATGTTTTTACAATGTTATTAGCTCTCCATGGAGATGGGACGGGTGTTAATCCTTTTAATCAGGCAAGAAAGAGATCAGTTCAAAGTACAGACAAGCGAAGGAGAGCTTATTTTCCAGAGACATGGATCTTCAACTGTTTCAACATAAGGTACGGATGTGTTATGAATCTTTCTTTTGTATTAAAAGGTTTTGATAAAAAGAGATCAACAATTAAAGTAGAATTATTTTTAAAGATAATTACTAATCTATGTGGAATCATTGTTCAAAATATGTTAAATGGAAACATATACCACATGAACAATTTTCTATCGTTGCTCTTGAGTTGCTAAACAATTACCTACATGTATTTCGAAATTCAAAAAGTCTGTATACTGCACTTTTTGTCATTTCCATACAAGGTAAAACAGAAATATACCATAAACGTTACTCCTGGATCACTTAACAAGATTACTTTTGTCAACAAGTCTAATTTATACTACACTTCTTGTAATATTTTGTCTCTTTTTGAAGTATTTAATGATGAAAATAGTCGAATGCGGTCTCCATTAATAGAAGGCAAATGAATATAAAGCTTCTGACTAAGAGCAGTTTCATAACTCAACTGAAGTGTTTAAACAATTCTTAAACAATTATCTTTGCAGTTCTACGCGACGTGACAACTACATCCAGTTACAGGTTCCAGACTCCATAACAACATGGCAGACAGATGTCGTCGCGCTCTCTCAGGCACATGGAATGGGTGTGGCTACTACTGCACCCCTTGTCGCATTTAAAGAGTTCTTTGTTGAATACACCCTTCCATACTCAGTTATCAGAGGGGAGCAGCTCCGTGTACCTCTGACCGTCTTCAACTATTTAGATGTCTGTGTTAAGGTACGCACGGTGTCTTTGATGCCATGGAAATAATGATCAATGCCCAAATAAAGTCTGCAAGTCTGTAAAGAGAAGGTTGAGTTCTGGGGAAAGGTGAATTTTTTTTTGGAGCTTTCTCAGTCCTTTCATGTCAGTTTGGAAGAACAGCATAGTAGAAATGTTTCCTGAGGAGGATTGCTCTGGAAATGCCCTCATAATCGAAATATGACGAGAAACTAGCTGAAGTGTTCGGGCAAACATTCTTGCCACATGTGTGTGCAGTCGATATACCCATTTCTGTGTGCAGATTGGGTCAGTTTCTTATCATTTTTGATGATTCCAAACCTCAGTATATACACCAATTCTTATGTAAACATGATCAATCTTTCCCAGTTGCTTTGAGACAATTTCTTTCACAATGTAATTGCATGACCAGAACTCAAATTTATTTTTAAAAGAAAAACAAAACATCTACTTGGCGGGAAACAAGATTTTGACTTGTTTTACCATCCGAAAGGAAGCATCTACTTAAGATTTTTTGTAATACTTTTTCAGTTTTTCCAATAATTGTCTACATGTTATGACCAAATGTTATTTATACTTTACATAATTGGGAATCAGAGTTATTAATTTGCTCATTTGTTTATATTAGAGGTAATCACAAGTCTGGAGAAAATATTGTGAATGCAGAAATTCATTTGCCAATAAAAACATCAGTATGAATGAATGAATGAATGAATTTTATTTCATAATACTGCAGAAATCTGCCATGAACATTACAATTGAAAGTATACATCGTTCAAATATCGAATACAGATATTATAATCAATAACAATTTCAATGTAATCAAAAGTGAAAATTTACATCAGAGTAATTTCATACACTTTCATTTTTGCACTATACTGCCTGATCCAGAACAAGATTTTTTTTGTAAAAAAAGGTTATACATCAACTACAAGTGCCTGTGTTTAGTTGTATGCCATTTACCTATTTTTTTTCTTTGCAAGTGTTCAACATCTTCAGAAGATAGTGGAGAGATTAAAATCCTTTCATTTTTTGAACATCCGTCAAAAATTCAGTTGGGCGACACCACATACTATTTCTGATGAATTATCTCTGATGAATTATTTCTCTGATGAATTATTTCTCTTTGACTCAAGGTGAGGGTGACAGTGCAGCTTCAAGAAGGTGTAAAGTTCCTGACCCAGGGGGGCCGAGGTTACACTTTTGACCAATGTCTCCAAGCCAAAGAAAGTTTGACCACTCCCATTGAGTTGGTGTTTAATGAGCTAGGAAAGAAGAGGATTCATGGTGAGTATTAAAACTAGTGTGCAATAGGGGCACTATACTGGATTATATCCTTTAGAATGATCATTAAATAATAGATACAAGCTAGAGGGAGAGAATAGATGAGAGAGGGGAGGAAATATATACATGATATAAGGAGTGTACGAGAAAGAGAAAGATAGTGAGGGGAGAAAGGACCAAAAAAAAAAAAAAAAAGGAACAGAAAAGAGAGAGAGAATTTATGTTGATAACATTTTGCCGACTACCTGTTCAATATATCTCTTCATTAGCTGGAGCTGAAGCTTTGATGACCATGTCATGTGACTGTAATGATGAGGTTGCCCTTGGCGACATTCCACAAACACTTTTGGCATTGGATAAAGTCACCAATAACATTCTTGTTGAAGTAAGTTCTATTGCTATAGCTCTTGATTGGCATGAATAAACTCATAAACTTATTTATTTAAATCAATCAGTTTTATTGGATTTGTATAATTTATTGACAGTTTTGTATTGTGCTTTTACAACCACTTTGAATCTGTCAGAACATGACAAATTGAAAGTTTTCTTTTATCTTAGTAAAACAATGACTGAATTAAAAACTGATACCTTACTTTTTGGTTGTCATAAATAAGCTAACAATGTACAAGTCTGATAGAATGAAAGTGATGCTCTTTAAATCATATCTGTTTGGAGAATGGAGATAATGGTTCACTAAAATCAAATACATAGGTGGTGTACATGTAGAAATTTGCAGTGGCAAACAAGTAAAATTTCCACAAGAATAGCCATCTCCTTCAACAAAACTCAACCATATCATAACGACAGGACAACAAGTGTCATTGATATAAGGAGTGATTGTATTAGAAAAATCTCACTTCTTATAAATAAAAGACAATGATGAAGGAAAATACAATGATTTGTAATAATGAAGAGCTGCACCAAGCTAGAAGTGTGTCTCCCCATATTACCTTTTTAACCTGGGATTAAACAGTATGATCTGAGTTTAAATGTTATTTTATATTTCAGCCTGAAGGAATTCCCAGAGGCTACACCTACAGTGTGTTCTTTTGTCCAAATGGTAAATACAATGTATATAGGCTTTTTCTTTATATTATTTGTCAAATAAATGTAAATTTATATGTTTGAAATGAAGTATATAAATTATGACAATGTCTGTAGGCTCTACATGTTTTCAATCTGCTGTCATTCTGACATGGAACTTATTAGTATATTTTTAGATTAGTAAATTATGATACTCATGTCATAATTGAGGTAGAGGACCGAGGTAATATAGTCTATTCTGCAGATTACATAAAAACAACTATGGTGAAAAGAAAAAGCACGGATCACTTTTTGCTAGAAAGACTATCCCAGTGAAATCAGATATTTAAGTAAACTTGAGAATTTATTCTAATCCAATTTTTTTTATTGAGCAGAACGAATTCACATCTCTACTCCCAACTACGATGAATACCAATTCCTTCATCCGCCGGAGGACATGGACTCCTTCACTTTCCTCTGCAAGGCTACCAGCAATGCTAAGATTGCTTTGTCCAGAGATCAAACAGATAATATTGATTATGAAATAGTACTTGGAGGGCTAGAGAATACACAATCATGGATTTCCAAAGGAAGAGGAGGTATGCATTCCAATTACCTTTTTTCCTTGAGTAACACTTTTTTGTCCTTTGGATCAATTCTTATGTGCATTTCAGATTCTACTTGAACCTTACTGGTAGTATCCACAAAGTCCATTTTGGTATATTCTACCAACTTTTACCGTGTAAACTTGTGTGCAGTTCGTGATCAGCTTGCAATTGCAAATATTCATATCAACAAACTATCTTGCAAAACCAGATTGAATCAAACTATAACCTTTCAAAAGCAAGCCCTCCAAATCAACATTTCGTGCAATAGGAATATAAGTCATAATGAAATTTAAATTTGGTGCACTTTATAATGATTTAAAGGTGACAGACTGCAGATGACTATGACACCAAATATTGTCAGCTGGGAAGAATTTAGAGCTTTCTGGATCAGCTGGACTGATGGACAAATTCAGGTCAGAATCACACTTCCTAACTGGATTAGTTTTTAGAATTTACTGCTGTTATTTTGGTAAAAATATTTATATTCACCTATGATTACATATTATTGTCACAAATTAAGACCAATTTGATCTGGAAGATAACAATTCAGCTAGCATTTCTTCATTTACATCCAAATGTACAGAAACAAGGCAAAATAAAACACATTCAGTGGTCAGATAACACTAAGAAATCAAACAGTCAATTCACTAATTCCAATTATAGATTTAAATACTCAGTACAATTAATTAATACTTCTCTCCTTCTGCAGTAAAACTTTGTAAAAAAGTTATGTGTCATTGTGATGCATCAAGTATCAATTACATGTGTCATATATTTAATCCTTCACTTTTTCTGACAGATTGGATATGGGGAGATAAAATCAAATGTATCAGTGATTCTAACCCTGGTTGACCCTTTAGCCATTGATATGACCGTCCAGTACATCGGCTTTGCTACAGGATCAGGATCACTTGGAGAATTTAGGATTTGGAAAAGGAAAGGTATGACTTTAATACATGGTGCAGAAAAAGGATATATGTAATATTATCAGAATCAAGTGATCTTTCATGAAAATTCCATTATCATTTTTGTTTTAAAATAAGCTATACAGTGGAACCTCATTATAAAGAACACTGTTCAATAGCAAACTCTCATTATAACAAGGTAATTTTGCCAGTCCCACTTCTTTGTATTCTATTGTTTTTTAGCCCTGATATAACGAGGTTTCGATAGAAAGAGGTAATTTCCTTGGTCCCAAGGAGTTTGTTATAATGAGGTTCCACTGTAGTAGAAAATTCCTTGGAAAGCACATGTACAAGCTTGTGAAGATATATATTCATATTACTCACATGATCTTTGTTAAATCTGTATATAACAAACTTTTAGAGCATTCGTGAATCTTTGTTGGATGGTCCTTTTGAACCATGGATACTGTTGTTATCACTTAATTGCACAAACTTTTTTCAACTGAAAATGGGTTAAATCTTTAGGAAAGGAAAGAGAATTTGTACCATTTATTAAGAACATAGTAATACTGTATGACTATTTTCAATAGCATTTTAATTTCGCTTCGTTCTGTATAAATTATGTTATAATTGCAGGCAACAATGAAATATACCATGAGGCATTTACACTGTCCTTACCACTTAACTTTGTCCCTGGTTCTGAGAGAGCACAAGCTACAATGATAGGTAAGTAAATTTCAGTCAAAAAGACAGAAAGACAATGTATGATCACTATACATGTATTTAATTTTGCAAATTTACATTTGCAGTAATATAAAATATACAGGTTGTGCAAAATGAGAAGAATAGAGAACATAATGGGATGGAAGTATTGACACTTCAGCATTGGATGTTGGATGTAAGAAGCAGTCCAGTGTAACAGTCATGCGGAATAATAATGTCTTGTTGATGCAGATTATATGAGCTGGGTATGTTGTGGTACATAATATACTGAGGCAATGACTAGAGGTAAAAATCTACACAAAATTGTCATTCTCCAACAGCTGACGTAATGGGACCTACACTAAACAATCTTCACAACTTGATTCGCCTGCCGTTTGGTTGTGGGGAACAGAACATGATCCACTTTGCTCCCAATGTCTATATCATGAGATATCTCCAAAGGACCAACCAGCTTTCACCAGAAATCAAGAGCGAAGCAACAGGTTATCTTATCCAGGGTAAATTGATAGTCATTGCATTTTTGAAAGGAATGAGAAATCAAGCACAGATTGTTGGACAAAAGAAATATTCAGAGAAAATATAAATTGCCATAGTTGGAGCTGATGATAAGCTAACGAGTGTTAGAATATTTCAGTAACAAGAACAAAGACTCTTTTAACATGTAAGTTCTGTCAATTTTCATTTATGAAGATATCCATAGAAGAATACAAAAGGAATATAGAATAATTGAATCCATTAAGAATTGTAATGGTTAAATCTCTTGATAGCCAAATCAGTGTAGCACTGTTTTAATAGCAAGAATAAACAAGTAAAAAAAAAAATTCAAATTCACACATTTTCTCATTTATGGAAATAGTTATGAAGTGATGAAAATATAAATGTTGGTGCATGGAAAAAGACAAATGGCATACTCATATTGTTTTGAAAAGATTTAAGAAGCCTTTTGATTTCTGAATCCAGGCTACCAGCGTCAGTTGACCTACAAGAGGCATGATGGTTCCTACAGTGCCTTCGGTGAGAATGACTCCTCGGGAAGCATGTGGCTTACAGCTTTTGTTCTCAAGTCCTTTGCTCAGTCTAGATCCTTTATCTACATTGATCCAAGAGAGATGGCACAGAGCAGACGTTGGATTATCTCGCAGAAAGGAGACGATGGATCGTTCCCTCCAGTAGGCCGAGTTCTCAACAAAGATATACAGGTAAATTGCTATCAAGCTTGTAGTATTCATTTCTTTCTTTTCATTTTCTACCATTTGTATTAAACTATGACATGTTAATACTTCGGTCTGATACAGAATGACGCAGAGAACGTACAATTTGCAGTCAACTGAGATTCATAAGAAAAATATTAGCAAAAAATGTGGGGAATCAAATTGAAAACAAGATTGTATCAAGTTCTGATGGAAAACATCCCAACAAATAGTAGTACCTATCATAAAAGTTTTAATCCCTTGAAAGAATAAAAGATGAAAAAAGAAACCTGCAGTGTTTAGTAATACTTATCGTCCCCTGTGTGCTTTCTAGAGTTAGGTAAACATACAGGAATAGAAGAGGACTTTCATTAAGTGCTTTCTAACATTTAGTGGTTGATGTTGATCATTTACAGGGTGGCATACAAGGCAAGGTCTCACTGACAGCCTACGTGGTGGTGGCGCTCATGGAAGCTGGGGTGAACTCCCAGGAGGAAAGGGACTCCATTACCGAAGCCCAGAAATTCCTGGAGGATAACATTCATCCAGATGCCATCACTGACCCCTACACTGCTGCCCTTGTGGCCTATGCTCTGACCCTTAGGAGAAGTGACTATGCTCCAACAGCTGAAAGGATTCTCTCAAATATGGCCATTAGGAAAGGTAATGCCTATTCGAATGCATAAACATTAAGGGCCATTTTTGAAAGTGGTGGGGGGGGGGGGGGGAAGGCTGAGCATGCGAATAAGTATATTATTTTCTACTACATAAGCAAATTAGGAAACATGTCTACTAAATAAAAAAAATTGGGGGTGGGGGCTGCAGCGTCATGTATAAAGAACAAGTATTATGCACAAACCTAAAAATCATTTAAAGGCTTACATTTTCAAACATAAATTTTGACATTTCATTCACAAAAGGTGGACAAACCTATTGGCGACTGAGTGACCAGCCTCTAGAATCTCTGCCTTTCTTTGCTCACATGGGCAACATCAAGCAGACAGTCACATCAGCTGAAGTGGAGATGACAGCGTATGCTCTCCTGACCTACACACTTCTTGGAGATATTGCCTACTCCCTGCCCATAGTGAAATGGCTGACACAGCAGAGGAATTCTCTGGGTGGCTTTTCCAGTACACAGGTAAGCTAGAGAGGAGGGGCATGATTAGGTGAACAATGGGAACTTCATTAAACTGCTGAAAATATGGTAAAAAACAAAACAATGCTTGTATTTCACTTAGGAAAGGTATGATTTCTTGAACCTGATTTGCAGCAAAAAATCATAAACTTTTCAAAATTTTGAATCTTCCTTCTATTGTGATTGTGCAATGATGATAGTGATGATGAAGATGATTAAGTTGATAGTGATAATGATCTAGATAATGTTGATGATACTGATTATGTCAAAGAAATTGACCATGGTGATAATAGAGGAGATGATGATGATGGTGATTCAATTAGTGTTTTGACATTGTTAATGATCATGATTATGATGTAATAATGTCAAAATTAACCAAATTGATAAGTCTGATAATGATGATGATTGTGATGATGATAGTGTTAGTGATGGTGATGATGTTCATGATGAAAATTATGATGGTGGTGGTGATGGATGGATAGAGGTAATTGAGATTGTGATAGTGATAATCCTAATGATGAGAGTAACTCTCTTTTCCCCTTCTAGGATACTTGTGTTGCTCTGCAAGCTCTCTCAGAGTATGCCACCTTGGCTTACGTTGGTCATGTCAACCTGAATGTCACCCTTGCTTACACCAACTTTATCACATCCGTGGAGGAACACTTCTACCTGAACAATGAGAACAGCAAAGTCCTACAAGTTATGGAGGTAGCATTCTCACTTTGTAAACCTAAAATTAAACATTTTGTCATCTGTTGTGCTGAAAAAAGACTATAATTAGAATTAGAATAGTAAAAAAACCTCTGCTGATGTTTAAATTGTTTCTTTACAAACATGTGTATCCATTGGATATGATTCTTTACACCGGGGGCTAACCTTAATGTCACCATGCAATAGGCATGACTCAGGCGTGAATCTTGGTCATAGTTGTATAGGCATACCAGAGTTGTGACCACTAGATTAACACATTCACCTTGTGTGTTCACGAAAATATTTTATCTATGGAAATACATGTACATGTATAGCAAAAGGGTAAACTTTGAAAATACACTGCTCATTGATTGCTCTGTTTCCCTGATTAATAATATTTGCTATTATTATGTGAAATATATATTTTTTAAATGTACAGATTCCTGCTTTCACTCAGACTCTTTTCATTGGAGCAGTTGGTGAAGGATGCGGCTTGATGCAGGTTAGTTTATATCCAAGACAGAGAAAGTATCTTGCAGTCGTGACTTACAACAATCATTATACTAATGATTTTTAAAACACTGTTTTTTTCATTAAGTCAATAAGAATCAAGTAAGCAATGAGAACTGGAATACGCTATCCATTTTGTTGTTCATTGTCAATATTAAACATATTAATTGGATCAAGAAAATATATCTAAAAGTAATTCAGGAAGAAGGAGCCTCTTTTATCCAAATTTTTGTCGCTGGTAAATCTACAAAATGTAATTCTATAAAATAAAATTTGGATATCCACAAATAAATTTTATCATTTATTCATCTTTCATCATTTTATTATTCACCTCATTCTACTTTCAACTATGACAGAAGATTCTTCTGCTGACTTCTGTAATAAATAATAGAAGAAAAATATATATTGCTTCAATGAGGTTTCTGCACTTGTCCATTTTTTCTGGATATACCATTTCACAGGTGGATATGTCTTACAACATCCCAGACCCAACCACAAAGCAGGCCTTCAAACTGAATGTCAAAATGACTGAGATGCCCTCATCGGCCAATCAAAGGAGACGACGTCGACGGAGTCTGATAGGGGCTGACAGTGAGGCAACAACTGACTTGTCAACTGAAGAGGATTACCGGGTCAGCATGGAAGTCTGTTCAAGGTTTGTGCTGTAAACGAATTACATCCAGAAGCCAATATGTTATGTATTTTGATAATCATATGTGATATTTTGAGGCCCTTTCTTTCTTGAAATCTTCTGAAGATTTTACTCTTGATCCCTCTTCATCTTGCTGTTTAGCCACAGGACAGTTTAATTCCTGGCCTGGATAAATCATGTTAAAAATGTCATAAAATTTCTATTAATCCATGGTCTATATTTTCAGGAAATGGAACATTGATCCCCCAAACCAGAGGCTTATAAGAATCTGCTGTGTTTGTTATAAATGTATTATTTTGTTGCTTCTACTTGGATTGCAGGTGGTTGCATGCAGGGTCCTCTAACATGGCAGTGGTGGAGGTATCTTTATTGACTGGATTCTCTGCAGATATTGAGAGCTTAGAGAGGGTAAGACAACAAATCTTAATGTTTCCTACTTTGCACACAAGTGGGAAGTGGACACAAGGGGGAAAAAGAACAGTTTACTCATTTGATTGTGAGCTGCCACAGTGGTCTGTACCATTGATACATTTAAAAAAAAAAGAAAAAAAAGATTGCAGTTATAGTGCTCATTAGAAGATGCAGAAGAAAACTGAACCATTTTAATAATCCTAAAATGATGGCAAATTACCATTTGATATTCATTACAGGCTAGTTTTCCATGTAATTTAGAGTAACATTACCCTGTTTGGCTACCTTTGGTACAGCCTTTGTTGGTTTATGGATTGATACAGCGAAAAATATAGAAATATTTATACATGTACATGTGCAAGGGATGCTTGTTGTTTCCAGGTTCAACGATGTGTACTTTACATTGAAACCCTATGTAACCACAGAACAAGAAAAATATGGCATCATTAATAGACTATCAGAACCAGTCATTTTATTTTCTGCTTGAATACCCTTCATGATTTGTTTTTACATTTTTTTTTGGTTTTCAGCTGATTCTGGATCGTCAGAACAAACTGAAACGCTATGAGATAGATGGTCGACGTGTCATTCTTTACTTTGACGAGATTTCCAGTCAGTGTATGACCTGTGTGATCTTTGATGCCTGGAGGAACTTTGTTGTTGGCAAGATGCAGCCAGTTCCTGTCAAGGTCTATGATTACTATGAACCTCGTAAGTTGGTTTTTTTGTCTTCTTTGGGGGTAAAATTTGAGTTAAAATTTCAATGAGAAGCATTAAATCATTTACATTTGTCAATGCATATCAGAGTATCTTGAAGTGATATTCATTTTTGCATGACTAAAAAATAGCAAAGTAAAATGCACAATACTTTGCTATGGGAATTTTTATTTTTCCAGTATGTCATTCTTTTCAATTAAAGCAGCCCATTTCTGCATGCATCTTTTTCTGTATTCTGACCCTAGATTACGAAGAGACTCGTTTCTACAATGTAAGCAGTGCAAGCCCCTTGGCAAGAGAGCTGTGTGAAGAAGACCATCCTGATTGCAATCGTGTCGAGGACCAATCAGCATCAAGGGAAGCTGTTCCAAGTGAGTAACACATTTATAGAAGTCATTGTGATCGCTGAAAATAAATGTGTGAACACAGGCATGTCTTTGAAATTTGCAAGATTGATCTTGTATGCTGACTGAAATAACCTGAAGCTGTCAGTTACATCACCAGAATGTTTTGAAGAGAGAGAGAAACTAGGAGAAAGATAATAGAAGAATTGAAAATAGTGAATAAAAGGGAAATATTGAACAGTTTTAAGGAAGCGAGTGAGAGTTGGGGAGAGTGAGAGAGTGAGAGAGAGAGAGAAAGAGTGAGAGGGAAGCAGACTTTTGTAAGAAGAGAAATTTCCTATACAAAACACATATGTAATGCAAAGGGTAATGACTATGATATGCCACATAATTATTTAAATATACATTTAAAGAAAATACACTATATCTATTATATTCATATATTTATAAATTTGTTTTAAGCCATCACAGTGACCAATAGTGATGATGACCTCTGCAACACCATCTTCAGCAACTGCCACAGCCCAGCAGATCAGTTGTGGTGTGGTTGTCAGCGATCGTGTCAGCATGAACCAGGTTCTGCTGTCTGTGGCTCTGATGGACGGATCTATGAGAACTACTGCTACATGGAGGTTGCTTCCTGCCAGATGGAGATGGGTATCAGAGCAATGCCCAAGGATATGTGTCCAGGTACCATTTGCCAGTCAAAATTTAGTGTTTGTACACCAGTCTTCCAGAGGCATATTGAATAAATTTTTTAAGCCAGTTGATTTTTTGTTTTTTGTGAAGTAAATTGGGGAAATTAGATTAAGTCCATCTATGTTATGCCAGCCATATTATTTTCAGTTTCTTAGATTCACTTGGATATGCAATAGTAATGGGGCTTTCTCTAACTTTGAAGCCAGTTTATGGAACAAGTAATGTTGATTAACTTTTGTCCATTTTTGAGTAAATTAGAAGAATTACTGGTCTTCGATAATGATGGATAGACCTAAAAGTGCTGCTTGATTCTTAACATTGAGAGATAACAAGGTTTAAATACTGACCTCTTGAAGTTGTAAACCAATGTTTATTGCATGGTCTAAAGTTGGTCATCAACAATGCTTGATTGTAACTCAAAGACAAGAAATTTGATCTCTACATAATTCAACAGTATCATTTGAGAGCAGTCTACAATTCTTCACAGCAACCTATTAAGAAACTCCATACCAACAAACCCAACAAGAGTAAAATATCAACAATTGTCAAATTGCTTATTCAACAGAACAAGAACCTGTAAGTTCAGGAAATGCCAGAGAGGAACGCCCTACAGGAGGCATCTGGCAACCTCCAAAACCAGAAGTAACTTTCCCTGGCAACATCAACAACAACCCATCCACCATCACCACTCAGTCAGAGTCTGTGCCAAAACTCAGTGAGAATACCACCACTTCCATCTCCAATGCCACCAGCGAGAGCACTTCCGAGTTTGAGTCTGAGGACAGCTCAGTGGCCTCCTCATCTTATCCTGGTGAAGGCAGGAAGGTTATTGGCAGTGCAGATTTTTTGGACTCGGCAGACATTGACGATATTTACCAAGATGAGGAGTTGGATACAGGAACAGAATCAATGGAAGACTTCATACCAGAAGCAACAAGTGAGCTGCTATAAATTTCTATCATTAAAATGCAAAAAAGAAGGTTAACATATTGTGGTTGCAAGTTTATACGAAAATGAAAGTGTTAACTTCTCCTCTATTAACTTCTTATCATTAATTGAGGAGATGCTGATGAAAGATTCATATTATGTTTTTAGAGGGGCATGATATTATTATTTGCCATACATGATTATACAATGTGAGTTGATAAAAAGGAAACCCATATTCAAGCCCCCAAATTTTGACAACCAAGTAAAATAGTTGAAATACAATATCATGGTATGATAGTTCATAATGCCTTCTTTAAGATAATAGGCTGTTCACCAAAATGTGATCATGGATGACTGAATAGTGGCCATTTTTAAAAAGCATGTCAAAGTCAACTCTGCCTAGGTTTGGGACCATTGGCGTTCAGAAGTTACTTTCATTATGTGTAATTGCATTCAATTTGAATGAATTCAATTCAACCAAACCTTGGATCGACTATCCATTTCATTCAAAACTTGGGCTGAGGCAAATTTGACATTAATCAGGAAAAAAAATCCTGATCTTCAGCTGTCCATGGCCTGATTTACTGATCACGGTGTCAAATTAGAGAAAACATGATAGGCAACAATATGAGTATCTTTGATATAAAGTGTACCAATCACCACAAACTATTTTGCTCTGTTTGTTAGGGGCTCTATGTCGATATTCAAAATATGAGCTTCAAATTTTGATTCTATAAAGAGATATTGTAGGGTGAAATGTGAGGAGACTAGTTGACGCATCTGTTCATGCTAGCATAGAATAATGGCCCGCGCGAGTTTTTTTTTGTGGTGTTATCCTTCATTTTCTTCATACTCCTTAACCATTAACCCATTGAAGGCCAGGTAAAGTGTTTGAGGTTGATTTTATACATTCTAGCTGTACACAAATTATTTTTTCAGGTGGTTTGTAAACTGTAAGTCAACGTGTAGTTATTACGACAATATCAAGGGTTGAATTTGGGTTTCCTTTTTTTGTGACTTGCTCTGTATATTCCAATCTTACAATTTTCAAGTAGACAAATATGATGCTCATGTAAAATGATACATGTAAGCTGATTTACTTGGATTAAAGTCTTGAACACTCTGAAGCCTCCAATAAAAGTAAAACAACTTAATATTATTTTCTTTTTCTTTTTAATTTTTCCAGAAATCGCTCCAATCATGATTGACTTGAAGGTAAGAAAACATGCTCTCTTTGTTGGTCCTTGAAAATGAGACTAATGCTAATGAACTTGAATTTAAACAAGCCTACCACGGCAATAACCATAAATGACACAGACGCTGATTTAGCAATATTTATTTGAAAGGTAATGATATATGAGCCACTTCCTGCATGAATCATGTTCTATGTGTTATTATTTTACTATCCTATGATACTGTGCCGGGTTAATTCTATGTCCTAAACAGAGATTATTAAAATGGGATTTTTTCTATTCCAAATATTTATGGCTCATGAACTAACACATAAATCAATAAATGGTTGAGAACAGACACACATGTTATTCATCTTAGTTTAAAATTTAATAGCACCTTTAGATATGCTGTGTATATATGCTCTGATCTCATACTTTTACTCTAAACCACAGTTACCCTGCACATACTGAATGAGCCAACACAAAGCTTAGTTTAGTTTTAGATGAATGAACCTTAGACCTATGCTGAGAAGGGTCTAATATTTAATATACTCATAAAATGTAGGTAAATATGGGATATTTGATTTAAAACATCTACAGCTCTGTGCGAATCAAGGTTACCTTCATTTTTCAGCTTAAAAAAAAAGAAGCATATTAGCACATACACAAATACATGATGCAAATTCATAATGTTGATTGGAATGAGTTTTTTCCACTTTCAACATCATGTGAAACTATATACATGTATATAAATATTTTTTTTTTCTTACAGAAACAGGAAGGATTAGAGTCAGGACTTGATCTAGAAGCTGGTAAGGATCTTGTTGAGGAGATAAATCTTAGTCCTAAGGACCAACAGCCCATTAACGAAGAACATGTCTTATCTGATGAAGGTGTTAATTATCAAGAGCTACCTCCTACACCATCATCAAGTATCACACCAAAGACTCTTCCTCTGAAGACATTGCCAAAGTTGCAGCAAGGTACAACCAATCCAACTAAAGGAACTCCCATGACTTCTGAAGCAAGCTCCAACCCAGCAGAGCTGTCTGGATTGGTTACAGGGCTGCCTGAAGAAGACATGGTTTTACAAGGAACCATGCCTGCAGCTGTTGCAGAGATATCTGCTGCCAATCATGGTCTGGATGCACCAGGATATATGCAACCAGTTAAAGAACCAGGACAATCTATGGAAGACTCTAAGGTCATTCAGCGCAAACCAGTAGCACCTACTTCTAAATCAACAGGTACTGATCATGAGCAGACTGGAGAAGCTCCAGTTCAAACTAACAATGAGACACTCCATAGAGAAATCAGTCCAGATCAGCCAGTACCAGTTGAAACCAGGTCAGACCAGTTTCAAAGTGGACTTCCTCCAGATCAAACTGAAGTGACAGAATCACCAACTGATCAGGTGGAGGAGGCTAGGAAATCATCACATCTTCATCATCTTACCCATCATGCATCTGAACCAGGAACCACAGTCGCGACAAGCAGAAGGCGGAAACGAGATTCGGAATAACGAATAATATTTTCCTGGAGGATGTCCTATCTCTCATCCCTTTTTTTAACCTGTTGAAAAGTAAATTTGACTGTAGACTCAGGGCTTCTTTAAATGTATGCTGTTTGCCCATTAATATTCGGAAATTTCATCCGACAGACCAACACATGACGGAAACTGTGGAAGGTTATCTAAGTGTTCCTTGCTGTAAAGTATCATTTATATCATCTCATGATCGAAACTGATAATATTCCATATTTGAAGCCGACATTTAGTTCAAGTTAAATTTAGAGATCTGTTGCGGAAAATAAGTACAATTCATGTTGGATATTGAAATGCATCAGAATGCACCATGCAATTAAAGAAACAGCAGCCTTAAGAATTACAAGACATAAAGGTAGTTTTATTCAAATGATCATATACATGTATACCTTAAAAAGTTGAAAATGGGATAATATGTGCTTTTTTAATTCCCCCACAAAAAAATTACTGAAAAGGTGGAAATTTTCAGACGATTTATTTTTCGCGCTCGGCCGAGTAAGGTGAATGTCACATTTTTAATTTAGCCGACGGGCTAGGCTCATAGGCAAAAGAATACTTGAACAAAAATATTCATGTGTTGTTATTTTTCGCGCAAATTTCATGATGTGCAAAATGTGCGAAAATTTCCACACCGAGAAATATTCCACGTTTACTTTCTCTTCGGGCTTGTATAAATGAATTCCGTATAAGAGGTATCACACTAATTTTAAATTTATTTATTTAAAAATTTTCAAGCAATTATCAAAGTGGTTATTTTTTTTTCCATAAATGTAACTTGAAATGATTGAAAACAATCGTGAAAGTTTTAAGCAAAATGATCGCTTTTACAAAGATTAAAAACAAAAAGATCCTCTTTTGTTTTTCTACTTTCCTGTGGCAAATACACTCAAATAAAAATTGACTTAGATTATCTGTATATTCAATTTTGTAAAGACATATTTCACTTGATGCTATATTCTACAGCAGTCTTACAGCCCAAACACTCCTTTGAATCATAGCACCCAAAAATGTTACCTAGTACTCTCGGGAATCAAGTTTGAACACAAACTTTTCTACGTTACTACATAACTTTGGTAAATTTGTTGGCAAATGTTGAATTTTTGATACAATGATGTTTCTCTGTTTTTCAGAGATATCAATGTAATGTTAGTTGTATCTAATTTCACATCAATACTATTACAAAGGAGCAGAAGAAGTATGGTACATACTGTATTTGTAGTAAGTCAATGACTTTATAAGTGATTCCAAATGTTGGCTCATATTCATCTTTCTTCGATTTCCAATTTGAATCTGCTTCACTCTTACTTAAATCACATACATGTACATGTATATAAGTACCATATATGTTTAGGGTTTTGAGGAGAGGTCGGTGTACTATCATATTTAAAAAAAACAAAAGTTACTGTTTAATATTGTCAGATTCTGTAAGTCAGAAGTTGTTTGATCTACTGTTGGCAAAACAGTATTTATGTACATACCTGAATCATTATATTGTACTTAACTTTCTAATACCTCAACATAAATGTATTATCCACTTGATTAATTATAACTATTTGTATATAGCATATTCACTGCTACTTGCATTTCTTCAGTGTCTGTTAGATTTAAAGTAATGTACTTAAGTCTGGTGAACCTTTGCAGCTGAACATAATAAGATTTAGAGAAGTTGCAATACATTTTCAAGCATACAAATTAAAGGCACTGATGATGTGCACTTATGGCAGACAAATTACCCCATGTAATTTTACAGGAACCCCTTACCTTTTACCTACAATGCCATTACTCCTCTAAGACTTATCTTTCAAGGTATGGCATTTTCCAATATCAAAACATAAAGAGAAACAATTCAAGCTTCATCACTTCATAATTCTCGAGTTTAATAGCTGTTTGCTTACATGACAATTTTCACATCTCCCTGGAAAACAAATACCAATTCCATGACTGTAGTATAAGTATATGGGCAAAGTACTTTTCTCTGTCATTGCACACTCATAAATAAACAATGAATCATGCTTGCAGGAAAGAAAAGATAATGAACTGTATATTCATGGTTCAATTTGGGCGTAAAGAAATATGAAAGTGAGTAACTAGACCTTTAATATTTGCACTACTGGTTCTTTGCTTTGAAGTATGACTTCTTTTTACTTTATCTCTTTTGATTTTCTGGAAGCTCCACTGCTCAGTAAAATGCGAAGTCTGATTACTCCTCTTCATATCACATATGTCTACTTCTTGCTACTTCTTTCTTAACCTGGTCCAGGGGTTGTTTGGTGTTTATAATTTTATAATTTTTTTTATTTGATAAGGCCATTATCTGACCCTACTTGAATCTATACAGTTGCATTCAGGAGGGGGTGTAAAAATACAGTGTATTACAGCACTAAACAAGAATTGAATCTTGAGGTGACAACATTGAGGATTGTGACAGGAGTTCGTGGGGCTAAAAAAAATGGATAATAGCCACTGTTCCAGATGATAAAAAATGCAACAGGAATGGACATCAGATAACTAAAATAACTTAATGTGCTAACCTGTAGCATGTATTGCATTCTTCCTTTGAACCACATCAACTTTCTTCATGGATACTGCATCAGAGAGTGCATCAGCCATCAGATTAATGGAGTCCTTGTGTTGAAAGTCAAATGCTTGATAGATGTTACCTTACTGCCCCTTGAATGATATCCGGGATGGTCAGGGCTTCAAGCTGGCAATCAACGTAGGTGCACCATGGACGTTTCGGGGGCTACATCGTGGAAAAGACACACAATGACATTGATAATAATTAATATACTTTTACAGCAATTATTTTCCATTATTGATTTCATAACTTGATGTAGAATACAATGTACACTTTCACTTATTAGAGAATGAGAACATTCCAGTATCATACATATACCCAACAACATAACAAATTTTTGAACTGTGAGTTGGAAATGCATTTACGAAATGAGCTGTGAAGAAAATCCACGACTAAGAGGAACACCTCCAGATAAAATTTAGCTCATTGCATGTTGTGAGCTTTTTTTTTCAGAGGAGAAAAAAAATCAGTAAAAAGGACACAATATTGTGTTCATGGTTTCTACATGATAACAGAACATCCCAATTTTCTTGTTCACTCACAAGCTTATAGTCCTGCAGACAGCAACTCTTTGAAAATGCCACTTTTCTATCCTTCACGTTAAGACCATAGTGATGACAAAAATCTTCTACCTCCTCCACCTCATCAAACATGAGCCAATCAGCCAGTACTGGGGTAGGGAAGAGCAGGTTGCGACTGCTGAAGGCAGTGTTGATCGTCATCAAAGCTTGGCTACAATCAAATAGTGCAGAAAAGGGAAAACATAGTAAACATAGTGCAGTTGTATATTCTGAGGTTACATTCACACTGTTACTTTGATATGTGGATCGCAACATGAAAATATGAAAGTACGAAGAAGTGTGTAGAGAAAGGGGGGGGGGGGGGGTGGTCTAGAGGGAGAGGAAGAAAGTTGATGCGAGAAAAAGAACAACTTTTAGCTCCTTTGGGATAGCAAGAATATTGTATCATTTTTTTTCTTTAGAGAGTGGGAATAATCACATAAGGCTATGGTATGAACAGGAACAACAGAGAATCATTTACTGTTACAGGACTGGCAATTGAAATGAACAAGAATTGAATTCAATGATGCTGTGCAGTACCCCCAAAACTGCTAAATAACTGGTTGAAGGGTGCCAGAAAGATAGCACAGAGAGATAGAGAAAGAAATAGAAAGAAATAGAACAAGAAAAGAAAGAGAGAAGGAAAGAAATAAGACAGAAAGATGAAAAGAGAGAGAAAAAAAAATTAAGAAAAAGAGAAAGAGAGAGAGGTAATTGCAGAATATCTATCATTTCGGTGCTCCGACATTTGCTCTGACATATTTATCAAAGGGATACTCAATCGCAGATTGTGGACGTTTCTATGCTGCAAGAGGGCACCTTGATCGTTACCTGATTGTGCCGCTGCGCCGTGGGGCCCAAACTTCGGACAGACTGGTCGCTGCGCAACATGCACGCTCAGCCTGAGCTCAAGCTCTTGCGCGAGATGCGGTCGGAGATGCAGTCCGAAATGTAATTGTAGTAGTCCGACGGACTCGTTTGACGCACAAACTATGTGTACAAGTGAATGGGGCTTACGCAATTCTGACTTTCCCCATGACCACCTGGTGGCGTATCCCTTTAAAGATTTAGGGTTAGGGCTGAGTTTGAAATTGGGTTTTAGGTATACATTTAGGGTTAGGATCAGGACTAAGTAAATCGTTTGGTCCAAGGTTCAAGTCAGTGTAGGAAATTTCTAATACTGTGGAGCAAATGCTGGCAGAGCAGGTGTCACTGTTACACCTACCTTCTAATATGTTGTAGATATGTATGCAGGCAACACATTTCTATTGCACTCAATCTGGCAGCAAACTTCTTCACACGAATGAAGTTCCCTTCCAAGAAAGCTTTCGTCAGAGCTACGGCATTAACCAGTTGTGGGCTTTGCCTAAGCAAGAGTATAATGAAGGAAGAGAGTTGAAAAATTATAGTAAAACATCAGGCACTGATAAATATACTGTTTAGCCTGTTTAAAAAAAACCCCAAAACCCAGAGCTTTACACTAACTTTATGTATGGGTTTTGCCAAAAACAAGAGGGCCCTGCTATATCTTATATGAAAAATTTGTAACATGTGCTGGTCTTTCATTTCATATTCAAAGTGTCTTCAAAAGTGAATCACTGTTGTTTCCGTGAAAAATGCTGATCATATGAATCAATTCTGTTTAATACAAAGTGCAAGCAAATTCCATTTTGAACAAATGCCAGACATGTCTCATAGTCAACAGATTATGTTGGTTTTATACAAACATACGCTCACCTTATATCCTTCGGCAATGCTAAGACATGCACTAATGCATCAAAGGAACCTGCAACACACAGAATAGAGAACACATGTCAACCTATGGAAGAAGAAGATTTCTCTTTTATTCAACACATATTTCCAATGGGTTCCAACCCAAAATTATCTTGAGCTTAGTGTTGAACAGACTACACGTTTTTCATACCCTATAACTGACAGTATCACCGTCATATTTACCTCTGCCTATACTAATCATTCTTTTCTCATACTCACCTAAAGTGAATATAACATGGCAAGATTCCATTAGGATTTGAGCATCTTGCTGGGTCTCATCTCTTTCCTCCTCTCCCTCTTCTTGGAGCTGGTATAGATACAGAAGTCTCTTGAGACATTCTCTGGTGTGATCTGAGTTTATTTTGGGATCAAACTCTGAAAGAGGGGCTGCACACAACCTGCAAAGTGTAAGAACAAGAGGTTAAAGATGATATGCTCTTCCAATAACAACAACAAATTATACTTAAAATATATTCTCAACTTTGTTTAAACATATATGTAGTTATTTTGCTTGAAAAATCTAGTAGAAAGTTTGAAGTGTATCAATACTGACATAAATCTGAAAGGAGGAGCTATGGCAAAGTTGAAATTATTTGAGAGCAAGAGAGAAGGTTGCCTGCTACATGTCTCAGTGTACATTTGCTTCTTCAGCATACGCATTTTATTATTTCATCCTACCTGTAAGCTGAGTAGATATGGAATCTCACACATTGTTCAAGGATCAGAGCACATTCAAAGCCAGACGCTCTCTGAATAACCAGATCCTGGCGAACCGCTCTCAGGCGATCAAATGCAAAGTTGTAGATCTTGAACCATGGCTGGTCATTGCGGGTAAGAACACTAATGAGGAGAGGGAGAATTCAAGGTTACACCATTTTAACTCATCTGTCAAACAAGCAGTCCCAATGAAATACATATATGTAGCTAACAGCAGGTACAGACAGCGTTTCAAATATTTCAAGATGTCATCACCCAGATAAAAGTAAAATTGTGTTTAGAATAGTAAATGTGAGATTTCCTCATAGCAATCTAAGGATATATTTTTTTTGTTTAAATCAAGGCATTTTCACAGCTTCAAGAGCTTAACAGCTCCCCTACAGGATTCCTCAAACAGAAAATTATTAAAGTCCTTGCTGCTCCATCACAAAGAGAGAGTGACTGAAAAGGCAAAAGGGCTTGAATTGATAATTCAAAAAGGTTCAGAAAGGAATATAGGTTGACACTGTAGTTTTGATCCTTACTTGTGTACAATGTGGTTGACAACTTTCAAGAGAACGCGTGGAGGTCGTAAGTCGCAGGGGTTGGCCTCTTCTTTTCCTGCTGCTGGTCTTGAGTATTCCTTGATGGCAAGGGAGTGGTCAACCCTTGGGCTAGGGAAAGTGGATGAGAAATAAGTGGCAGGTAGGATAAATTTCAGAGCTTGAATCATTAACTTCATGTACACTACCTCTTTTATCTGAAAAGAAGCAGGTTATTGTAATCAATTATCATTAACAAAATAAGAAATATTTACTTTAAACTAGCTGTGTTGAAATTATGTTTTTCAAAGATTTGCATGTAAGTGGTAAAATTTTATTCTATCATATTCACATAGTCAACTGACTCACAAAACATTAACTGCAGAACAATGAGATATCTTAAAATATTTTTTTTTAAAATCACTTCATGGTCCACAATACAATTGCAAAACATATATATTTGTATTATATGATTCTTTGATCAGGGAAAAAAAAAATTCCAAAAAAGTAGCATATCATCTTATACAAAATGTGATACATAAACATACCGTCTATCTCTTTCAGTTCCTTGTACCATCTCCAATATATGAAGCCTTCTCTGTTTCTCTCGTCTAAAGGAAATACAAATTACAGCATATTTCAAATTTGGTTCATTGTATTTGAGGTGTCAAAATTGCTTTTCCCTTCACTATTCAGGAGAGTCCTACATTTGACTGCAAACTTCAATTTGTGTGAAGTTTATGAAATATTACCACAGTTGATATTTATTTTGTTAACATGGTCATCCCATGCCCCATTTTCGTTCTACCACTCAAATTTTCACTCAATCCTCTTTTCAGTCTGCTAGGAGTGGATGAAGACTGGGTTGTTCACTTCTTCTCTCTCCTTCTTCTTTTTGTTCCTCTTCTCCTTCCCATTTTTCTTGCCCTTCTAATAGTGTTCTGGTTCTTCCCTTTTCTTTTTGTGCAATCTAATTGCCCATACACGTATTGATCATTCCTATTAGCTGAATCATTATCCAATTACCAATCAAATACATTTTTATTTAGCTTACTCTTTTTGTAAATCCATGATTTGATAAACATGTGAGATTCAGAAAAAAGCAGAAAATCTTGAACAATCTAAACACTAACAAAGGAAGATGCACCATGCAGGGTAAGGTATACATGATGACCACTGATAAGTAAAAAATCAAAAGTTGTCTTACTCATTCCGTTCCTTTGACGGGCACATATCTTGGCATTCTCCAACAATGGCATGCTCTGCCTCTTCATAAGGTTCCTGCAATAGGTTCCTCTCTAGACTCTCTCTCAGCCTCTGGGATAAGCTTCTAGGATGATACGACATGATGGCATACTACGAATTGAAGTGAAAAGAAAACTGACAATGTATAATAACAGATTTTGATATTATCTTATAGATCTACCTGAAGAATCTTACATAGACCCTAACATGTTAAACATCTACCACATGTTATATAAACATGTCGTAGATGCTGGGTTTATTCCTAGTCAATCCACTAAACTGACAATGAATAGAAACAGATTTTGAAAATTATCTTATACCTGAAGAATCTTACACAGATCCTAACATGTTCAACATCTACGACATGTTAAACATGTCGTAGATGGGTTTATTTCTTGTCAATCCATTCAACTCTTGTTGAATCTCAGGCTCTAACCAATTCCAAACAAGAAGAAGGGCTCGTAGTTCATCTTCTTTATAATGTGAGCCCTTGACACTCGATCATAATTATAGACCTCAACTCAATAATATTGACTCTAATTATAAAAGAAATATTAAGTGAACAGGTAAGTCTTGCTCGGATGCCAACTGCTTATATACATGCATGCATAACATAAGCCTTGATTAAGGGACTCTTCAACTCTTACTGTGCCACAAATTTGGGGATTCAGAATTGAAAATGAAATTTTAAATAATTATTTTCCTCTCATGTATGAATTGTCTAGAATGGAAAAAGGCCCGCTGATACACACAAAAGTTTTTATTGAAGCCTATTTTCACCCGTAAAACAAAGCTAGTCTGGAGTACAAGCATGACAAGGTTATCTTCAGATAAGATTGTACATGTATAAGTGCCTGAATCAGGTAATCTAGCAAATTTAAGAAAATCAAATCTTGCTTAGAGCAATTTTTTTGTCTGTTTTTGACTGCTGCAACAGTGAATGTTGGACACAGTCCCACATATACATGACATAGGCAGGGCCTATGAGTCGCGGCATAAACGCACCCCTAAAGTTAGATAGGTGGGACTGTTAATGTTACTTTCCACTTGCTAGCAGAATGGTATTTTCACAATAAAAACACTCAAATTTTAATGATAATGTCACCAAAGTAAAACTGAATACCAGTTTTCATATAATGATATAATATATAGATATTACACTCCAGACGTAAAGCGTTAAACTTGAAACATCGAAAATTCATACCAATTAACTAGGCAATACAGACGACGTCTGGCTTGACGGACAACCTGAAATTTTCGACAAACTGCATGTAATGCATGCTTAGTGCCAAAGTACAAGTGCAATAGCTATCTTGAGAGTGCACCAATAAATTGATCCGCAGTTTCAGTTATTCCCCCGGCCGTTTAGGTAGCTTGTCTCGAGTGCAACCTAATCATCATGGCGAAGCAAACCCGCCCCTCCGAGCCTGTTCGTGATTTGATGAAATATTTGAGCTATACTGAAGGCCGAGATAAAGTTTACAGGTATTTATTACATTATTCATTGATTTAGAGTATGAAAACATTTGGATAAATTTGTTGTAAACTTGTGGTTCATTTTTACGATCATTATTTATATTCTGGGTATAGATATAGATATCATCTAGTCAGAGTCAGACAGTGAATAATCACTGCCACTATGCTACTTCTTCTGTTCTTCAACGGGTTCTTCTTCGCTTGGTTTCCTCCCGTTTGGAGAATTGCAGTTTGTGCAGGCCAGGGGAGGATTTCATTAACATTCACGAGCGATTAATCGCAAGACCCTGGCCTGCTCTCTCTCTCTCTCAATCCTGCGATGCTGAGCCTGGGAGCGAAGGTTCAGATGGCAGACTACAAAATGTACATATGCATGCCAATGATCGACTAAACTCATCATGCGCATGTTAAGTAACTGGCTTGGGGTTGTCTCATCAAATCAATGACATTGACAGTCATAACTCTTGTCAGCGATCTACGGAAATTTCATGGACCTGACAGACAGTTTCACAAAGACATGATGATAAACAACAACTCAGTCTCAGTGTCAGTGATATCCATACTCATTGGCTAAAAAACATAGATCTCGTCTAATTCATCACAACCCATCAGATTTCTTTAGGGCTCGGTTTTGCCCAAACTGTTCCAAAATATAAAAAATGGCAGCAAAAATTAATATTGATGATACAAACATCCTGTCCCTTAGCTAAGGTATCTTACTCCTAGAATTGATAAATTGAGAAAACTCGAGGATGCTTTTGCGATGTACAAAATCTAGATTTGACAAAGTAAGAGGATACCATTACCAGGCATAAGTGACGAATTGTGGAAAGAATTAAGACCAAAATTTTGTTCAGTTTAGAGAAAATAATTTAATTTAGATATTTCATGACTCAATTTTTAATATTCATTCATTAAATTATTTGAATAAAAAAGGAAAAATATAGGGAAAATACATGGGTCTGTTGATACAGACTGTTCCGTTTTCGATGCTGCTTCTATGGTAGATGTATGAAGACAGATAATATTTATCTCATTTACTTTTCAGTGGGTCAAGACGCCATAAGAATATATTGTGCTTCTGTACAAAATTTTAATATAGACATTGATAAAAACTATTTGATAAAGGAAGGTGCTTGGACATCAGGAAATAAATTTTCTCTTAGTTTACAGTTGTCATATTTTCGCAGCCCATAGACTATCTAAAAGCTGGCTTGTGATGGCGTTCTAAAAAGATATAAGTTTGAAGTAGTGACAAGTCACTTGTCAGGGAAGTTGTTACTGATGTTGGCAAAGAGAGCTTTGTGAAGCAGCTGACAAGTTGAGCGACAGTGTCGAGATGGCGCTGATCTTGTTATTATGACGGTGTGATTAAATGGCCTCCAGTTCTCTAGTTTTTTGCCATGTGTTTCACAAAGCCATTGTAGCCAAGTCCAACAAGTTCATGTTTACCTATTCAGCAATTTTATCTGTGTTTACATATGATATTTTACAAACATATATATTATGCTTTTATTGAAGACTTGTCTCTGCAGAAGTAAGTTAAATCAACATCTTCTTCTCATTATACAGTGTGTATAAAAAAAATACATGTATACCTAACTTTGATAGCTTCTATAACCAATTACCAATGTCACTTTAAAATTTTTTAAATGTGAAGTTATTTACACCTCTGGAAGACTTCAATGCCATGTCCTAAACCAGTGAAAAGGGTGAGGATTTAAAAAAAAAATCACAGAAGTACTGTAACCAATGAATAGAAGGAAAGCCTCATGGCAATCTCAAGAACATTATGAGCACTTAAAAGTGCAGTAGTTACCCATATATCACATCGATTTTAGTAAAGGCAGAGAAACAAGAAGACACAATTTGAGAAAGTTTGAGAAAAATCTGATACAGAACTAGAATTTTTAAAAAGTTTTGGTGATCATTACAATAAAGAGTATGATTTCCTATGTGAGCTTTCTACAAAATATCTCACAAGTTACATTCACCTCAACAGGAAATGTTTTACCTGTGTGATTGAAAACAAGTTCTTATGGTCCCTCGGCATTTAGGAAATGTACTATTTCATCAAAACTCAAAAAGCTTTAGTATTAAAGAAAAAACGCTTGCAAAAGTGAATATGTCAAGTTGCCAATTCGTATCTTGATCTTAAAATGTCAAAATTTGATAACTTTCTCATTATTCAATGGAGATTTATCATAGACATATGCCCATGATATTTTGGTTGAGACTATTTTTGGGCCCTCACTGAAGCATAAAGATTTTATGGGCTTAGTAGTCATTGTAATGTCAACTGTCAAGCTAGTTGTTTTTGGAAAGAAATATTGCTGATTTTAATGTTCTCTTTCTGTCCTAGAATCACACAGTATACCACAAGATTCTTGCTCTGGTACTATGGGAATAATAAAGTGAGTCAATTTACTTTTGAGAAGATCAAGAATTTAGAATCTGCAATTACAACTTCAAGAAAGTGTAAGTAATAAGTAAATTGATATACTTTACTTTTCTTCTCTTTCTGGAGGACAAGTGAAATTTTGGCATCAAACTACAAAGTGAACATGTATCTGATCAGAAAAGTGTCTTTGTTTTAAAAGTCCTGTGTCAAAATAAGTTTAAGTGTACTTGCATTCTGTGTAATAAAATGATGTTTATGTCAAATTGTTGTATTATGTGATTATATACATGTATATTACAATCACTTGATATTAATCTACAGTGGATGTTTTCATTTACTAGGCCTTTTCATGAGTATAGGAAACAAATAGTCCTCAACCCATTTATTTGTTTCACTGCTGGCATTCTCAAATTGAATGTAACAAAACAGAACAAATATCAAATCTTGTCGTTGTCATTTACATGTTGCAAGCGCTCACAAAGTTTAGAAACCAAAGAGCTGATATTCTGACAAAGCCCCCCCCCCCCCCCCCCCCACCTCCCTCGTGAAAATGTGTCCATTCACCTATGGATACCCTCACATACTACAAGCAGTGAAAACTAATCCTGTTTCAAGTGTAATGAGGAAAGATGCAACAGAGATGGTAACCATGCTTTAATTTTATGATAAATTTTGTTTCTTTGTTTTTTTCATAAAAATTCTGTATCTCACACTTTTGAAATATCAAGAAATAAATGTATCAAAATAGTGGGAAATGTGCTTGTTTGAGGGGGGGGGGGGAGGGCTACAAGCAGGTAGTAAGTATTTGAGGTGGGTCCCCAGAGTGTCCCCCCCCCCAAGCTGGAACGCTTTGGGTGCTCCTGTAGATACATGTAGGTATGAAATATTTTTCCAATATTTTTTTTTTTTTTTTACAGTGTTCCGTATACTAAGGTCTGTGGAGTTCTTGCAGAGAGCCCTAGATTCATTGGCATCCAGTGACAATACTGAGGCTAGCTTGCAGCTGGTTGGTTACCTATGCAAATCTGTGTGGCTTTCGACAGATCATGTTATATGGCTCCACAGAGTCAAACTTTTAGATGTAAGTTCTTGTGATGCATTAATCATGCTAAACCTTTATACATACATCAAGGGTAAAATGCATGTATTGGTAAAATGTTTGGAATCATGTAAACTTGACTGGTTACTTGGTTACCTGAAATTACAAAATTAATTACTAGCATTTGTTTTACATTCCAGTTTCTAGTAGTTATATGCCTTTCAAATTGTGAATAATTAAGTAACTTTCAAGGCTCCCTACTAGTGACTCAATTTAGAATTAACCTGTTGGGTACACTTAATTTGGGAATAACATGCATTTTTCCATGACTCCGGCCTGAGTTATCTTGTTTGTAGTATGTAATAGGTTTATTGGGTGTCCATTTATAAAAAGTTAAATTCATGTACATGTATTTGACTGTGCAGCATTTTTATGGAAAATTGTACTCTTGTAAGTTTTGTTTTGTCATTCCGATTACATGTATTTATTTCAGGAAATCCCTGTTGATCACATTTTTTCAAATATTATTTCATTGCCACTCTACTAACATTGTATTATACTTTGGTATTGCCATATATATATTATGGTATATTAGCATGGAGTTGTGCAGCACAAGAACAATTGAACAGAATACTTCTACAAAAAAAAGTACTAAGAATTGTTTTTCATGCAAATAACAGATCTTATACAGATATTTTTAGTTTTGAAAATAACATCCAAAAAGTGAAGGATATTTATCATTCCAGTTAGGCCAATTCAGGTACAAATTAGGTAAAAATTACCTCCCTGCTACTTTTAGCGATATGTTACGAAAGAACAACACCGTACGTAATTAATATCCAACGAGACAAAGCAATGCTTACCACTTACCTCTAACAAGAACACTCTTTGCACAAAACACCTAAAGCTGTTTTTTCAGGTTCCATGTATTGGAACTCTTTAGGTAAAGAAATTAAAGAATCCCCTGGTTTTAACAATTTTAAATGCAAACTTAAAAAGATATCTGCTCAGCCTATACCCCCTGCAAACAGGTCAAGTCTAATACCCCCCCCCCCCAAAAAAAAGAAGAAAAACAAACCCTTTTAATGTTTTCCTGTGAACACGTGCCTAACAACCCTGTTTTTGCTCCTGCTCCCAACCTCTCTTCCTTTCTATTTCCTGTCTCTTATTTTATAACTCTCTCACTCTTTCTTTTCCTATAAACCTATGTAGGCATACCATAAATTTGTCTATAATTTTCACCACTATTTATCCAGTTGTTATAATTTGTTTGACCAAAATTCTATGATGTAAGTCTTTGGGGCATGCATCATACAAGCATTGCTTTCTTAGCATGCCCCTCCATTTCATTGTATATGTTAGGTCAGTAATGATCCGTTTGTGTAAATTATTCTTGTACTCTTCTTAATACCAGTATTTTTGTATTATTAGTTTGATATACAAAGTTATTACATTGTCTTGTTTTGAATCAATATGTATCATGTATGATTATTTTGAAACAGAAAAAAATCAATCAATCAATCAATCAGTGAATACATTTGAAAAGTTTACAATACTGACGTAATGTAAAGAGAAGGTTGACTTAGGATGAATTAAAAAAAAAAAAAAAAATCCGTGAGCTGTCTTATTTTTTGTTTTGCCTATGTAAGCAAAAAGCGAGACTTAGGCGCCGCTTTTCCGACATCAACAATTTTGGAAATGCTCTCATTTCAAAATTACAGTGTATATGTTCAGTTTCCATGAAACATGAAACTTGCACACAAGCATATCACAAATAATGTGGAACAAATTTCAGGTCAAAAGTCAAGTCAAAGGTCACGAGGTCAATTGAGGTCAATTGAGTTCAATTGTGTTCCAAAAATTCAACCTGAGGTTAAGTTTTTGAATTTTTTTACTTTATTTCAAAAGTATTCATTCAAATTCTTTGAAACATGGCTTCATTCTTGCTAGGGATTGTCTTTATGTCACCCTCTTTCAAATGAATACCCAAATCTTACATTTTCATCAAATTAAAGGTCAACTACTGACAGTTTAACTCAGTTAAGATTTTGGTAAAATTTAGTTTTGTGTCTACATACATGTATGTAGTATGTAATGTATTGTACACATGCATTTGACTTGTTCTCAAAACTTTGCTGGTCGTGGATTTCAGCCCAAATCGGCAGGGATCATCTTTAGGCAAGGAAGATCTAGATTAATACAGATGGAGTACCTGCCAATATGGGGGGGGGGGGGGGGGGGTAAAGTCTTGGGGGTACCACCCCCAAGAGCACCAATACTAGCAGTTATTAGATTCATTTTGCTTCTTCTTTAAGCCCTGGTGCAAGATTGTAAGCAAAGTTGGTAGGTATCATCCTTAGAGAAAGGAGACCTCAATTTCTTAAACAGGGTACCTTGCCCCCTTGGGGGCAAGGTACCCAGCCCCTTTTGTGAAAATGAGATATTTTTAAATGCATGGCAGTGACTTTTGACCAAACTAGGTAAGAATCATCCTTAGAGGATTTAAATTTATGCAAATAGGGTACCTATCCATTAATAAGAGGGAGTGGAGCCAGGGGGGGGGGGGTTGCTTTTGGCCCCCAAGAACCTTTGACACCAAATTAACATTTTTCCTTCTTCTGCTAAACCTATAGCGACATGTAGAATGTAACCGAACTAGGTAGGAATCATTTTCAGGGGAAGGAGACTTATGATTGTTCAAGTATAGTAGATCATTATCTTCCAGGGGTCTGATGGAGGGCAGCATCCCAAACGTGTCCCAATGGCAATTATTTTATGTACACATATTCTGCTTGTTTAAAACACACAGTTTGATTTTAAATGAAATTCACCATCCAATAAATCATAGTTGAACAGGATTTAAGTTATACAAATGGGGTACCTGGCCTACACAGGGGTGGGGGGGGGGGGCTCGGGGGCAGCACCCTTTAAGTGCCCCAACTTTTGATTTTTCACCAAAATTTTGCCCTGATAATTGTGCGATGCAGGCGAGGCTGCCTTGGGCATTTCCCTTGTTTATTGCTTTGTGGAAGGATAGTGTAGCAGCAATGTCACATGGAAAGGATTGCTCTTGAAATAACCTCATGTTTCGAAATGACAAGATTGGGATCAGATTTTGATGCCACATGATTTTCATCAAGATAATTTATTATCATTTTGATTTATTATCATTTTGATAGTAAAAAACCTCTAGTACACAATTGTTCATGTGAACTACTCCCCCCCCCTTCTGGATTTATTCTTTCAGAATGCAGTGGCATGAATAGTACTCAACTTTATCTTTATTGTGTTACTTCTTCCATTTAGGTTAACATCAAAAGATGGTCCGAGACTTCAAGCTGGTTCTGGCTGATAGGTCTCCTATCCCTCACCCTCAAAGATCTCTACAAACTGCAGAAGCTCTCCCTAAGCCTCAAGGAGCTGAAGAGAGCAGGGGAGCCCGTCCCACGTCAACGCCTAGAGTCGGATATCACCAGGGCAAGGCTACAGTTCGTCCTGGACTTCTGTGATGTATTCATTCCCCTGGCTGCTCTTGGCTACGTCAACAAGGGCATTGGAGCTGGTGGTGGGATCATTGCCTCTATCATAGGGCTCCACCTGGTTTGGCTGAAAAATATGCCAAGTAAATGAAGAGACCTCCAGATGTTGATCAATGGTACTAAAGTATATTGATTTCAAAATGAAGCTGAATGTAAACATGAAAGAGAAATATATATCACTGGATTATCTATATTTTGCGAGAGCGAGATTGGACAAATCATACTATACCAGGATTAATGTATTAATGTCATGTTGATAATTCAGCAGCCACAGATCAAAGAATCTTTCTTTGTTTCTGTATGGGGTAAGCACTGAAATGTGATTCTCTAACAGTGCATATCCATGGAAGATCACCCTCTCAGCCAAAATTCTACATGTCATACAATATTGTAATAGGATTTGCATGACTTAAAATATTTACATCGTTTGACTTTCATGGACTTAATATATGAAACAAAATAATGATAACTGATTTGAGAGTTGATGTAAAGAATGTCTGCAATTTATGGACTTCTCTTCAGAGTAAAACGGTGTAAATTCTATAAATGTTCTTGCGGTACATTTCAAAATCTTGTCTGATGTTAAATGAACTCACAGTAAATGACCATTTAAATGAAGAAGCATTAAGAAGCATTAAAGTGTACCAGTCACCAATAAAATAATTTGTGTACAGCTAGAATGTATAAAATCAACCTCAAAACATTTTACCTGCTTTCTATGGGTTAATGGTTAAGGAGTATGAAGAAAATGAAGGAAAACCAAACCCTGAGTTCGGTTCCGCGTGGGCCACTGTTCTATGTGAGCATGTATGTGTGTGTCGTGTAGTCTCCTCACAAGTTGCTGTTTTGTTCATTGGTAGCGTATTTCAACTTGCAATATCTCTTTATAGAATCAACATTTGAAGCTCATATTGTGAATATAGTATAGCGACATGGAATCCCTAATATACAGAGCAAAATATATTTTGGTGATTGGTACACTTTACACTACATAGATTATGAAAGCGGTACGTTTCAAAATCTTGTCTGAAGTAAAATGAACTCACATATTAAATGAACATTTAAATGAAGAAGCATTAAGCTACATAGATTATGAAAGTACATGTATGGTTATAGTTTTAGTCCTGTGTAATGTTCATTTGAATTGATTGATGTGAACCCAAATACACACTGCCTCAGTCATCAACGATAATGAGAATAAGAATTTTGACATCCTGTATTTCTTATGATGAAAGAGACTCTGCTTAGGATATTGTGAAATATATGTATACAAAGTACTGATGAAATTATTGAATGGCCATAATAAATCCCACTGTATTTTTGTTAATTATAATAAGCATGTAAAAAAATATTTTGTTATCACATCTGATTTGTAGATGTTTGGTACAGTATTATGATCATAATTAGTCAAAGACAAAACAAAACAATTAAAGTATTCAAAATCCAGACCTGTCTTCTAATCAATAATTTCCTCCTCTTTGATAATTTGACTTGTTGAATAATTGCTTGATCTCGTTACAGTTATGCCGAAATATTTACAGTTGAGCTAGTTCTTTGCGCCTTTTGTGAGACTCTAGTCACACACAAAATGTTTATTTGCTGATATCTATAAATTTTGCTCCCTGCGGGTTGTGTTTTACTCTATGTAAGGAATATAGCTAATGTTGATACATTTGTGCCAAACTATCCATAGAGCTTAGGGGTCAGAAATCAGAAAGACAACAATTTCTTAGATTGCGTAACACTTCTGTTCTTCGCTTGCAATGCAAATTTTTGCTTTCTTCGGCATGAACAAAGCCTTCAGAGCTAAGAGAAATATTAAAAGCTGCCATTATACATTTGAGATTAAGTACAATGGGGAACCCCAATAAGCGTTTGAAAATATTCATTTCTGATGTGCCTTATATATTATAACTTATACCTTATCATGAATCATCTTCAATTTTTTAGAAGTAAGAATATACATCATTAAGTATGCAAAGAATAAATACAGTTTTGATTTAGGCAATTTTGGGTGCATGCAATTGCATATTGCTATGTATGTGCAAGTGATGGAAAATTTCAGTAATGAACATGTATTTTATATGGGTAATGATTGTAACAGTATTACGGATATGATTATCTGAGAAAAGAGGAAGAACTTTTAACGTTTTCATACAAACTTAGTAGCATGCTAGTATCAGTTAGGAAATATCAGTTAGGAGATATTTCATTTACAAATTGGAACATTTTCTTATGCTAGTATCAAGAAGGCACCAGACAGTACACCTCTTTTAGCAGTACCTTTACTAGCATGATAATTAGCAATTTTTTTATTACCTGTTTCATATGATTATCTTAATATATATATATATATATGAAAGACTTACATATATTGTGTTGATTTGGAGGAATGACTCAGTCAGTGAAACTGACTTGTATATTTTATTAAAAATGTGATCATTCATCAAAACGCACTGAAATATAGTCTTCATTATTCCTGTGCATATGCAATATTTCATTCACCATTATATGACACATTAGCCCCCACTGCCCATTTGGAAGGATGAATTTTGAAACAACCTGATTTATCTATTCTGTGCAATTGTAAGAATTTGGCTAAAACGCAACATGACGGGCTGTCTTGGTTGGATAAATGAAATAGGCCAGGACTCGGGACGTATATAGCTGAATATACCACGGGTTTTGTTCACGCCAAGCTTTTAGCATTATCGCCGCCTTCAAAGGCTGTACAAAAGAAGAAGAAGAAGAAAATGGAACAAAATGATAATACTACTACTACATGCGTAAATGAAAAGTAATAAGCGATACATTTCTGCTGACAACTAATACCCAAATAGTACAAATAATATATAAATCAGTAAAGTGATAATCAGTGTCAATTTTATAATTAAAATCATTACATGTTAGGTTGTTTGTGGTTATGCTATGGACAGTGTTTGGCCTAGGCCATTTCATATAGAACCTATTATATATATATATATATATATATATATATATATATATATGTACAAACATGATTATAGTCCACGTATTGGCAAAATTAATAAACAAGAAGAACACAGTAGAAATGCTTCAATTGCCAACTGAAATTTATTCGATCCGAATTTTCGGGGGCCTCCCCTTCTTCAGGGTTTAAAAACTTACAATGCAAGATTATACATGTCCATATATTTATATTACAAATCAATATTATGCAGATCATACTTAAAATATACAAAATCACGACTATGAGGTATAATGCAGTGTTTCAAACTAATAATTATGCTCCCTTGCTACTTATGAGATTAGCAATATTTCTTCAAAAATTACTGATATTACGGTGCGGGGTGACTTCATACTTTCACACTCACACCCACACCCTCATGTAATAACACACAAGAAGCACTTGAACAGTGTAAAAATGTTTTAAAAGGATCCGGGCTAACTCGGCACTAGGGCGAACTCGACCTTGGCGGAAAATCGCAGCAGAGTGAGCCCAGAGAGTTAAATTGATCGCAAACACTTGTGTTGAATTTCGCATTATGTACACATTTAACACTTAAATTCAAATTATTTGATACCAATGTGTAAAATGATTAGCAAAGAAGTAATGTTGAAAATTTCAAGAAGTAAAATTATACAAAACATGAAATTTAAGGCTAAAAAAGGGTACGATGCGTAGCGTGGACTTCAACTCTTGAAACATAGTCACCGCGCAGTGCCGAGTTCGTCCTAGTGCCGAGTTAGCCCGATCCCGTTTTAAAAATCACTTGGAATTTACCATTGTGTCGCTGCCTTTATTACTCGCATTCGAAAACTTCTGCGCATGCTCACAAAAAAAGAAACATAAAAAACATATTTGGCACATCCATGCGTATTAAAATTAATATAATTATGAATTCATATAAATAAAACAAAAAATGAATTTGTAACACTAATATGATTTAATCATCAAGAACAGATGCTAGTATGAGAATATCCCCTCTGTTGGTTCATTCTTGTAACATTCAACCCATCCTTTCCAGCTGTCTTCCAGCTGTCCTTCCCAAAGTGTGCCCTCTGTGTTCACCTCCCCAACCTTGAGCTGGGCCTATAAAATGATGAAAATCACCAAATACATTGATTGCCACCAATTTAAATGATGTTTCTCTCAAGCTACCTTATAAGTCCCAGATAAACTACTGGTTAGGTGAAGTTTCATATTTCAAATGCCTTCCTCATAAAAAAGATGTGTCATTTCACCTGCTTAACAATGATTAGCTATTGATAAACGTTCATGATTTTCACTGAACCAAGTTCATTAAAACCTATTCACTGATATAATGATATTTAGTATGTGCGAGTGTGTATTCGTATGTGTGACTGGGTTTTTGTAAACGTGTTTTGAGATATGAATGTTTGATATCTATAGAAGATAACTAATATAATAATAACATTTTGGATTTATATAGCACCTAATACATCTACGATGTCTCTGAAGCGCTTTAAAGAACTTCCACACACGTGAATTTCTAAGAGACTGCATGCATAAGCGAAAAGTATAAGTCATATATATGAGTAAGAATGGAAGTCTGAGGTAATAAAAAAAAAAAAAAAAAAAAAAAAAATCAGCAGATTTTTGCATACATGGATTCAACAAGCATGACAAGTTTTTTGCTATAACATTTGCCAATGATATGATAAAGCCTAATGAGTATCATAAAGAATCGATTCCCCACGTATTTACAAAGCAAATGTCAAAGTCAGTGTCTCTTGAGTATGAGTATACAAATAATAATGATATATTTCGCGTAGATAATAGTATTACTAGTACCATTTTATATATATATATATATATATATATATATATATATATGAACAATTGTAAGGAAATAACAGATACAACAGCTTTGGCAACTCTCGTGGAAATAATATAATTGTGAGAAATGAAAATGAGAGAATAATGGTTGCGTAGCCTAAATCAAAGTTCCCTAGAGCTGTCCTCCCTTTTTGAAATTTTTGCAATGCTGGTTGAAAAAATGTCTCCGACGGGAATCGAACCCGGTTTGTCAATGTGTCGGTCAACTGAATCTGGCCCGTCTCCGTGGTCTAGTGGTTAAGGCAATGGCGTTCTAAGCCAACGACCCGGGTTCGATTCCCGGCGGAGACATTTTTTCAACCATTGCAAAAATTTCAAAAAGGAAGGACAGTTCTGGGGAACCTTGATTTAAGCTACGCAACCATTATTCTCTCGCTTACATTTCTCATATATATATATATATATATATATATCTCAGATTCAGATTCAACATACATTTCTTTCTCATAATCAAATTCAAAATGAAATGTACATAAAAAAATAAATAAAATTAAAAAAACATGATGGAAGGAGGCGAGGATCCCAGGAAGCACATGGCTTTTGGTGGGGTCGCCTTTACAATACATATTTACATAATTATATAATATTATGTTATATACAATTATAACATACCCCAAAATCTAAAAGATAAAAAAAAAGAAAAGAAAAGAAATGAAAAAATAAAAAGAATAAAAAGAATATATAATGTATGAGAAATTTGTTCTAACACTATAGCATCGGCAACTCTCGTGGGTAAATATATACATAATGTGAGAAATCGATTGAATTGAATGAGAGAAATAATTTGCGTAGCAACGAGAGTTGCCGATGCTATACAGTGTTAGTCAGAAAAAATGTTACACTTTTTGAATTGAGTATTGTTTAAAAAATGTGGGATTAACAGAGTATTTTTTAGTATGCCTGGATAAAGTATAAATTCCTTTGCTGTTTCGTAACATTTACTTCAATGTTACTGTTACCGTTGAGTGTATAACAGCCATTGTTTGAAAGATAGTCAAAACTCATTTGCGCCAAGTCGTATGATTATCTGCTGAAACAGAGACAACATTCACACAAACAATGAGCGTAAAGTTTATGCATATGTTTAATCAAGACAAATAAACATGAGAACCAATAAATAAATGAATAAATATTTAAAGCCAGAAATCATAACATACAGTGATCTTCACTGAAAAGTCCTTTTTCATAATCATTGTGGGCACTTGGCGAAGCTTTCAATCTTCCACACCGGGCTTTCACATGGCGTCCCTTTCTCTCGATGCATTTCTGAGCTCGATGGAGCATCGCTGCCATTGTCCTACGAAGTGTCTGCCTGTTTTCTCGCAGGCTTTCTTGCTCATTGTGCAGTGGGATCCAATCAGGCAAGGCATTGTTGATGTTGGCGCAAATGGGTTTTCACCCAGACACATTAATTGATTCCTGTCCAGTAAATTCATTACTGATTCCCCACAAATGTGGTATCAAATAAAACTGGAAGAGTTATTCTATCTAACTGTGGTGCAAGGACTATGATATTTCTATCATATTTGTAATATAAGCATTTTAAAAAGTGTAACCTTTTTTTCTGACTCGCACTGTAGTATTAGAACAAATTTCTCACACACTGTAAATAATTAATTAATTCTAATACATGAATCCGCCATGAATCTAGCTAGGCGTGCGGCTTGTCATTGTTCAGTACTCCCCTGTCGGCTGTCCCTCAAAGAAAAAGGAACAAATTAACTGCTAAGGGGTTGCAGGGGCTGCCTGTCGGTGTTTGTACCTAGTGTAGCCGAATACCACTCCACACGCCTCCGTGCTCTAGTGGTTAAAGCGTTTGGCGTATAGTGCCAAAGACCCGGGTTCGACTCCCGGCGGAAACAGTTTCTGCAACCCCTGCAGTTATTTTCACAAAAAGGATATAAGTATTAGGAGGAACAATGAATTTAGCTACGCAAATTATTTCTCTCATTCAATTCTATATATATATATATATATATATATATATATATATATATATATATATATATATATAGTGCTTCCCCACAGAAGTAAACTAAACAA
This sequence comes from Heliocidaris tuberculata, assembly GCA_025618425.1. Taxonomy (NCBI): domain Eukaryota; kingdom Metazoa; phylum Echinodermata; class Echinoidea; order Camarodonta; family Echinometridae; genus Heliocidaris; species Heliocidaris tuberculata. The sequence continues at coordinate 29,955,057 of CM046832.1, forward strand.
TTGGAAAAAGTCTTCCCAAATGAATATTTCTGAATATTTTCAATATATTCTAATTCTTGTAGATAGCTGAGGGTCCCCTCTTATACAATAACACCAAAAAATCTGACTAGTTATTACGCCTGAGTGATCTCAAACCACATTTTTGAAGGGTGCAAAATTCAGACTTGACAAGAATTGGTATTTGTTCTGGATGTTATCAACAAAGTTGAGAACCGTTTGAAATTGACAGTTGGAAAAAGTCTCTCCAATTAAATATTTCAAAATATTTTCAGGAAACTTATGATCTCTTCTATCAAATGACACTAAAATATCTCACAATATTTTATGCTTGAGAGAGCAAGAGCCACTTTCGTGAAATGTTGCAAAATCCATTCTTAACAACAAATGTTTCTTGTTGTTCTGGCAGGTATGAGCCAAGTTGATAGTCATGAAAGACTTCGAAATTTCATATTCTGATCATTGAAAGACTATTTATGAAAGAACAGACTTTGTTCAATGTATTTCCCGATATATCCCATCAAAACTTTATGGTTGAGTAAGCAAGCCAGATGAAATTAAAAGACTCACCAAAAGTAACTTATTGAAACACCCAGCAAAGTAGTTAATTTCTAACTCAAGCATAAAATTTCTAACTCAAGCATAAAATATTGATGGGATGTGTAAGGATATACAAAGAATATAGCCTGTTATTTCATAAATTGTCTAATAGATCAGAATATGGAAATTTCTAAGCCTTTATGACTCTCAGCTCGGCTTATACAGCCAGAGCCAATATCAATTCTTGTCAAGACTGGATTTTGTACCCTTTCCCATTATTGGTCTTTGCTCACTCAAGCGTAAAATATTGTGAGATATTTTGGTGAAATTTGATAGAGGAGACCCTAAGCTATCCACTGGTATAAAAATTTCCTTAAAATATTTTGAAACATTTATTAGGGGAGAATTTTTCCAACTGTTTACCTTTTTGGGGGACGCACTGTATATAGCGACTTTTCCACCGGATAGAAAGGGCTTTGAAATGTATTCCTTGTGTCAGAGTTTGATTTAAAATATATACAAGGTACTAGGCAATGACAGTTTAATGAGTGCATGGGGTTTCAGAATGAATGTCTTCAATCTCTATTTGAATTATTCCGCTGTTGGAGATGATTTCAGATGAGAAGGAAGCCTGTTCCAGAATTTGAGAGCAGTAGAAAGATAAATGATATATTTCGTTCACACTGTTCACAGAACAGTGTCGCAAGCAACTTCCTCTCTCACACTGGGTCTCCCATCTCTTCTCCCACTTTGTGGTTCTCGATTTCAGAGTACTTGGAGTGATTCAGGCTTCGACTTTTCCCTCTTGGCGCGATTTTCCTGTAAGAAGAAAAAAAGTTAATCTTGAATGAAGGAATCATTTACTGAAAATTATCAGTGATAACTGGATAATATAAAAGATAATTCACCCTAGAAAATAGCCCTAAAAGCCCTTGAAAAGTCAAAAGAAATCGATGTTTCCATGGCATTGTTACGAAACGTATATCATCAAAATAGATAGCAAAAACTTTAAAAACAGAGCAAGTAATAAACACATGACACTGCGTCATTCAAAATTAGAGAATAACTTTGTTTTATAGATTTATATTTTGACCAGTCACCAGTCTAGAGGAAAGTTAATATTGAACTGATTTTTATTTCATGACTTTTCTTTACTCTTTCATAACGGCAAACACTCCATAGCAAATTCATGAATATAGTACAATGCAATGATCTTCATTAAATATAAGCGTATAAGATAAGTCTACTGTCACACATGGGATTGATAGAAACATTTTATTTTCAACATGAATAATAACGATTTCAAGTGTATTTCGAAGAGTAGGTTCTGTTTTTGCAAACAACCAATACAATAGAGCGCTAAATAAACCAAGTCTTTGAATGTTCGAGGTTTACCATCCAATATTCTCTCCCTCTTCCATCGTTTCTGGTATCTTCTTGCCCCTGGTCTCTGGAAGAAAGCAGGAAATTGCCGCCCCAATGATGGCAAGGGAACCAAAGATAACGAGAGGCAATGGACCCCAGATTTTGGAAAGGAACAGGATCGGCGGAGTGAAAATATTGGCCATGTTAGAGCAAAACGTGCACATACCAAAGACGGAATTCCTGGAAGAAGTGGGGGGGGGGGGGGGGGGGGGGGAAGGAAAATGGAAACAACAATAAATTCATATTTCTTCATTTATTTTCATGTTTAGACTGAAATAGCAAACATAATCCGATAAGGATAAGGACAGGAGTAGGCGTTAAGTAACTGAATGACGTTCGCTTTCCATACGGTATGATATCCGATGCTGCGTCTTTTATCACGCCTATATAGCATCTCACATGCAGCATGCTAGGAAACGCATGCATGTACAGACAGCGAACTTGTTTCAAAGAAATCGGGGGGGGGGGGGGGATATTCCAATATAAAAGTTCGACCCAACCGAACATCGATGTGTTTGACTCAGTTTCATTTTATTTGTTGCTGACGTAGGACATTAACAAACTGTGACGTCCATTCCAAAGATCTTTTACGAAGCCAATATTCAATTAACCATTGCAGCCTTGTAATAATGGTGACTCGTTAGTCTTAAATTTGCTTAAATGTCAATTTTGAAAAGAATGATTGACAGATTACCTTACTGGAGTTGGAATAATCTCGCATGCATGGAGGTACACGATGCAGAAAGAAGATGTGATGGCAAACTTCCCAACCATTGCCACTATTATTCGTCCAATACCTAACGCTGTCGTGAGATACAGATAACGTTAGTACAAGTATTAGTAAATGAGATTTGTAAGCATGAGCAACTCCTTGAACCAAATCAAGAAAAAGGAGGTTCTGTCAACTACTGGACATGAAGAAATTTGTAACATTGTTAGTTATAAAAATCAAGTTTTCATTTGAGAAAAGATTTACAAATAAAGTACATGTGATATGAATTTTCGCCCAGGAGGAATAAATGTACCTGGTAACGTATGTGACGTTTGTTTTACTTTAGAAAGAATGTCACCTTTGAGATTGGGTGATTACAATAAATTACTGAATGACTATATACATATATTTATAGATGGTACTGCAGTTTTGCCTGTAAATAAAATCAAATTTTATCATCCAAATAACAGTTTGCGTTCAGAAAATGGTATAGTTATCATTTCATTTCATTCAAACAGTTTTTATTCATTGGAAAAAATGCCTTCCCATATACATCACTTACAGACAATGGATAAATAATGAAGTGCCATTTAATACTGTACATTAGCCTCTGTTTATGTTTATGCTTAAACTAAACGTACGGATGAAAATTGTAGACAAGATGGTTACTCCACAGAGGACCATGAAGAAAATATAGACTGATCTTCTCCCCCATTTTTCGATTGGGTGAACCACAACGAAGCAAGCCGGGATCTCAACAACGCCTGCAATAGCGAATGCTATGTATTTGTTGACACCAAGAGATCCAGCACTCATGGTTACACCGTAGTACACCATAGTGTTTACACATCTGTGGATTATATTCAAGACAATATATAAAAGGATTTTTCAATATTTAGCAGAAGTTGTCCTTAAAAACTGTGGTGGTCAACTAACATAATCTATAGATTACAGGCTTAATCATAAGTTATTATCGTTATATTTTCCTTTGAAACATTACGAAATGAGGATAAGCAGATAAGAATAATACTAATGCCACAAAACGATAAAAGGATAATTATATCGACAATTTCGAGTAAGTTTATTGGTAAAGTAGTTTATATAGACAGCGTCATAAGCACTAGCGTACCCAAGGGGGGGGGGGGGGAGAGTCTGCCCCTGACAACTTTTGACGGAAAAAAATTGTCCCTCCTTTTAGAACAGAGACCCTTAATTTTTTTTTTTTTTTTTTTGCTTGTCAGAAAATTCTGGACCCCATAAAATCTGATAACCCATAAAATCTGATAAATCTGATAACTTTTGGAGGGCTGGGGAAATTTTTTTTTCGCCCCCCCATCTTTTCATTCCGTACCAATAAACATAAATCTTTTACCAAATAGATAAACTTGAATTATGAAATCATGCCAATTCCTTTAGTTATATTAGGCCCATGCTTTTAAATTTTTTATGAATTTAGAATAAATTATTTTTCAACCTCTTCAATTTGTACAAATTAACAGACAAAGTCATGTAGAACCAGTTCCACTTGGCATACTTGTTACACTGCTGGTCAGCCTAAGGTCTAACCGTTCATAACATAATGGCATGGAAGATACTACTGTATTAGTACTGTCATCGATTTTCTTTTTTGGGATGAAATGTCCATAAATATATACTTACAATTGAAACATCAGGTTCAATGTGTAGAGCCTTAAACGAGGTCTGCGGAATAGTTCAATGACACCCTGACCTGCAGTACGTTTGGTTTTCTATATATAAACAGGTATGTATATAATATTCATATAATATGTATATAGGTTTTTGTGTTTGTTTTTATGCCTCCGCCCACCGAAGGTGGTGCCTGAGGCATTATGTTTTCGGGTTGTCCGTCCGTCCGTCCCGCTTTCTCGTTCTCTCGATAACTCAAGAACCACAAGAGATATGAACTTCAAACTTGGTGCTAGTATATATCACCATAAGAAGACGATTTGATTAGATTTATGGGTACGTAGGTAAAGGTCAAAGGTCACAGGTCAATTTCTGAAATTTCTGGCGTTAGCCTTGTAACTCAAGAACCATTTGATATGACAGTAAACTGAAGCTCATAAATAGCGCCATCTTTCAACAGGATTTGATAAGTGTCTGGGCGTTGTGGCGTGCGCCTGTAATCCAGCTAACAGTGGAAGTTATAAACTGATTCAGCGGACCCAGGTTCGAAACTGAGTCACGTCTTTCGGATGGTGACGTTAAAGGTCGGTCCCCAGACGTAAATAATCATATCTGATTGATACACGTCTGTAAAAACCCAATTACACACACACACACACACACACATGTGCCACTCATTTCCCCATCATGCCCCATTCTAGTTCGTAAAAGCTTAAAATTTACCTGTACTCAATTTTCCACAATGCCATGTCAAGAATAATAGTTTTAAATATATAATTTGCTTATTATCCAAACATGCTGTTTGTCAAAATTCAAAATAAAATGGAATTAATTTTCAAATTATAATGCTAATTTAGCATTCACTGTAATATATCGCTGTTCAAGTTCTACCAGTTTAATGCCACTTTAATTAAGGTATGAACTTCAAATTTGGCGCTAGTATGTATCACCATATGAAAACGATCTGATTAGACATTGGGGTACGTAGGTTAAAGGTCAAAGGTCACAGGTCAATTTCTGAAATTTCAGGTGTTAGCCTCGTTAACGCGATATCTCAAGAACCATTTGAGGTATGAACTTCAAACTTGGTGCTAGTATTTGTCACCATAGGTAGACCATCTAATTAGATTTTGGGGTACATAGGTCAAAGGTCAAATGTCATATTAAAAGGCTATTTCCCCTTTGTTATAGGTTTTTGCCTTGTTAACCTTCTCTTGAGCTAAATTTGAGTCATTAACTTCAAACTTGGAACTAATATGCATCTCCATAGTGGGACAAACTGATTAGAGTTTTGTTCACGTGTAGGTTAAAGGTGACAGGTAATAGAGGTCATTATATGTGAAATTAATGCTTTTTAGCTTTGTCACCACAACATTAAAAATTAGGCCTCTGTAATTATAAATAACAAAAGTAAACTCATATCGAGAAATACAGGAGTCATTAGAAAGCTTAAAGCTTCATTTCCTACTCATGTCTTACTTTCTTTATATTCTACACTAACCCTACCATACTTAAACTATGGAATCCTTGCATGGGGAATAGTGGTAAATCCCTTATCAATCAACTTCTACTTGTACAAAAACGGGCTATTAGAATAATCAATAATATATCTTTTCGTACCCACACAACCCCCCCCCCTCTTCCACTCGTGTAATACTCTTAAGATTCACGAACTGTTCACATATAATCTAGGAATATTCATGTTTCAACTCACAAAGCATGAACTTCCTAACCCTGTATCTTCTATGTTCGTTATGAATTATTCACTTCACTCCTATCCAACCAGACAAAGCCATTCTTATCACTTTCCACGCACTCGAACAGCTTTTGCACACAATACAATTATATTTACAGGATCAAAACTGTGGAATGACCTCCCCCCAGACTTAACTAATACCGGCTCACTGTATACATTTAAACGCAAATTCAAAATATCCCTCTTAAATACTTACGCAATCCATCCTCTGGCTCCCTAGTAAAGCCCCTTTCACAATTGGTCTGCGACAAGTTTGCGACCGCCTGCAACAGATTTTTCGGGGTGTTGCACGACCGATCGCTTGGTGTCTTGCGACCACGTTGCAGGTGGTCGCACGAACCTGAGGCTGTCGTGACTGGTCGCATCTGAACTTTGAACATGCTCAAAATCCAGACACGACCAGATGCGATCGATTCACTCGCATTAGGTCGTACGACCAGTCGTGCGATTCTCGTATGAGTGTTGCACAACGTTGCACGATTAGATGCGAGAGTTCGCACGACTCAATAGTCGCAGTGGGTGGGCTGGAGGTCGTGCAACACTCGCACGTGCGCTAGCGACCTATAGCGACCAGTCTTGCGAATGGGTGCGATTGTGCTAAGACCATGAGACTGTTGCACGACCGATCGCAGCACATCTTACAACGTTGTACTACCGTTGCACGACTGTATGAGACTGTATGCGACTATTCCTCGGGGGTATATATAGGGGGACTATGGAGATGATCCTCTGCAACAGGGCCCTCCTCTAACAACTTTCTTTTCTTTGTAACTTTCTTCTTTGGCATCTTGACTATTAAGAAGGCCAACTTGAAACTGACTACCGGTCAATTGTCGAGGGGGTTTTTATACCCCACGCCACTCGCACGAATACTCTCACTACCACTTGCACCGGTCTCATTCAATCGCACGAGCGATCGCATGGTCTCACATTCACTCGCACGACCATGCAATCGATCGTGCGACTATTGTGATTGGCGTCAAGCCACTCGCAATCACTCGTGCAACACTCGCATGTGAACGCAAGACCACTCGCACGAGCATATGCGAGCAAATGCGACTTACTCGTGCAACGGTCTCTTCTTGTCGCTTTTGTTTTACGACCGCTGTTGCATTTGTGAATGCCTTTCTGCGACCTGATGAGATCGATGGCGATTGAAGCCTGTTGCAGCCTGTCGTGCGACAAATGGTCGCAAACGGTCACAGACCAATTGTGAAAGGGGCTTAATGTACTGTATTCCTCGTCACCCCCATTCTACTTCTTTTTAAATGTTTTATTAAGATCATCTCTCACATACATGTTATAATCTCTAAGACTCTCTAAGACTACAATATTACAAGCCTAGCTTCTTACTAGATTCCCTCATATTTCATGCCAAAATATTTTGTCTTATCCAAACTTTAAAATGATGGAATATTAATCTGTGTTTTATATGTTTACTTGTATTTTTTTTTCTTCTTTTGTTGAAAGTGTTGAAGATATGTTCCTATATTATTGTAATAATGCAATGGTCATTGTTTATGTTCCGATTATGTCATTTGAAATATGAAATAAACTGAAACTGAAACTGAATTATGTCTGAAGTTTCAAATTTGTCTCAGTCCTTGACATTTCCACGGGGACTTTTAATTATTGTATTAAACTGAGAAGAGATAGTGGCCCTGCCTCCAACCATTTCTACTGAAATTAGGGCCCTGAAAGGTGATTTCCTTGCTGAAATATATTAATGGCTAATGGCTCGGATGTTCGCCCCCGTTCTCAGATTGGAGTGACAGTACAGACTGTGTGAATAATTTTACATTGCAAGTTCATTGAGATATAAGGGGGGGGGGGGGTCATCTTGAATTTCTGATATCCAAACTGTTCCATCTACTTACGACATCAGATACAACATTGTCCAGGTTGAAGGTGTCTAATTTGACTTCGGCTCTATTGATCTTGCCTAGCTTTCGCATGATCTTCGTTGCTTCCCTGACACGACCCTGAGACAACAACCAGCGTGGAGATTCTGGAGACATTCTGTCACAAGAAATGATAAGACAAGAAGGTGAAGAAAGCGGAATTGTTCTAACAACAACTGTTTTCAAACCGATTCGTCCATCGTATTAAAAAAAAAAAGAAAGAAAGATATATAAATCACATTTTCGTAATTTGAATAATTAGCGTTTATAGTAATGATAATGAACAGAAAAGAAAACATTTTTTTTTCATAATTAGATGATTGAATGGTAATTATACTTCCTCACATCCATTTTTATCATTGTTGGTTATAATGCACTCCTTTTTCATGTTTTTCATATGTTATTTGTGTTTTATTTAAAATTTCAATTGCTTATTCTTTGAGTGTATTCATGGATTCTCATTTTTTCCTGCTGTTGCTGCTGTGCTACTTCTACTGCTACTGCTACTACTTCTTCTTCTTCTATACTACTACTACTACTACTACTACTACTACTACTACTACTACTACTACTACTACTACTACTACTACTACTACTACTACTACTACCACTACTACTGGTACTTTTCTTACTACTACATGTACTACTACGACAATGACTACTACTACTACTTCTACAACTAATTTGATAATTTACTTGTAAACACACGAGCAGAGTACCTGGAGCCTATCACCTTATTTTACATATGAGATTTGACCCCTTAAAGTTACTTAGACCATCTATTCACAAAGAGGTGGTCAGCTCGAACGAAGTCGCCGGGTTTGGCCCCCACAGCCCCCCCCCCCCTAAGGGCACCAAAGTCGGATCGATTTCAACTCATCTAACATATGCACCAAACTTTGTCAGAAGGAAGGGTAAGACTAAGCATTACCAAAACACCAAAACTGACAAAACTCTTCCGACTGGATGTGTTGTCAGATGGCCCCTAAAATTTGGGGCAAATCCCCCCCCCCCCCCCAAGGCCCATGGGCCAAAGTTTGTCAAAAGGTAGATATATGGGTGTACATTACAAAAGCATAAAAACTGACAAAAATTTCCATCGGGAAGGGGGTGTAACAAGCCCCTGAAAAACACCAAAGTGCCCCAACCAAGCTCTGCTGCCCAAAATGCTCTGGATATAGAGAAAAGCCATTTTTAGGCATTACAACCTTAACTCCAAATTGTCTCATTCAATTCAAATCAATTTTGCATCATACAATTTTGAGTATTGTAACTTTCTTGGGAAGCAATTTGGTGTCAAATAATAGTTTCAATGATAAGTTATTAAATTGTGAAAATTTATTGCTTTCTCAAAAGTAGTCAAATGATATTGTCAGGACAAGACATAATACAGAGCTTGCAAGGTATTTTTGTAATCAACACATGAATGGTAGATTTCAGCATGGCAGCCACATAGCCCACTCCAGATACTTTACAAACTCCTCTATTATGTCCTTCTGACAAAGTTTGGCGCATATGTTAGATGTGTTGAAATTGACCCGACTTGGGGGCCCTTTTGGGGGGCTCTGGGGGCCAAACTCGGCGGCTTCGTTCGGGTTGACAATCTTTTTGTGAATGATATGGATGGTCTAAGTAACTTTAAGTGGTCAAATCTCATATGTAAAATGGGGTGACTATTTCGGTACAGGCTCCCAGACTACTAGGGAATTCAACTAATAATGTATGCAATTTTGGAAAGTGCGCGACATATACCAGAACTGCTGGATACAACAAATCATTATTATCGCCATATCCTTATTTCTTAAAATCATGAAAGAATGTTTATGTTTTTCCTTTTCGGTGTTTATACAGCAATACTGAGGTGGAATGGAAAAAAAAAGAAAGGAAAAAGGAGTGATCGAGATCGAATTGTGAGCAGTTCAGTCACACTAGTGTTGTTCTGAGGGGGGGGGGGGGGGGGGCAAAGAATGTATTTTCCCCCAGAAAATGTGATGCATTCATTCGCTCGCTACGAATCCAGTAAATAATTTTGATTTCTATCCTTATCTTTACCAATGCACTTTATCACTCAGTTTGATTTCACTTCTTTTTTTATATCACTCATAATTATCTGCTTCATTTGCATGTTCCCTTACACATATAGGATGAGGAGAGCAGCAGATACCGCAGACGTGATGAGTTGAAGATGACGCCAATTCCTGACGTAGAATGCTATCAGAGATAAAAGCATGTAGCCGAGAGAAAACATAATCCATATCACATTACCGGAGATGGCTCGTTTAGAAGGTCCGATGACTTCGTTACCTAAAAGATTTGAATAGAAATGTGAAATTTAAGAAATTAACTTAATATATATAGCAGTATTGCTATCTAGTGGTGTCCTATTACCAAAGATTTGTTTTTCAAATGTATACTATATTGTGATCAATTTTTGGTAATAAAGTTCTTTCATTCATCATTCATTCATTCATTCATTCATTCATTCATTCAATATTTGCAACCATTGTTACTCAGCAGTGGACATGACACTCCTATACTGCCACTATCACCGAATACTAAGAGTTGATCCACGAATACCAAGATTCAGTCGAAATATTTGTAAACCTGGCTAGTGCACGGTCCCTGCAAAGCATAGTGAGAATGCACTGAAAGTCACTCAATCTTGTAATGTATTTCCGCTTTAATAGCCCATTTTTACCAATTTACCTGCATGCGAATTAATTGTTTGTTAAATATAATAAGTATTTCTATTTGAGTACATAAACAGAATGATAACTAAGTTATCCATCTGGTAATATATGCGTAATGTTTGCGAATGTCTGGCTGTCCGGTGGGTCAAAAAGTAAAATTCAAGTTCACACAGGGTGGTCAGATATTGAGAACAAACTGTGTGTGTGTGTGTGTGGGGGGGGGGGGGGGGGGTATACATGTAATAGAGGGAAAACATTTGATAAGCATGGTTGATTTTATTTATTTTTTCCTCCTGAATAGTATACTTTCTTTAATGTAATTCAGATATTTAGGAGCACAAAACAGTATAGAAGTATCCATTTTAGTAAATTTTTAGACCATATCTGTCTAATCTGATGTTAGTTGTTTCGGTCACGATTTATACTCTGTTTATGGCTCTGGCTATTGTCTAATCTGATGTTAGATGTTTTGTCACGGTTTATAACTCTGTTAATGGCTCTGGCTATTGACCTAATTTTCAACTCCCATTACTTTTAAATGGATTGAAATAGCATTGGTAATAAATCCCGTTTTGTTCAAAAGTAAAATTCTGTAAGTTTGGACATTCTTTCTTGTCTTTCAGTGAGTCAGAACCATCGGATGAGGTATGTATATAATATCACTATAAAACCGGAAACCGCTCTTCTGAACCATCCTTAAACTTTAAAAAACCATGTCTGGTGACTTTTGTTGGTTATAAGATGTAGGGCAAGAATGCTGTGCCCGAATACAGGTATGGCATTACCGAGTATGAAGGCTGACTGTAACAGTCCTTGCGTAAAAGCTCCGCTGAATATCCTGAGGATAGTGAACATCCAGAAGTTGACGGAGAAAGCAATGGCCACTCCCAAAATGACTATGGCGCTCAAACTCACAAACAGGGTCCGTTGACGACCAAACCTTAAGACATGGATGATAACAGGATTCGTTAGGCTTAAAAAGTATTGATAATTATAATAAAAACAATAATAATAATAATAATAATAATAATATAATAATAATAATAATAATAATAATAATAATAATAATAATAATAATAATAATAATAATAATAAGAATAAGAATAATACTACTACTACTACTACTACTACTACTCCTACTACTAATACTACTACTACTACTACTAATAATAATAATAAATAATAATAATAATAAACAATAACAATAATAATAATAATAATAATAATACAAGTTATGAATATAATTTTTCATGAATTATAATCATTGATGAAATAAGAAATTTTCAATGAAAGTTATGACGCAGTAATTCTTGTTTTTGTCTTTACTTTTAGAGATGTGTGCAATATTTCGCGGCGATCGGTCTCTTGGCGGCCGAGATCTTGAGGGGGACATTATTGCCCACAGTCACTAAAACCTCCAGAAAAGGAGGGTTTTAAAAAATCCGAATGAGTGAGCTGGCAATTACATAACCACCCACTCAAAAGTGCAGAGACAGGTGGATTTTACATTTAAAAAACAAGTATTGATGCATTTGCCATATATTTGCTTCAGCCTTCCAATGCAGGAGTAATAAATTCAGAAATATCTATTTATATTTCCAATACTAAATAGTGGGATTGGTTGTCAGCGTTCGGCTGAGTTTTCCCTACGGACCGCTCGATATTTTGCTTTGATGCCCGGTTTGTCAAGAGGTAATAATATAAATTTCTAGTTCACATAGGGTGGTCAGATATTGAGAACAAACTGTGAGCATGCATATCAGCCTATAAAAATGGGAAAACACTGGAAAGGAAGAAAAAAAAGACCATTGCCATGATTACAAGGGAAGGGAAACCGTATAAAGTAACTTAAGGCGATCAAAAGAAAAACATTCTGTAGGTCTATATCGGTGGGCTGTCAGGGTTTAAAAGAGAAGCCAAATTCCGTTGAAAATGATCACCACCGACTCTGTTTTATTCTATGTATAAGTGAAGGACGGGGAACAAAGAAGGTTACCAGGGGAGCGTTTCATGAAAGGAAGTTGTCTGATATTTTATCCGACAACTGTTATAAGCTACTGAAATCCTTGCATCTGATTGGCTGAGAGCTAATTTGTCGGATAAAATATCTGACAAGTCCTTTCATGAAACGCCCCCCAGTTGAAGGTCTTGGCATCGTAGGCCTCTTTACCATATGGAGGTGATTACCTACCTGAGTTTATATGTTTTTGGCGTCGGATCGAGGCTTTAAAAAAAAATCAAGAAACACTTGAAATAATTTTAGCGCTCTATCGTGCATGATGCTCTCAATGGCTTTACGAATGCTTAAACTTTAGAGCTGATGAGCCTTTTAGAAAGTTATAAATTAATAAATATTAATCAAATAATTAATAAATTGCTTCTTAGTGATCAATAAGTAATTTGGAGAGTGCCCCATTTAACATATGTGTTGAGAGCGAAATAGTCCAGCATTAGATCGAATCTATGTTCAGGGAGGTGGGAGTTTGATCATTTGATCTTATTACCCCTTCACACTAGAGTAACTACATTATGAATTATGCCCCTTTTTAAAGTCGAATGGTTTGCACTACCCAAAACAATTTGATATTGTTCAATCTGAGAGCAATTTGAGAATTGTCTCCCACCGTCAGACAACCAATAATTAAGACAAGGATTAATACATTCCCCTCACAAGTTTGGCTGGCAAAAACGATTTTCGATCCAGCTGCTCTTAGCTCTGAAAGGAGACCAAAACTGCTCCAAAAACCATCTTGCAGAACAATGACAACATTTTACAGACTGTCTAAAACCTCTCTATAACCTCTAACAAACAACTAGCTACCGAACCAGTTATTGAAAGTGGGCAATCGGTTGTACCTTTATAGTGTGACTGATGCTATACACACCTATCTGAGATCATTCCCATCGTCAAACATCCTACTGCAACTCCGGCAAAGAAGATGGAATTCGATAGAGACAGATAGTATTCCTTTCCGCATACTAAGTTGAACTGGAAAGAAAAAAGAACAAACAATATTTCAACTTAAAGAACGCGTTGGTATATACTACTGTTATTAAGGAAAATTACTTCAGACAAGTTATGTCCAGAATAATCAAATGTACTGTGACCCTATTCAAGGGTGTTGTGCTTATTATAGAAATCCAAAACAGATTAAACAGTACAAGGCCTACATCAAATTAAAAAGGCAGCGCCTTACCTCAAAACGGAGACAGCCCTATTTTGTAACACTTTTAACATGATGCATGGGGATGCTTTTTAATTTTTTAAAAAGACTTTGCTTGGAATATTTCCACAAACCTGTAGCCTATATCCGCTGAGCCAGGATTTCATTTTAGGGGGGGGGGGGGGCGGTTTTGAGCACGCGAAGCGAGCGAAAATGCTGATGAGCACGCGAAGTGTGCTCCCTAGGGGGTGGGTGCAGGGAGGAGGGAGAAGCGCAAAAGCTTTGACTTTTGAGCAAATTCGAGAGAAAGATAACGCTCGTAGCACCTTTTTTAGGCGGAAAGTTAGTTCGACACCCTGACTGCTTTTCAATAATTTGGGCACAATACTGCACTGTATGTAACAGGGGTGGGCGCAGGGATCGAGGGGGGGGGGGGGTTCTTCCTACCCGCGCGAAGCGCGAAAGCTTTGACGTTTGAGCAAACTCGAAAGAAAGATAACAGCTCGTAGCACCTTTTTTTTAGGCGAAATGTTAGTTCGATGCCCTGACTGCTTTTCACTTATTTGGACGCAATACTGCACTGTATTCAACAGCGGTGGGCGCGCAGGAAGGGGAGAGTTTTCCCCCTTCCCGCGCGAAGCGCGAAAGCTTTGACATTCTGGCAAATTTGAGAGAAAAATAAAGGCGAGTTTCACCTTCCCGCGCGAAGCGCGAAAACTTTGCCGTTTTAGTAAATTTTGAGAGAAAGATAACAGCTCGTAGCAACTTTTTAGGTTTTTTTCCCTCTCACTTCCCCCCGCTTTTTCGCTCTTCCCCTTTTTTTTCTTGGGGGGGGGGGGCAACCGCCCCCACTGCCCCCTGGCTACGCGCCTGCTGTCTACATCGGAACGTATAATAGATGTGGAACTGAAACGTACGCCTTACTCTTTGGACTATTCCTAAAGCACAGTATCTAAGTGAATATACATGTTCACCTTTACAAAAAGTTCAAAATGCAATGTAGCTTTGTAAATTTTTTTAAATTGAAATTTCAAGCTAGCCATTCTGTGATATAGTTGATTGCACAAAGCATTGTATTTCACAACTACAGTGTAACCGACGCGTCGGTTGGAAATCTTTGAAATGAATGGTAACATAAGTGAGTACACAGTAGTATTGATAGTGTAGACTGTACTGTGACATTCAGAAAGAGGAGATGTTACCCTTGTAGCAAAAGCATTTCCAAAAAGCTGAATTTCAGTACTACAGTGGTGACACCAAATTTTATTTCACTGAAGTAGTTGAATTTTAATTATATAGGTTTTCCTGGTAAAATTCATCCAAACAGCAGCCAAATTGATGCACAGTCGCTCGATGTTCATCAAGATCAACATTCAAATGCCTAAAATGAGCATTCAATTTGATTTTTAGGGCAGGCGATCGCATGCTTTCATCATGCATTTTGATAAAATGAGCATTCAAATTAGAATTTTACCCAATGAGCATTCAAATTCACGGGAGCTTCGGATCGCAAACATTTGGGAATCCGATTTCATACAGAAAGCATGCTCGCGATTTAAGCAATGGATTTAACAATGCACTCCTTCCCTTTGAATTTTCCAATTGTTTTTTTACAAGATAAGATTTTGAAACAATATGTAAAGTCGTGTTCTTGCAGTGTCATAGATCAGGAATAAATGATAATGATGAAAATTATATAAACTCTACAAAAATGTTGATAAACAAACGCAAGCGCCGCGGAACGATTTCTGATTAGATGTGGAGTTGCTCGAGCCCGTTATAGCATTATAGCACCTATTTCGGGGGCCCTGTATTACACAAAAATAAGAAATAACAAAGTGAATGGTCAACTGACAAAACAAGATTAGACAAAATAAAACAGACAACTGGATTTGAAAGGCTACTTTGAATATGCTGCATACATTTGTATAGTATATGAAAAATTAAAGATAGTCCCAATAATTCGTTTTTACACCATATCATTTGATGACTACATCATTTTGCAGCAACAAATTACATTTGATAACATTAGAATGGTTAAATGACGAAATAACTGGAGAATTCAGATTCATAAATAGGCAAAATCCGGCTGTTTTCTGTACTTCTTGTACCTGTTTGGAAATGAATGAGCATAGTGCTAACTTGACTGCCTATTAATGAAAAGGAAAGTAAAACTTGAGCAAGAATCCGCACCCAAGTCGTCGTAAATGAATTTGAATGACGCTTTGGCCTCTTTGAAATGAACGACGATAAATTAATTAATTGGATGTTCGAAGCACTTTTTCCGACGCTGGAAAATGAATTTTAACGATTGAAAACTAATATGAACCAAAGGTGTAAACGGGACAAGCAAATCGCTTGAATACGAGCGTTTGAAAATGAATTTGAAAGCTAGTTTTGCGATTTTAACCTGGAAAACCTATAATACATAAGATTTCTATAGAGCCATTATCAGTTTTGATTAAATGCTCAAGGCGCTTTGCAACATAAAGAAAATTATACAAGGGAATTAATGACAAATATATGTAGGTCAAAATGTCTGTCTTCAAAACACAAGATTGAATAAATAGGATTTTAGTTTGCCTTTAAAGGAGTTGGGGTTTCTTCAGCTCCGTGGAAGTGAATTCCACAGGGCTGGTCCGACATGAGCAAAAGCTCGCCCCCAAGATTTCTTAGAAAGCGGAACATAATTATAAAAGATCAGAGTTGGAGGATCGTAGGGTTTGTGTGGGTTGATAGTGACGTAAAAAAGACTTGTTATATTCAGGGGCCGTTCCGTTAATAATGCGATAGACCAAAAGAATGATTTTAAACTTATACGTTCCTTTACGGGCAAACCAATGGAGATTTTGTAAGAAAGGGGTAATGTGATGACAGCGTTTGCTTAACAGAAAAACAATGCGTGCAGCTGCATTTTGTAGCTTTTGTAATTGGGCAATTTGTGAATTTGGTTAGTTGTAGTTTAGGTCTTAACCGAAATCAAGGCTTGAGGAAATGAGTGAGTGGGCAAGTTTCTTTGTAGCCAACATGGTAGCAGAACGAGTGAGATATTTTCGGATGAAGGCAATATTGCGCAATAGACCGCTTCTGTAATGTATACAAATTTATGCACATAGTTCTCTGAGCACCTAGTGACGAGCTTTTCATTAACCTGCTTTTTTTTTATAAATGAGCCTCAATGCTTGGAATCCAGTTTGCATACATTATCTGTTGCTATGTCCGGCAAGCCTACGGCAAGCTTTCAGGTTGTCAAGAACAACCTTTGTCTGAAAGGTATGTATAAAATTTGCATACATTACCGAAGCGGTCTATTGACAGCGAACTGATTTGCAAATGGTAGTGATTTCTTGCGACATAGCCATTTGAGAGTCAAGCATAACGCCAAGATTGCGACATAAGTTTGACAAGGGAATTTCGTTACCAGAAACAGAAATGTAGTCTATATCTAATTTGCCCAGTTGATATTTTGAAACGGAAAGTATGAACTCGTATTTACTATGGTTTAACAGCAAAGAATTCGATTTCATCCAAGCATCAATATCAGCGATCAGGGGCGTCGCTAGAACATTTTGAATGGGGGGGGGGGGGGGGGAGGGGGGGGGGTGACACCCAAATTTGCAGACAAATTTTTAGGGTGTGATACCCAAATTTGCCGACAAAAATGCTGCACCCTAATCCCCCCCACAAATAATAATAAAAGAAAATTGCAGACGTAGAGATCTTGATCATACGGGCCCATTTTCGCAAGGAGGGGGCTGACGCCTTTTGCCCGAATATCAACTTTTCGATTTCTAATTTTTTTTGAACTTTTGGTAGTGGAAATGTACAGAGGGTTACATACAGAAATTATTTTACATAATTACCTGGGAACCTAGCTGCCCAAATATGTGGATATTCTGGCACCTTGCTGCCCGAATATGAAGTGGTGGTTTCCCAAATATATGAACTTTTGAAAATCCTCGGGGGGGGGGGGGGGGGAGGGGGGCTGCAGGCCATTGCCGAAGTAGGACGCCTTTTGCCCGAATATCTACTTTTAAATTTCAAACTTTTTGCGAGCGCTCGCTCGCAATTTTTTAAAAACTTTTCGTAGTGAAAATGTACAGAAGTTACTTACACAAGTTATATAATTATCTGGGAACCTTTCTTCCCCAATATGTGGATATTCTAGCACCTCGCTGCCCGAATATGACTATCAGAACTTTGAAAATCCTAGGGGGGGGGGGGGCGGCTGTAGTCCATTGCCGAAGGGAGGGGACGCCATTTGCCCGAAGATTAACATCCCAATGTTTTTTGCCAGTTTTTCCTTCTTTTTTCTTTCCTTCCCTTTTCCTTTCTTTTCCCTTTTCTTTTTTCTTTTCTTTCTTTTTATCATTTCTCTTTTCTCCTTTTCTCTTTCCTCTTCCCTCTCTCTTTTTTCCCCTCTTTTTTTTTTTGCCGACAGAGGTGGTGCATTTGCCGACAACAATTTTGAGTGGGGGGGGGGGGGTGCGACACCCCCCCCCCCCCCGCTAGCGACGCCCCTGTCAGTGATATAATTTTCTAAATTTGCGCAAGGTTTGGAAAGCTTGAATTTGATGCGGCGGAAAAGAAACAAAGAGTTGTAATAGTGAACAGAGTGACGTTGAAAAACATATATGGATGTGAAACTATTCAAAAGGACAGACTGTGAGTGGCATGAAAGACTCGAGTGCCTGGCCCCGGATACCCAGACTTGCGAGAGTATTTACAAGTATTTTGTGGTCTTGTTGAAGGTCGAAGACAGATTTAAAAGTACCATGTCCATTCCATTTCCAGTCCAGTCCATTTCTTGTAATATAAAAAGGTGCGTGTAGCTTGGTGTTTGTGTCTGTGTGTATATACCTAACCCTACCCTAACCCTATAAACCTAAAACCCTATTGCAACCCCAACCATAAAAGCCCGGGGTTGTTTCATAAAGCTGTTCGTAAAGTGCCAGATTGGATGCCCAAAGTTTTTCTTGATGTTTTAACAAAGTGTGACTGTATTTCCAACAACCTTAATTAAATTATGGCAAAACATATACTTTGCATTACAAATGTTTGTTATAATAAGAATGTTAATCTACATCGGTACAGTTCAGTTTAAGTTGATGCAGTTAAAAATGATTGAGCATCCCATTTGGCTTGTCGTATTTAAGTCATTCGTAAAATCATGCGTAAATTTAGGAACAGCTTTATAACCCCCCCCCCCCCCCCCCCGACTCATTGTCGGAAAACCTGTGATGGACATCCTGGAACAACAACAACAACAACAAAAGATAACAAGAATATGTTCCAGTTTACATATTCATTTTCTCATTAATGGAAAATCAAATTTGAATTTGGAAAGTGCCGTGTATCTGACCTATGTGGTGATTAACAGAGAATACATGTTTAATAAATAAGGTACACTACAGACAAGTATACCCAAGTAATCGTTTTATGATGAAAAGATATCAGAAATATTCTTCATATGTTTTCATTTTGGAACGGTGAATGAGACAGACTTACGTTCCTATGCGCTTCCAAAGAGGTTTGATTATCATGTCCCTGCTTTATTAGCTTCAGTAGTATCACCGCACTGTGATAATGCATTGTATTTGTTTAAGTGTGGATTGTATTTGTATAAGTGATTGGTCTTTGAGCCTTGAGGACATGATTGTATTTTGTTACCCACTATAAATAGTTCCGTTCACACGATGGGAGCTAAACTTTAAGTTTCGCTTGTAGTTTCAAAACTTTAAGTTAACTTATAGTTATCTTGTAGTTTCAGCCCGTATGAACGGACTCGTGGTTTCGAAACTTTAAGTTTACTTGTAGTTCTGAACTTGAACTTGAACATTCTAGAACCACAAGCTAGCTTGTGGTTAAGGTCGAAACCACGAGCAGCCGGAGTCGGAGTTTCGCACCATGTGAACGGAATAATTTTAGGATGACCCTGCTGTTCATGTTAAATTTCCGGGTCATACCCTTCGCACACATTATGAACACATGATCTGTATGTGTACTGTACACACAATCGGTAGTATCTACTTGCTGGGTCAACCACGACGATCGCTCGGCTTGTAGTTACAGCTCGTTGTTTCAGGCTCGTATGAACCCTCGTCGCGGTTAGGGAGTCGTGGTTTCGTTAACTTAAAGTTTCGCTAACTTAAAGTTTCGAAACTACGAGTCCCGTATGAACGTAGCTAGTGTTCTCTAAAATTGTGTGAACTGTTACGAGCCCAGGGCGTGCAGGCGCGTAGCCAGGGTGGGTGGGTGGGGGGGGGGGGGGGGGGCGGTGGGGGCGATCGCCCCCCAAAAACGAAAAAAAAAAAAGCGATAGCGACAAAAGGGGGAAGTGTGAGAAAAAAGCGAGAAAAAAGTTCAGACAAGGAATGATGAAATGAAATCGATATAAAGAAAAAAACAATTAAAAGGGGCGTGATAGACTTTATAAAAAAAAAAACAACAACTCAGAAATCAAGTTACAATATCCTGATTTCATTCATGAATTTGCTACTCCTTCTGCCAGACGTATACGTGTAGACATTCAATGGTTTATCTCCCTTGCGTATACAGAACTCGCCCGCTATAGGCCCTATGCATGTGCATCTGTTGCTGTTACATGTACCATGCAGTATTGCGTCCAAATAATTGAAAAGCAGTAAGGGTGTCGAACTTATTTTCTCCTTAAAGGCACTGCCGTTATTTTTCTCTCAAAATTTGCTAAAACGTCAAAGCTGTCGCGCTTCACCCACACCCACCTGCACCCACCCCATGTTACATGTACAGTACAGCATTGCGTCAAAATAATTGAAAAGCAGTCAATGCGTCAAACTAACCTTTCTCCTAAATAGATGCTGCTATTTTTCTCTCAAAATCTGCTGCACCCAAAGCGTCAAAGCTTTACCCCCCCCCCCCTCCCTGAACCCGCCCCCTGGGAAGCACATCTCGGGTGCTCATCAGCAATTTTGGCACGCTTCGCACGCGCACATCCCCCTGAAATTAAATCCTAGCTATATCATTGTAAAATTTGAATGGCCTATTGTTCGAGTTAGAAACATGGATGGCTTAATGTTAATTCTAGTTTGTCCACTGTCTTTATGATCAAGTTAAAACAGGGACGAAATTATTATCAAACGTACACATTGATATCACATGCCACAAAATATTCTAATACTTGTACTAAAAACAAAATCACCGAGTGAAAAATGGATGAAAAAAGGGTCACTTACGTCCTGCTCTACAGTCTTTTCCCCATATACTTGGTTGTCATACACCCATCCAGCATCGCAAGAAACCACGCTCTGTCCATGTAGATTAAGATTTGGGTTAAAGTCTACACTGCTGGTATTATAACGAGAGCAGGAAGTGTATTCCTTTTCCATCTGGGAATCATCGGAGTAGTTCCAAGGGATACCTACTTCTCTTTTTCCCAAGGCGCATTCTCTGGAAGTATTGTATCCGTAGCTTGCACAGTTTACTGACTCCCATTCCTGTATCTGAGAATAAAAGTAAAGGTTTATACACAAATGAGACTGAATTCAGAAAAATGTGGTATTTTATAACCTTATGATATAGCCCCCAGAGGATTTTCAAAGTTCCGATATTCGGGCAATCACCACTTCATATTTGGGCAGCGAGGTTCCCAGATAATTATGTAACTTTCGTATCGAACATCTGTACATTTTCACTACAAAATGTTTAAAAATTTAGAATTGTAAAAAGTTGATATTCGGGCAAAAGCCGTCCCTTCGGCAATACGCTACAGACCCCCCCCGGATTTTCAAAGTTCCAATATTCGGGTAAGCACCACTTCATATTCTAGCAGCGAGGAGCCAGAATATCCACATATTTGGGCAGCGATTCCCAGATAATTATGTAACTAATGTACATTTTCACTAGGAAAATTTTCAAAAGAAAAATTTTGCTCGCTTGCTTCGCTCTCTCACTAAAAATTTAGAAATTGAAACGTTGAAAAGGCGTCAGCCCCCTTGCGAAAATGAGCCCGTTTGATCAAGATCTCTACATCTGCGATATTCTTTTATCATTATTTGTAAGGGGGGGGGGGGGGTTAATTAGGTGCAGCATTTTTGTCGGCAAATTTGGGTGTCACACCCCCATTCAAAATGTTCTAGCGACGCCCCTGTGCCTCAGTTTAGTCAGCGCAAAAGACAATGCACTGACTAAACTTCGTGCACTATCCTGCCCTGACACACTTTCAACAGGGCATTATTTGTATACTTTTCTACCTCTCTTCATTGTATTTCCTCTCCGACAATTACAACTACCAGTACCACTATACTACTTCTACTACTATTACTACAACTTCTTTTTCCGTCTTCTTCTACTACTAATACAACAAAAACAGCAGCAGCAACAACTACAACAATAACTGCTACTGGAAATACTACCACTACTAATACTCCACTGTTAAAAAAAAAAAAAAAAAAAAAAAAAAAAAAAAATCGTTGAAATTACTTAAAATCGTTCTTCAACAAATTGCCTTGATTATCTTAACTATTTGTAACAGGGAATTTTTAGTAGAGTTTACTTATTTTGCTTAATAAATTCGTTACTGTTTTCACGAAGTAACGGATGAGCGCACAACTAAAAAAAAGTTTAGTTTTGAATAAATCGCTTTCACAGTTTTAAAGCATAATCTCAACCTCTTTAATGTATGAAGGTTGAATAAATTTATATCCTTGGGTAGATCATATTTCAGTGTTTAGTTCTATGTTTAATTATTTGCATAATCTTTTATATTTTGGGGGGAAATAAGCTGTAAACATAACCGTCATTTCGTGAAAACACAAAGTCAATTCAAAGACGCGCTCTCTTTTGTTTCACGAAGTGACGGATCTCAGCTGCGCACGTTAAACATACGGGACTGCTGTAAGCCGTCACTTTGTGAAAACTGAAAATCTCTTTACTAGGTATTTTCTTGTTGATGTTATCGCCATAGTTATATAATTAGACAGTATTATGGTCTGAAACTTTGTGAGGTTCAAGATGTTAGTGAATGATGTCCAAAAATGCAAAAAAACCCAAATCGAAAAAAATATGCCAACTTCCTCATTACCGTCATTTCGTGAAAACAGGGACGAAATTTTTACTCAGTTAAATTAAGTTACATTAAGGTAAATAATTTAAGTATTGTCATCATGGTAGATAACAATTAAAAAAAAACCCCTTATGACATGATCAAACTCGTACCCATCTAACATTCACTGATACTATTTCAATTTAGGATTTAACCATTTATCTACCACCATCACCAACAAACACATACGCTTTAATTTGACAATTACTGAAAAGACTCCGAATTTTATATATACCTGATCGTAGCATCTTAAAAAGAAAATTGGTTGACAATTTTCCTGAAATATCAAGTTTTGATTTGTTTTGAACTGAGTGACAATCAAAAATGGTCTTATCTTCTTATGTTTGCTTAAATGAATTAGGAAATATTTTAAACTCCTTAAATTTTCATTCAACCACAAAAAAAATTTATTTTATTTAGAAAAAGAGATTAATTTGGTCCTAATGAATATTCATGAATTATGTTAATACTTATATTACGCACTGCATCAGTCTTTACTTAAAAAAGATAAGTACAATCAACATAAATTGTTTGAGTAATACGTATAGCTTCTTACTTTGAGTTAACATTACTAAATTAATACAAGTTGAAATTACTTGAATGTTCTTTTGTATTTAATTTTACTTAAAATTTCATGTATATTCTACTAAATTGAAAGTTTGAGTTTGAGTTAATAAGACTTAAATCGAGTGGGTAAGTGGCAAAACCTATGTTTGTAAGTAAATTCCACATAGGAAAAATAAGTAAAAATTACCAATGGGTATATATATTTTTTTTATACTACTACTACTACTACTACTACTATACTACTACTACTACTACTACTACTACTACTACTACTACTACTACTACTACTACTACTACTACTACTACTACTACTGCTGCTGCTGCTGCTACTACTACTACCACCACCACCAACACCACCACAACCACCACTGCTACCATCTCCACAACGGCCCCAACCATTCATTTTGTATACATCATCGTTTTAATTTGTCAGAGGCATACGAATAACACATTCTGGTTTTATACCAACCTTACACCAGTGACTAGGTTCTCCAGATAGAAATATGAAGATCATAAGGTGCCACGCTGCAATGAATTCGAAGAGACACATTTGGCTGAATATCCATATTTGATATCGACCAAACTCCCCGAGTTCTATGAGCACATCATCGAACTTCCTTTCTTCTTGCTTCATCATCGCGTATCAATCTAAAACTCGAAGTCGAAAAAGCAAGTCTAATCGCTTCAAAGATCACGCTGACAGTGAAGGGTGGGCGAAAGACTGATTTACCGTCGTGACAAACTTACTTTGTGAATCACAGTCATGGTTGACTGATAACCGCTTTAATTGTGATAGGGTGATTCCCACAGCCAGGCGCGGATCCAGGATTTCTTAGGGGGGGGGGGCCCAAATTTCAAATCATGTGATTGCTACAATAATGGTGACAAATGGCGTATCTGACGCTCGATCTCGGGGGGGGGGGGGGGGTGCAAAAGCTTTCACTCCCGCCGGAAGAACATTCTGAAATTTTTAAAGTCCATACAGATCATATTATAATGACTAAAGTTTCTAAATTCCGAAATAAAATATTTACAATTTGACACCTATGATTTCGATGGGCTACTTATTCATCTTTTGTTCGGTAATAACTAACGTCTGTTTCTGATGGTGTCATTATGGTCATGTACGCTAACTCCCTCGAAATCCGCCCTAAACACTGAGTTTTGTGAATCCTTATTAGCAATAGCATGCGTCGGCTCTTGCAGGAAGCCAGGAGCCGTATTGAGGGCTCATTACTGTGGCAAATCATTACTCCTCGGCGACAGTCGGCGAAGATATCAAACAGTTATGTATCTGAAAAGACTGAAATGGCATATACTGTAAATCAAATTTCAAAAGGAACAGCACTAATATTTTTTGTGCAAACCAGTCATTAATTGTCGTACGAGATAATAAAGACAATATCGGACACGGTAATGGTATTATGATTCAAAAAATAGACTTTATTGATATGCTCTATATGCATGATATCTATTAAGGAAATCACACCTGAAATTGCATCATGTGCACTATAAGTTCCAAACGCTTTCTTTCATACAGTAAAAGTACGAAAAAGTTCCACAAGCTGGTATGCATACTATTGCACAAGATGTAATAAAACAATAAGTGTAATTATAATGATACACTTGCATGCCAAAGCATGATCATTATTGCGTTTCTTTGTGCCTGTAAAAGAATAATACTAATATAATATCCATGCAAAATTTGACTGTTAACATGAATATTTTGAAGAAATGTTAAAATTTGATTTTCCACTATATTGTTGAAAATAGGTGGAAATATCATCAACAGTATCTAAACGTCTTAAGGATAACCGTTGACATGATTAAAACCAAAAGTGGTTGGCTTGTACATATTTGTATTACTGTATAAAAGGTTAAACAAATGTTAAAAAAAAGAAGAGAGTATTCCAGTATTCCACAAGAATGGCAAGGCGTTTCACTAAGAAAAATCGCACCTGAAATTGCATCATGTGCACTATAAGTTCCAAACACTTTCTTTCATACAATTAAAGTACAAAAAAGTTCCACTGGCTAGTATGCTGTATGCATACTATTTCATAAGAGATATGACGTTCACACTTGATTTGATACGCTTTTATTGAACGATGTTCAAGATGACAGCTAATAGCTGATACATGATGAATTATAAAAGCATAATTCAAATATACATAGGACAAGAATGATAAAAGATACACAGCAAAAGCAATAGGCCTTGTAATCCAGCCAAAAGTGGGAGTTATAAACTGAGGCAGACTCAGAGACCCTACAATGTTTGTTTAGTGCTGTCTTACAAAGTTACATTTTATAACATACCATTTTCTTAACACACAATCAAAAATGAAAGACATACCGATATTACCGGTATAGGCATTTCGTCTGAAACCCGTTCCTGGATGGATTAAATGCTTGAAAGTTCTTTTTCAACGCCTGTCACTTGATGAAGCGCCCACGTGACGTGTACCGACCGTCGTCTACAGAGTCACCCCAGCCCGATAATGAAGTGAAAAGTATGGAAGTGTATCCTACTACCGGACACTTTTCAGTAATTCAGTCATATCAAACAAAATATAGACAAAATATTTATCAAACTCACCCAATGAATAGACAACATCCTACAGAAAATAAAGATGTAAAAAAAGTTGCAAATCCAAACCAATGTTCGATACGATAAACATTCGATTGCACCCCTGTCCCCCTTTTTTTTGTTCTTCCTCTGTTTTATCACTTTTCTCTCAGACTCCTTTTCTTTCTTTCTTTCTTTTTTTTTTCATTTCCCTTTCCTTTCTCTCTCTCTCTCTCTCTCTCTCTCTCTCTCTCTCTCTCTCTCTCTCACCCATCTGCACCAGCGTACCTTGTTCGAGGGAAAACCCGATCTTCCATTCTTCTCCCCTTTTCTTTCCTTCTCTTTATTTTATTTCCTTCTCTCTCTTTTCTTTCGATCCCTTTCCCGTCTCTCTCTCTCTCTCTCTCTCTCTATCGTTTTGGTGGGGGGGGGGGGTGGGGGGGGGTGGGGGGGGGGTGGGGAAAAGGCCCGATTTTTTCCCCTTATAGAAATATCTTTATTAAATATTGCTTTTGACTTTGCAATACTTTATAAACACATTAATAACAACAAAATACTGCACATAATAGAATTAACAAACCAACCATTTTAATTATACAGCACATATAGCAAAACTTGTTTACAGCAAAATTATGTTCACCCATCTGTTATCAAATGAGATGAAATTGTTATTCTTAAATTTTAACATATAGATATTCAGAATGGTAATGCTTTTGATAAGCATTTAAATTACTTTATTGATAGTAAGCTTTTTTTTTTCATTTCCAGGAAACTTACATCCCTTCTGTTCTTTTCTTTTCTTATTCCTCCGCGTTTTCCTTCCCTCTATATCCTCTTTTTTCTTTCGCTTTCACCCTGCTCTGTTTTTTTCTTTTTTTTCTTCTTGGAGATGGGGAGATGAGACAACGTGGGAGCAAGGCCCTTTCGGCCTCCGGCCTCCTTCCCCCTTCCCCCTTTTCCTTTTTCTTCTCCCTCTTTTTTCCCTTTCTCTCATCTATCTCTTTTCCTTCCTTCTCCCTTTTTTTTATGGAGGGGGGGGGGGGGGGTGGAAGGCCCTTTTGGCGCCCGGCATCCTTCTTCCCATTTTCATTTTGTCTTCCTATTTTTTCCTTTTTTCTCCTCTCCCCCTTTCCCTTCTTTTCCTTCTCTCTTTCCCTCTTTGTTCTTTCTAATTTCCTTCCTGCGCCCTCTCTTCCTCTCCCTCTGTTTGCGAGGGGGGGGGGGGGAGGGGAAGCAACAAGGCCCTTTCGGTTCCTGGACTCTCCCCCTTTTTCTTCCTCTTTCATTTCATTTTGTTTTCTT
The DNA here is from genome assembly GCA_025618425.1 of Heliocidaris tuberculata. Lineage (NCBI taxonomy): Eukaryota > Metazoa > Echinodermata > Echinoidea > Camarodonta > Echinometridae > Heliocidaris > Heliocidaris tuberculata. The sequence continues at coordinate 29,982,406 of CM046832.1, forward strand.
TTCCCATTCTCTCCTCTTTCCCTTCCCCTTCCTTCCCTCTTTTTGGCCGGGGAGGGGGAGGGGGAGGGAGAACGGAGAGGCAAGGTCCTTTCGGCCCCCCCAGCCTCCGCGCTTCTTCCTCTTTTAATTTTTTCTTCCTTTTTCACTTTTCTCACCTCCCTCCCTTTCCCTCTTTTTTCTTATTTCTACTTTCCTTCCTGCTCTCTCTCTCTTTTTATGGGCGGGGGGGGGGGGAGGCAACAGGCAACACTACACCCTGGGAGGTAAGGCCCTTTCGGCCCCGGACTCCTTCCACTTTTTTGCCTTCTTTTTTCTCCCCCCCCCCTTCCTTCACTCTTTTAGGGCGCGGGGGGGGGGGGGGGGGAGGCAAGGCCCTTTCGGCCCCCGGCCTCTTTCTTCCCCTTTTCAAATTTTCTTCTTCTTCTTCTTCTTCTTCTTCTTCTTCTTCTTCTTCTTCTTCTTCTTCTTTTCCTTATCTCTCTTCTCTCCCTTTCCCTTCTTTTCCTTCTCTCTTTCTCTCTTTCCCTCTTTTTTTTTTTGGCCGGGGGGGGGGGGGGGAGGGGCCCGGGCCCGCTGCCCCCCCCCCCCTGGATCCGCCCCTGCCCACAGCAGTGACTCTGTGGTGGGTTTTCACGGGGCACGCGAACGATTCGCGAAGGATATGCGAATGTTGAAAATATGGAAAACTCCAACCTTCGGAAAAGTTTTTTCTACGAATGTGTTGCGAAAATGAAGACGTAAACCATTCTTGCCGGTTTGTGCGTAGTTCTCACAACGTATGCGCGAATGTCGTGTGAAGCGTTGCAGAACTATGGCTAGTCCACATACACGAAGAACACGAGACTAAAATGAGAACCTGAGTTGACAGCTGTCGTCAATAGTGGGATGTTTAGTCGCAGAATGAAGTCAGACATGTGTGTGTAATTGGAGTTTTTACAGACCTATATAAATCAGGTATGATTGCTGCATTTCTTGTCGGCAAATTTGGGTGTCACACCCTAAAAAATGCTGCACACGTGAGAATGTCGCGTGAGCCAAACCTTTGCAAAGAGTTCGTGAAAGCGTTGGTTTTGGTTCGTGTGTAGCTCGCGAATAGTTCGGGAATACCTCGGCCATGCGCTTTAAGTATGAATATTAATTCAATTTGATTGAATAATAATTCAGGTTACTCTATTAATAGCAAGAATACTGTGCGCTTAGAAACACCAGTATAAAGCGCTATATAAATGTTATAATTATTATTATTATTATCATTAAGTAGGCCAGACGTCACGTGGTGCGGATTTGCCGCCAAACATGCGGCAAATGTGCGTTAGAACTTTGCACAAACTCCGTGAGAATGTCGCGTGACCAAAACCTTCGCAAAGCGTTCGTGAAAGCGTTGGTTTTGGTTCGTGTGTAGCTTTCGAATAGTTCGGGAATACTTCGTGACTTTCACAAATTAATCGTCGCAAACGGTAGGTAGGTAGATCGCGTTTGCTTCTTTGGCGAAGTCACCTTTTCTCAAGAAGTACGCGAACAGTTCGTGAATAGTTCGAGAAATGATCAGACGAACTTCTGCTTTCGCGAGACATGCGCGAGACATTCTCCAAACTGTCGGAATCTGTTTGGGGTTTCACGAAGATTTTGCGAACATCACGCACGTCGTGAGTAGGTCGCGAGCATATGATGAAGCTTTCCAGCCATCTTTGAAAACAAATCCCGAACAAATCACGACCCGGGATGCTGGAAACGTTCGCAAGAAATTTCAAACTTTTTTGAAATTTGGTTCTTGTGTAGTTCACGAATAGTTTGGGAATACTTCGTGGTATTCGCAAATTCATCGTCGCGAACGGTAGGCGAATAAACAGTGGACTTCGACGTGAAGGACTCGCGTTTGCTTCTTTGGCGAAGTCATCTTTCTCAAGAAGTACGCGAAAAATTCGTGGAATGGGTCGAAAAGAGGTTCGGACGAACTCTCGCTGCTTTCGCGAGACATGCGCCTGAGACATTCACGAAGATTTTGCGAACATCACGCACGTCTTGAGTAGGTTGTGCGCATATGACGAAGCTTTTTAGACATTTTCGAGAGCAAATCACGAGAGCAAATCACGACCAGCGACGCTGGAAACTACTTTAAAATTTTAGGCCGAACTAAAAACGACTTCCGCGAACGAATGGCGACGCTTTCGAACCCCCGTGCATATTTGGCGAACTTTTGGGGCCTGAAATACGAATGTTGGACTTTGCCATTTTTTCGACATTCGCATCCTTCGTAAATCGATCGCATGTCCCGTGAAAACCCATCTTTACAGGTTGGCGATAATAAAGTAACCAATTCTAATGTATATTGTCAATTAACGATAGAGCTGCTTTTTCTCATTCCGTTGCCTATCGTGACAGTGGAGTTATAAATGAATTATTGATAACCTGTGAAAGCAATAAAAGTATCTACCCAGCCTTGTGCAGTAATTTGACGAATGCGCCAAGACGTTTTCAGGCCCATCACCAGTTCTAGAAGCAAATAATATTTTACCATATTCAGCGGAGCGTTATTGAAAGGGGGGGGGGGGGGAGGGGCTGATTTGATTTCACTCATCAATGACAATTTTCGCACCTTGATATTTATGATATTTGTAGGGAGTATGTAGGCCTACATGTTTTGGACCAACTTTGGGGCAATTATGTATCCAGGTCAGGTGATTTTCTGCTCACTTTGTAGTAAAATATGATACTGATTGGGCATAAAATTACCCTCATGTTGAGTACTTCTTACCCAGAGTTTGTAATAGTATCCACCTACTCTTTTATTGGTAAAAGGTATCCAACATGATGATGATGTTAGTAATGTATCATACCAAAAAAATATGTTCAGCTATGTAACATTTTCTCTGATTATGGTCATTTTTTAAAACCCAAATCGGGCTTCACATTTCGTAGTTAGCCAAAATCTTTTCAAGGCAACCACATATCTTTATGTAGAGATGCACAATGTTCGACCAACATATTCATGCAGATTTATTAATTTAGTTTCCATCTACATCGGCTTTGGTATGAGGTTATAGCCTTGCAGGAAATTCTTTTCATCGGGGGGGGGGGGCATGACAATAGGTAGCCCCCCCCCCCTGATGAATAGAATTGCGTAACACATCTCCGCCATTTGTATAGGGATCTTGGAGGACCTGCACTCTTAAAAAAGTTGGGCAAAAAAATGCCCAATTTTTAACCAACACTGGGCAACATACTGTCCACACAACTTTTGGTTAAAATTTGCCCAACTGATGTTGGGCAATCCATTTACTATGTTGTTGGGCAAATTAAATTGCCCATCAGTTGGTGACCCATTAGATTTTACCCAACTCTACAATTGCCCAACTGTTGGTTATATTCTCAGTTGGGTAATTATTGCCCAACCAATCTTACCCAATAGGATTGCCCAACCCTCTATTTGTTCAGCTGTTTGGTAACAAATATCATGTGGTTGGGCAAATTCAGCTGCCCAATTTATTGTTTCCTTTTTCCTCCAACCTAGGTAAAAAAAAAAATGAAATCTGCTTGTTGCGTCCTTCTGGGTCTTAACCTAATCAATCCTAACCTATCCTATTTTAAGCTATCCTATCCTATATCTTAACCTATCCTATCCTAGTCCTATCCTATCCAGTTAGTGCAAACTAGTGCAAGCTCTTATATACCCCTTATATTTTTTTATGCATTCGGTGACAGTTAGTAAATCGGGCCACCCCAAACCATACGCTACTAAAAATTCATGAATATTCATATAAGTGTTTTCCCCAATATTGGGTAAAAATATTTACCACAAGTTGGGCAAAAGCGAATTTCTAACCAACCATCAGTTACCCAACAAAATTTACCCAACTGGCAAAGGAAATGTGACAAAATTACACAACTACAGGGCAACAAGTACCCAACCCATAATTACCAAATACTGTTGGTAAATATATGCCCAATATTTAGGTAAAAAGTATTGACCAATATTGGTTACACCACTCGAGTGTCCAGTTGGTTAATAATAGCCCAGAATTGGGAATATTTTTAACCAACCAGCAGTTACCCAACTAAATTTACCCAACATTTTAAGAGTGTGTCCTTTGCCTCAATTTCAAAGAGGTCTGCAACTTTCTCCCTCTCTCTTTCTCTCTCTATGATATTATGGTAATGGTTTTTCTTTGTAATTCAAACTGTCTTTGCCTTTTCGATGTTCCATGTTCTTTCCTCTCTCGCTATCTCTCTCTCTTTGAGAAAAAAACCCCTGTTCTCTTTGCTCATCAGCACTTTCTGAGATCCGTGCCCCGTAAGCGAATTCTGGAAAGGATTGTGATTCTTGAAAGTAGACATGGTAGAAATGAAATACATGTATTTACAATCATCACACGCCTCATAAACGCCATATTGGTACCTGAAAGAAAGTTGTCAAATTTACATAATTTAGTCGTGAAATTCCAGTTGTGGGATCCGTTTGGAAGAAAAAAAGAAAACTCTTTCGACTCTATATCTCACTGAAAGATGAAAAAGCAACAATAGAACTACAGATTCGTTGCAAAAATGCCTTTATTTGATTAAGAATATATAAAAATCGCACAAGTTTAATACAAAAGCAAGGAAGAAATAACAGACTTATAAACTCATACCAGGCGCTACAGGAGGGGGGGGGGGGGGGATACTCATCCCTTTTTATGATGAATGAAAAAAAAATACATGTAATGCCACGTAGCATGAAGTTTTCGTTTATACGATTGCCATTGATTCTTGGTTCATTTGCGTGTGTGTGAATGTAACTAATTGAAAAAAAAACCCTGCCAACTCTTTCTAAGGGTAATTAAATTCTACAAGTTGCAGGTTAACTTCATGGTATATTCTTTAAGTAATTTCTGAATATTTTATTGATGTATTTACTAAAGTTTTATTCAAAATACTGGAAAGGTTCATTTAGTAGTCATACTGCTTTAAAAGTACGTCCTGCAGTGCACGATAAAAAAATATCATGAAAATCGAATGCATCGATTTTCTGTAGGGTAAACAATAGATTAAAAAAACAAACAACAATGAAGTACACAAATACTCCACGAGACAATTAAATGTTAAATCTACCACTGACCAGAACGGTTACAGCACAAAAAACTTATATACTTGACCGCAGCTCTGGAACGCCTTAAATGATACCTTTAAATAAGCTTCCATTATATTTTTCATTTAAAAGTAGACCAAAAAATATCCCGTTTAATACATATAACTGTTAAATGACAAAAACTACTGGGAAAACACACGTTCGAAAAAAAACTTGGGCTAGCATGAAAATATAAAATAATTGAGAAAGGCATTAAAATGTGTAACGTCCCCATCCTTAATCTTCCGCCTATTCCTCTCTCTCCCTCCCTCTCTTCTCTCCTACTTGTTATCACTTGTTATTAGTTCTACTAATGATTTGTACATATACCAGTGCCACAACTATTCTATTTTATAGTGTAAGGGGGGGGGGGGTGGGTAGGGGGGGGGGCGAGTGGATGGGTAGGTAAATGTAAAGTATATGTATTTAGTAACATTTGCATATTATTCTGAGCATTTGTAAGTACCTTTTTTTTCTTTCACACAGTGGTTTGTAAAATCTACAAGCTGAGCTTTTCAATAGACTCCTCCACTTATGTTTCTTTATTATGCCTAATTTACTGAAATTATGAAAATATAATTGTTTACTAATTTGTCAATTTTTCCATTAATGTAAACATTTCTTATCGTAATTTTGTTTGATGTTATGTTATATCAACATGCTTATTTGTTATGTGAAACTACCCAAGACACTGTGGAAATAAACCTTGAAACCTTAATAATCCTTGAGAATAAAGGCCTATTACATTGACATTAATGCATAGTTTTCATGTGGAAAAAAAACCTGAATAAATTTAAAGGCTAGCAAACATGAATGTTCTCTGCGATGATTAAAAACATCAGCTGTTCTTAGCCATCCACATGAAGCTGTTTCCTCGATATTTTTTGTTCAACTTTCTGAATGTGATGATAAAGATCAAGCATCTTTCCAAGGCATGCTGTCTGAATTATCAAAAAACAAAAATTATATTTAAAAAATGCCTGCTCCGTTAGCTTGTTTGCATGTATATCAAGTTTAAAAATGAACTGAACTTGACATAGGGGCACTTGGTCTCTTTTCAACATCCATATAACGTTGGGTCAATGTCTCAACTTTGTATAAATTATAAAATGAGACCAAATGCCTGATGGGTATACCTTTAATACCTATCGTGAGCATGAAAGTGAGAAAAACACTACCACCTTCCGCACTTTAAAAAAAGAAAAAAGAGAAAGGGATAGGAACAGACATTTTTATCTCTAAAGCCTCTTGATACAATAAAAAGGAAGGTTCTGCTCTTCTTCTTAACCCCAAGCAGCTTAGGGACAAGAATTTGAAAGTAATCTTATCCATAACCATATAAAAAAGCTACTAAGGGATGAGAATAATTTTTCAGAATAATCATTTTTTGTATTGTATCAAGAGGCTTGGAAGATAAAAACGTTCGCTCCTATCCACTCTCTCTCTCTTAAAAAAGGTAGGGAAGAGGGTGGTGATGCCTGATTTCATCTCTTTCCCTTTAACGCTCCGACTACGTTCACACATGAACATATGCTGGGTCAAATCAACTCTTCACAGGCATGCATTTGAAATTCATCTTATGCTTAAACATTATAACAGTATAAGGACGAATGTCACATATTTTTCTCTCCTTGTACAATGAGGTCATTTTATAGTTATCGGTTTACCAAGGGGATTAAATAAATGGGAGTCACAAAAAGCCGTTTGTCTTTGATGTCGCAATCAGATATCTCCAGAAACTCTCTTTATTTCTTGGAAGTTGGGAAACAATCAAATCAAATCAAATACACTTTTCTTGCAAAACTCCAAGGTGTGAAAGATATTCTATACAAAATAACGACGTCCTCTGTTCAAAGATCCCAAATGCACAAAAAAGATGCACATAGAAATGAGGTACAAGCAAACGCATTTAGTGCCAAACATGTATATGGCGATCTATGTGTCTGTCTATTGACTTGACATTATGTGGACGCTGATTTGGATGGTTTCAGTTGATAAAAGCAAGATTCAAGATTCAAAGTGAATTTTATTTCTCTCATTGTAAAACGAAACGATACATGAAAAGTATTACACATAATATGATTGATATCTGATGACCATTCAAAGTGATATAATCTTCAATACACTCCAGAGTTCATTAGCTATCTGCATAGGTGACTGACTTTGATACTACTCTGAAAAAACTCCTTGTAAAATTTTAACAGAAAAAGTGTTAAACTTTACCAGAGTTCTGGGTTGACCGGTAGCCAACACAAATCTGGTAATTTTGACCCCGTTGCCTGGTTATTTCAAGCGCATCTCCTCTAATCAAATTACCAAATTCCTGGTGAACCAATGCGATTATACACGGAAAATTTTTAACCAGGCGTTTTCTAAGTATAACAGCATTGAATCTTAACATCGAATAAGATATAATACTCAAGAAAAATAAACGTAGTTTAACCAGTATCATTGTTGATGATGAAGAAAAAAGAGAGATGCAATATTACATTTAAAAGGAGGCACACGCGACAAATAAATAAAGATCTGGCACTAAAATCAATTTTGTTGACACATGCCTGGGGAAATATATTTATTTCATTTTTCCAATTAGAATGCCGAGTTTAGCATGTTTGCATTTGATATAATCATCAGAAATACTTATACTCTACATCGGAGAGAGTGAGAGAGAGAGAGAGAAAACCGTAGAACAAATATGTTTTTCTTTTGTGTATTTACAAGATCATTTTATATCATATTATGGCACAATATATCATTTTATATATAGATGTGTATATCCAGACATCCTATAAAACGTTTATCCTTTATAGTTGAGAGAAAGCACCAAAAAATATGTGATATTTACAAGATCAAATATGTCGCTCATTTCTGATTAGAATCAATATTCACATGATGAAGTAATACCTAAACCATTACATGGGGGACATAAAATAATACCGAGGCTCGTCCCAAAACAGTCCCTTACGGCTGATTAAATGATTTCATCAGGAGTGTTGAAGGGAGTTTGAACATGATGATCAAGATGAAAGATAAGAAATATAACATGGAGAATATGTGATAGCCGAAAAAAAGAGAATAAGGATTAATAAAGAGAAGAGGTAGAGTATAAGGGGGTTATATGAAGTAAGATACCTTGTTCATTCGCATGTAGGCCTACTTGCATTTTACGATAGAAATTCCGCAGCCCTCAACGGAGAATAATAGTATAGTCTTAAAATATTTATTTAAAACATGCAGCAAACAAAAGAACACTTATGAATTCATACATGCCTACACACTTATCATAGAATAAGAATTGATTAATCCATACGAATTCACATGAATTTCAATATAAATTCATGTAAATTCATATGAATTCATATAAATTCCTTTAAATCAATATAAATTCATATAAATTCATATTTCATTTTGAGCAGCATTTAGCGGACACCTTCTGGTGACTGGGTCGTATTCATCTCTCACACTGGGTCCCCCATTTCTTCTCCTGCTTTGTAGTAATCGATATTGGAGTACTTGGGACCATTCACGCTCTGACTTCTTCTTCTTGGTGCGGCTTTCCTGTGAGCAGAAAGAAAAGGGCACATCAGTATGATCGTAAAGTAGGTATAAAGTTTAGCTTATGATGACGTGATGCAAAACCCGGGGAACATATATTTGCAGGAAAACCTGAAGAAACTGGTTGAACATGTTTATTTATGTTGTTTACATAGCAAAAGTAAGCACTTTTATCAACGAAGCAAACATTGAGCACATGAAAACATGCGATTAAACAGGATGATTTTTAAAGACTTTCATGTTTGATTTGCGTGTACTCAAAGGTTATGGGTAATATCATGAATGTATGGGGTTGTGTTATTTATAATATTCACTCTATTGCGCAAAATGATTCTTAACATAACGATAATATCTCATTCTCTCAATAATATAAAACATAGGCATGAAGAAGACATTGACATTTTAAAATTAAACTTATATAAAAAAGGAATAAGCACGTTGGAAATTTGAATATCGCAAGATTTGATTTAGAGTGAGTTTTATAACATTTCTTCATTCTTTCAATAAAATTCACTAGTGGGTGAAGATAGATTCTCTTAGACGAAAAAAACATATTAAATTGAACGGAGCCCTGTCATGTTCAAGATCTTACCATCCGATGTTCTCTCCCTCTTCCATGGTTTCTGGTATCTTCTTGCCTCTCGTCTCTGGAAGGAGGTAGGAAGTTGCTCCGCCAAGGAGAGAAAAGAAGCCAAAGATGACAAGTGGCAATGGATCCCAAATTTTTGAAAGGAGCAGGATTGGTGGGGCAAGAATGTTGGACATGTTTGAGCATAGGGTGCACATGCCAAGAGCTGAATTCCTGGAAGAAGTGATTTACAAACGATTAAAAAACAAAACACAAATGTTAATAAATCAGTACTTTGGTGATCGCAATTCATTATGAAAAAAAAATATAGATACATACATATATATATATATATATATATATATATATATATATATATATATATATATATAATACCAAAAAATAAGAGTTCTGCTTCGGAATCGTAGTTAGATGAGGTGTAGAAGACAAGTAAATAAAAGATTCCGTGAGACTGAAAAGTTTTCAAATTTTCGGCCATAGGCCTTCATCAGGAAATGATGAAAATTTATTAAGTATCAACAAAAGAGCTTGAAGCGCAAAAATGCAAAAAGCTCCATGGATACTAGCGCAACCATGGTAGAGAAGGCTGAGGGAGGACAGAGAGAGAGAGAGAGAGAGAGAGAGAGAATGACGTAATAAAACGTCATAAATAAAAGAAAACAAAAGAAAACAAAAGAAAACAAGAGAGGGAGAAGCGTGAAGGCGCACAAAACCATGGATACTAGCGCAACCATGGTAGAGAAAAGCTGAGGGAGGAGAGAGAGAGAGAGAGAATGACGTAATAAAACGTCATAAAGAAAAGAAAACAAAAGAAAACAGAGCGAGAAAGCTTATATATATATATATATATATGTATACCGATATGGTTTGCGTCGCTTCTATCAAGGCTCATCTTTGCACATACACAAACACACACACACACGCAAACGTTCACACATTGTGATCCCAGCTGGTATCACTGATTGTGAGCATGCCATATTTCAACCAGTTTGTGAAGGCACTGTGTACACTCTTGTCTCTCTTTCTTTCTCTCACTGTCTCTCTACACGCACGCACGCACACACACACACACACACCCACACACACACACACACACACACACCCACCAAACCCCACACAGAAACATACAATTATGTGACCATTACCTAACTGGAGTTGGAATAATCTCACATGCATGGAGGTAGACGACGCAGAATGAAGACGTGATGGCAAGCTTTCCAACCATTGCCACTGCGGCTCGTCCAATACCATAAGCTGCAATGAGAAAAGATAATTTTCAATTTTAGCCTTAGTAAAGAGAGAGAGAGAGAGAGAGAGAGAGACCAAGTAAGAATAAGATAATTGGAAAAATTATTATAACAAAATTAATTATAAAATACCTCGTCAGAGGCTTCTGCAACAATGACCATAATTACCTTACTATGCAAGGTTTTCATTGATTTGTAGACTTCATACTTTAAAAAAAAATATTTTGAATACCAGCTCTAAATTATCAACTATCATAAATTATTTAGCGACATGGAGGGTGAATAAATTAAATATATTACTTTTATAACAAATATTAGCATGTTTCAATGTATACATGTTAAATGGATGCGGGCTAACTCGGCACTAGGGCGAACTCGGCCTTGGCGGAAAATCGCAGCGGAGTGAGCCCAGAGAGTTAAAGTGATCGCAAACACTTATGTTGAATTTCGCATTTAATTACACATTTCAAAACACTTAAATTCAAATTATTTGATATCAATGTGTAAAATGATTAGCAAAGAAGTAATGTTGACAATTTCAAGAAGTAAAATTATGCAAAACATGAAATTTAAGGCTAAAAAAGGTAAGGTGCGTAGCGTGGACTTCAACTCTTGAAACATAGTCACCGCGTAGTGCCGAGTTCGCCCTAGTGCCGAGTTAGCCCGACCCCATGTTAAATAACAGAGTACACACAGCAATACATGGTGAGAAAGAGAGAAAGAGAGAGAGAGAGAGAGAAAACCTGGGTGATAAAACTGATGGAATACCATTTTTTTTTGCGAAGACAATAATTTGATAATTATCTCATTTACAACGTGCAGTTCTCCTGCTTTACGTACGAATGAAAATCGTGGCCAGGATGGCTACCCCACATAGCACCATGAAGAAGATATAAACCGGTCTCCTGCCCCATTTTTCAATTGGATGAATCACACAGAAGCAAGCAGGAATCTCAACAGCACCAGCAATAGCGAATGCTATGTATTTGTTGACACCAAGAGAATCTGTACTCATGGATATGCCGTAGTACACCACGGTGTTGACACATCTGGGGGAGAAAAAACCCCCACAAAACCCAATACATTTCATTTTTAAGTCAAGTTGTAAATTTTATAATGAAAGCATCATATAACACACAGGCAGATGAAAATGCTCTAAGAAGAACTGGATATCTGGCCACTTCAAATTCAGTTTTTGAGATTCTTTGTGCCCACTTTTTCCTTCAAAATGGAATTTTTCTCCTGTGTAATTAGTCCGAAATTAAAATGTAAATCGACTTTAGGTTTAAAGTAATACGTTGAAGGCACACCTAAGATTCAGGCCTAAAAAATCATTTGAATAGTTTGCGTGCCCTTATATAACATAAGGGCCCATGTAAAGAATAGTCGACATTTATATTTACGCGTACTGTGATAATCAGAATACATATCTAAAATATTCAGGGCCAGATAAACCACCAAAAAGTTTAGTGTCCTTTTCAGAGAATAATGGTCCATTAGTCATAAATTGAAGTCATCAAAAGTTGCCAGTTATGTATAAATTATTCAAAAAGTGTGATCAAATAATTATTACCCGCTTTGAAATTTGAGAATTCTGTGACACAGGTGCTCACTGTGACAAAAGTAATGGTAGAATGGAGGCTAGCAAAGGTAAAATGAAGTTACAAATATTAACGATTGTAATTACTTACAACTGAAACATCAGGTTGAGCGTATACATTCGTAAACGAGGTCTTCGGAGGAGTTCAATGGCGCCAGGGCTATTAGTCCCCGCGTCTTTCTACGTGGAAAATGATTAATGTTATTATCAAAGGTAGTATTTAAAATTTTAGGTCAACGATGGAAGTGATGAAATTACTTGTGAAACATATTGAAAAGTGTCAGGCAAAACTATTCTTTCCTTTTTCATAAATATTTTGGGTGTTGTGAGTGCGTTTTGTTAACGCATTGGGCAAACTTTGTCCAAATAAGCTCAAAATTTCATCTTGAGCTTTATAAAAGGATAGAAAACTTGGAATTATTATACTATGCTTGTATATGTCTATGAATCTTCGATTTGTTTGTTTGCCACTTATTTTGGGCGTGTGCATTTCTGTGTTTCGTATTGTTGTGTTTTTTTTTTACTATTAGCAATACCCTATGTACCTGCTCGGGTATTTTAAAATAATATAGATAGTTTCCTTTTTGTATCTGAAAGTTTTAAATGATAGAGTTTGTCTTTTTTGTGCTTTTTAATGTTAATTTTGCAGTCATTTTCATGTGTTCAGTTATTGATATTAAACATTTTAATTTTTTCTACATATTTATATTCTATATACATGATATATATTACTTGAACTTATTAAATATTTTTTTATTTCAAATTTTGAGTATTTGTGCTGTATCTTGTTGAGCCACATTTGATTTTTTTATTCTGATATATATTCTTCTCCGGTAGTATAATTCTTTTTTTATTTGATATATATATATATATATATATATATATATCAAATATTTATATATATATATATATATATATATATATATATATATATATATATATATTCATATTGATGCCGCTTCTTTTCATTGTTTCTTGTCTTAAATATGTTTATCAATATAACATTGGATGGGATCAGTTCTAAAAGGGGGGAAGGGGGAATTGTTTTTTCTGTCAAAGGTTGTCGGGGGGGGGGGGGAAATCTGCCCCCTGTCCCCCCCCCCCCTTGGGTACGCTAGTGTACCATTGTCATTTTTGATATTTTTATCAGATCTATAACGTTTATTGATGTATTTACATTGTTTCACACGGCCCCAACTGAAACCAGTCTCGTAACTGTTTGGGCTTTTTAACCGTGTATAAATAAAGATATCAGTCAAATAAAGGTATTAATCAATTTCATCAAGATATCACAATTATAACAGCATCATCTAACTTTCGTGTGAATTTTACAAGGATTTTAGCTAAAATAAGAAACTTATCATCGTTTTCGTTAAACTTAAGCATTTTTCAAATGTTACAAGGACAGCGCATCGAACAGTATCAGCGCACGATAAGCTTATACCTGTTTCCTGAACATTTTAAGGCAAACTCTCAAATTAACTTCCGATATTGTTATAAAAAGGATGTTAAGAATTAAGATGAATGTATTTTACACAAATGTTAATGTAAATTATTGTTTAGTGTCTCTTTTGTGAAGGCATATTGGCTAAATAAAACCAAATAAAGATATTGGGAGAAACCTAAAGGAAACGCGAAGCATTGTTCATAGATCTTCTAAGAATGGATATCATCAAAATCAATGTTTGTTGTTTGTTACTTAACGTAAAATAAATATTTGAAGAGTTGAATAACTATTACATTAATTTTGTCATTTCCATTTTAATCAATGTTCAGTTGTTTCCTACCGTACATTGCTCACGACACAGTGATTTAAATAAGAAGGAGTTGAAGAAGTAAGTAAATCACCGGTTTCATCTAAAACTCCTGGGAATAGTTTCTTTTGCTTCTTTTGAATGAATATTCATAATAGTTTACAAATGAAATATTCTTAAATGTGTCAGTGGTGATATCAACAAGAAATTATGATTTAGAATGACTCCATTGGAAAATTTTGTCGTTAAATGAAGATGCGACAGATTTATGCTTATTGTGCTCTGGTGGTATTCAATGCGCTCTCCTTGTAACATTTGGAAAGTGGTACGTTTTACAAAAACGATCATAATTATTCTGAAATTTACACGAAATTTAGGGGATACTGCTACAACATTACCTACAAAATTTCATTAGGGATGGTTGAGCTTTTTAAAATATTGTCAATCAAAATGTCGTTGCATTTTTTTGGAGACACTCCGTATATCTGGACTGTAGATGTATATTTTTTTTTGTATTTCTTGGGTCGGGTTACAACACTATAGCAATATTTATACTGAAGAAGGTACATTGACATTGTATATGTTTTTTAATCATTGAAAAATTTACATTAGGGGAAGAACAAGTAGAGGATAATATATTCAGATGAACATGTTCCATTGAATCTTGATTATTCATATTGTTACTAAGATATTTCAAACTCTTAAGATGAATATTTCATCACAGCCAAAAAATCTTAAATAGTATACCCTTTAAAATTTGCTTATGATTCTAATACTACAACATTTACACTACGTTCTATGACGTCATGAGATTTGAAAATTGAACAAACTATAGAAACAACTTACTACATCAACTTTCACATTGTCCATGTTAAACGTCTCTTTGATTTCGGCTCCATTAATCTTGCCTAGTTTTCGCATTATCTTTGTTGATTCCGTGACACGGCCCTTGGACAACAACCAGCGCGGAGATTCTGGAGCGATCCTTAAGCGAGAAAGGAGGATTTATGATCAAGGAATTTAAGAGAGCAAAATTTTCCTCTCGTTATAACTGATTTTGGTGCATTTTCCTTTTTAAGAGATATCATAAAAGAACTTCTGACTCAAAGGTGCAGTATTCGTCCATTCTGAAATCAGTTTATATTTGACTGTCGATGAAATACATCACATGAAATCTGTAGTGAACAATATTATCATCATGGGACAAAAAACAATTTAATCACGTAGGTTAATGAAAATATATTGTCACTGTAAATTTCAGTCCTTCCATATAACCAAGTTTTTACTTCTGTATTCACGATCACAAAACATGAGATAACATGCCGAGATAGTGTCATTGAGTTGATACCTCATGTTTAGGAAATCTTACCAGTTTGAAGAAAATATTCATCATCGGTTATCATCGCTGATGATTACAAATCAATGGGGTTCGATATCTACATGAATTTTTCATGTTTTTTTTGTTTTTGGGGTTTTTTTTTTGCTACAGCCCACGCGACCGACATAGCGAGCTTTGGATTTCTGCTCCGAACGACTTCTGCGACGAGTCACCAGAGCGTGGAGACGTCGCACAGGCCAAGTCCGTTCACTTCGCGTTATACGCTTTCGATCTCTCACGACGGTGTGGGTCGCACTTTTATCCATATTTGGAGCTTGTATGACGTCATATATATGAACGTTCGTGCTGAATCTAGGATGACGGCAAAACCAGGGTGCACGCGTCCTCGATTCGGCTAGTGGACGAGGGAGACGACGTGACGCATGCGCAGAGCTTCAAAATGTGGTTTGATCGTACCAGTCGACTATGTCGACGTGCAAATCGAAAGCTCGCTAATATAATGTCGTATCGGGGACCTTAAGAGAACTTAACAAAAAAAAAAAAAAAAAAAAAAAAAAAAAAACTTATCACATTTCTCTTCCTGTTTTTCTTATCACTATGTGAATGTTGTCTTACACGTATATGAAGAGTAGAGAAGCAGGTACCACAGAAACTATCAGCTGCAGATGCCGCCAGTTCCTGACGTAGAATGCTATGAGGGATAATGTCATGTAACCCACTGCAAAGTGTATCCATATCACATTTCCGGCAATGTTTCGCTTGGAAGGTCCAATTATTTCATTTGCTGAAAAAGATTCAGGAATTAAGCAAATTAACTATAAGTCCCTCGTACTATTTTCTATAAACTATCGTTAGTAATCATAGCAAACACGCTTTTGTTAAGTACTTAGACCTATACTTCTCTTCCATTAATATTACACTTCTACACCAATTACTGCTTCTAGCTGTAGTACTATACTGTTGCTACTACCACTACTATTACTATATATATATATATATATATATATATATATATATATATATATATATATATATCAATGATCCTTATTTTGATTCCACTCAATAATTATACATAAATCATAAATCAACATTTCAGTGAAAGTATATAACAAATAAAGCACATTATCATGTAACATCTTCTTTAAATAGATAACTGAAAGTCAAAACTATGAAGAAAGCATTGAATGAAATCTTTTCATAAAATAGCCCCCCCCCCATGAACATGGGAAACAATATTTATATCATATGACTGCATGTACAATGTACTGGCCTCCCTACACCCAAACCCCTACCCCCCTTCACTCACACACACACGCGCGCACACACACACACACACACACCCTCACACACATTGACTAGTGGGGAACTGTATTGTTTTCTCCTTTTGTACTTTGTACCCCACAAGCACTTCTCCTATTGTATTTTGTACCCCACAAGCATGGCGGAATAAAGGCCATCATTGTAATCTTTTGTTCTCTGTACCCCACAAGTGTATCTATGTAAGGGCACACGCACACACACACGAACTTTCTCTCTCTCTCTCACTCTCTCACTCATGGATACCGCCCTCAGTCCTGCTGTTTTCATACAACTTCTCCCACTTTAACAAATGCCTGTCTAACTTGTTCCTTTTCTTAGCTATCGCCTTTTCTTCCTCTCGATGTTCTACTATTCTCTGAAAAATTTCCTCCTGAGTAGGAACTACATCCTTTGACCTTGACCTGAATATAATGTATTTCATTAAAAAGATTACTGTATTACAAACTTTGATTTCAAAGTCTTTTCCAGTAATCCCCACATATATATCTTTCCACTCTGCATTTTGAAGCTTAACTAAACTAAATTTTTCAATCACCCTCTGCCATAAGGCTTTCACATCATCGCAATCCCAAAATATGTTTTCATAGGATTCTTAATTTTTCTTACAGAAGGAACAGTAATTATTTTCAACAAAACCAAATTTAAAGAGATATTCTTTTGTATATATTGCTCCATGAAGTAATTTATACTGAAATTCCCGAACTTTTGGTAAAATTGTTGCAATTCTAGGTCTTATGAAAATTTCTGCGATTTCTTTTTTAGAGAATTCAAAGTCATTGTGGCCATCTTTTACTCGTAAAGTATATAAATGTTGTAAATCTATTACAAAAATTTCGTAAACCTTTCTGGAAGGTACATCTTTCAATAGAATGATATTTTCAAAAATCTTCAGTGAAATATTATAATTGCGTATATCAACGGAGTAGAAATCGCATAAGTTCCCTTCATATTTTCCGCTTTTCAAAACTGCATCACTTATCTTCCAAATTTTCATAATATTTTCACTACTTAAACCTAATTTACGGAAATAATCAATTGTTTTCACCTGTTCTTTCTCTAAAATATGATCCACTAGATAAATTTCTTTTTTAAATAAGTCTTCATGAAAAATCTTTTAACCTTTAGAAAGGTAATCTTTATTATTAAAAATGATTGGATTAGCTTTTCCTACAAGAAAACTCCTGCTTTTCTCCATATCTTGCCAGGCCTTTAAAATTTCTAAACAAAACAATGGTACTTTAAAAGTCAGTAGTTTAACATCGTAATTACACAGGGATATAAACCTTCCACCCACTTTTCTAAAGCTATAGTCAAAGTAAAGCTTCCACCCCATATTCCTTTCCCCATAAAGTAGCCTTTTAACCACATTACTCTTTGAGTTTTCGCAAATAATTCAAAATCTATCATTCTTAAGCCACCATCCCCGTAATCCTGGTAGCAGATGACTCTTTTAATTCGGTTTTTCCATTCCATATGAAATCAAAACTGATTTTTTAAATCTCTGCTACTACCCACTTTGGAACAACTAATGATGAGGAAACATAATTCAATTTTGACAAAGCATATGTTTTAAGCAAATGTACTTTCCCCATCACTGTTATATATATATATATATATATTACTGCTCTTTTTGTTTTATCATGATATCATTCTCATTACTACTGCATATACTGATACTCTTTTATATAACATATCTCAGTCTTTTAAATCATTTGATTTAAATCTCGTTTACATGTTCTCGTTTACATTTTCCAGAAAATATAGTTAAATTGTAGGTAGATATATAGATAGTAAAATAATCTTCAAAAGTATAGATGCTTTTTTTCCTTATATATATCGAAGTAAAGATAATCCATTATAATTTCTTTATAAACAAACAAAAATGAATCTGACATTAAAAAAAAAAACAGATGCGTAATCACTTTAATAATGATGACGACGACGACGATGATGGTAATAATAATAATAATAATAATAATAATAATAATAATAATAATAATAACAATAATAATAATAATAATAATAATAATAATAATAATAATAATCATCATAATAATAATAATAATAATAATAATAATAATAATCATAAAATAATAATAATAATAATAATAATAATAATAATAATAATAATAATCATCATAATAATAATCATAATAATAATAATAATAATAATAATAATAATAATAATACTAATAATAATAATCATCAATAATAATAATAATAATAATAATAATAATAATAATAATAATACTACTACTACTACTAATAATAATAATAATAACAACAGACTGGTAGAGCACACAAACCTGCCAGAAGAGTGAACATGAGAACAGGTATTAAAAATTAAGAAAGTAACAAGCATTAGATAGTCATCGTCACATTAACTTTATTCTTTCTTCATTACGAAGATTTTCAGATTGTTTTGAAAGTTTCTGGCTGATGAACTGACTGATATACCGGGAGGTACTCATTTTTCAGAATGTTCGTTTTTCCGAAGGTTCACAATTCCGAAAGTGAAATAGGGTTTGTAATTCCGAACATTTGTTGCATTACTCCGAAGGTTCGTTATTCCGAAGGTTCATAATTCCGAAAATGAAATAGAGGTCGCAATTCCGAAAATAAAGTATGGGTTCGTATTCCCGAAAATGAAAAGTGTTCAAAATTCCGAAGGTCCCGAAAGTTCGTAATTCGGAGAAATCATGTAGGGTTCTATTACATTTTTTGAATTATGAACTTTCAGAATTATGAACCTTATTTCATTTTCGGAATTACGAACCTTCGGAATTATGAACCTCCAGAGTAACGAACATTCGAAAATATACCGATATACCTTACCAAGTACGAAGGCTGATTGTAGCATTCCAATCGAAAATGCTCCAGTGGTCATTCTTAAGACCATATACATCCAGATGTTGACAGAGAAAGCCGAGATTGCTCCAGAAAGTATTACAACTGACGTGCACGTGAACAGGGTCCGATGACGACCAAATCTTGAGACAAAGTGATCATAAAATATCAAAATTAACGTATACTACATTTTAAATAATAAGTTGAGCACGGGACTCAGCACGAGAAGATACATGTTCGAATCGCATGTTGGGGCGAAATGCTGTTATATGATTTTCTGTTGTTATAATGAACAAGCTTTTTTTTTTTTTTTTTTCTTGTTTGAATACAGATCTATCTCCTTCCTGATCATTGCGAAAACAAGTGATTACATGAATACTGCGGAAAAAATATAATAGTCGTGAAGTAATAGAAAGGAATTCTATCCGGAAATCATATTACGGGTGAAATATTGTTGTCTTACTTTGAATGCAGATACTAACAAAATATCTCCATGTACTTTTTCGACATGACTTGTATGCTACATACTACGTAGTATCAATGTCAATATAAAAAAGAGTGTATTAATTAAAAAAAAAACCACCCCCCCCCCAAAAAAAAAAAAAACATATTCGATGGATGGTATTTCGCCTTGAAATATTATTATTTCAATAGGCCACCATTTCTGTGGCTATTTCAGGTCATGATTACAATAAAAACAATGTTGCTCTTGACATTGGAGGGACAAAATCTAAATTTGTTTTAGGTTCTCATTTTTGTTACTATACATTTAGTAGTCACGGGGGGGGGGGGGGGGGAGGTTCACAACGAACACAACAAACGACAAACGACACGACACCACCACGAGTGACACGTCAAACGGCAGAAAGCACCAATGCATACCGCACACGACATTCGCTAAAAAGTCTTGCTGGAGAGACAGAGATGTCGATTTTGATAATAAGAATGTCGTGAGAGAATTCATTTGAAATCCATCAAGCAGTCATCAAAATAATTGCAGATATAAGATGTTGATGAATTACATAAGTGTCCACTGGGAATAATTTCAGCTGCATTTGATTTTTTTTTTCTATGGCCATGCACTATGATGAAGAATCAGATCTAGAGTCTACATAAGACTTAATGATCTTTGATGTTGTCTATTCGGAATAATTCCAGGAGTTTTATTTCATATACAATCACTGCTTACCACTTGTTTTTTAGAAAAAAAAAATGATCTGAAAAATACATTTTCTTAAGTGAAAATAATTGTGCAGGCCTATATATTTTACATGAAATATATGCTTTTACAGACTTTTGGAGAGTAGACATTTTTGTTTTCCCTTTAATAGGAGTAGATAGTCCACGACACATAACCGATGGTGGTCTCTTATTTGACCTGATCTCAATGACATAGTATGCACATTTCCCCCCATTTAAAAAAAAAAAAATCTTTCTGAGATCACTTAACTCATTGGTGTAGCTACGGGGGGGGGGGGGGGTCGAAAGAAAGGGGGAGGTGAAAAGGAACGTGAAAATAAGATGGTGGGACCCCTCACACACCCTCCCCTTGATCTTATTACTTCACATTCCCATCCATCAAGTAAGACCGGTGCCCCCCTCAATAGTGGGACCCACGGAGCAAATTTCTTAGATTTTGCTGCTGAGTACGCTTTAGGCCAGAAAAAAAAAATGTTTGATGGTTTATTTTACCTGACTGCTAAGAAAGCATGTATATGCTTGTAAAGAAGCATCCAAGGGACCGACGTGGCTTTAACTCTAACTGTACCAAGGGTTTAGCTCTCTTCAAAATTTTACCAAAATGTGACCAATGTTTACTTTTCAAATGTCTGCACTTCATTAACCATCTGATTTCACAAAATATTGTGTACAAAACTTGTAGGAAATTTATTACCATTTTTTATGATACAAAACATTATTACTTTACCCAACTTTATGCATACGAATTATTGAAAATTACATTTGTGGTATTTTTGTCTATTTTTTTTTTGTTTCTCATTTGTTTACTATTGCTTAATGTTGAAATAAGGCAATACCATTTTAAAAATTTGCAATTTTCTCTGATAATTTCTATTATAGCATATGATTATAATCATATATTTAGAATGCTTGATTTATGTTAAAAATGTTGATATACATTGACCACCATATACCTTTCCTGTGGTCAAGCAATTGGTAAATGAAAATGACAAGTCTATTTGTCACATATACGTGACATCGGCACTGAAATAATTAAGACCTCCCCGAGGGTCTTGGTAATGAGGATTAATACCCTAGGGCACTAGCGCATCCACTTGGTTCCGAACCCGGGTCCTCCCAGTTACGAGACCACTGCTCTACCACTGAGCCATCGCTCAGTGGTAGACCAAAATATATGGAAACAGACATTCTAAAATGCAAATATACCTAGAGTTTGACTGATTAAGATTGTAGACAGGTAAATTTTTAAACGAATAAAATAATAAATCAATGTCATTTTCCGCTCTGGCTAAGAATTTTTTTATTTCTCTCATCTGTTCATAATTGTGTCATCAATATCTATTTTGTATTGCAAAGTACTACTATATACTGTGTCTAATTTTATTAACCATTTACCTTTTATATAAATATATATATATATATATATATACATATATATATATATATATATATTTTCCTGGGTCGGCCTCCTATAAGGGCCTTTCCTTTCTGGCTGCAACCCACTTTTGCAATATAATTATGTGAATATTTTAATCCATGTTACTATTGTTTATATTGCACTTTTTAAAACTTTATTATACTGTGACTGTAATTTTTTTTCAGATTGCTTGTACTTTTTTTTATAGCACAATGAAATAAATCTGAATTGAATTGAATTGAATTGAACTAACAACCACCTTGTATTCACCCACACTCTAACACATCCTAACCAACATTCATCAGTGGCTTTATGTTGTAACTGAGAGCACCAATCCTTCGAACTGAAATGTAATGTTAAATATTTCCCCATGTATTACCCTCTCCCAGTCCCCCAGTATTATCCTACGCAGTTTCTTTCACAAAAAATGATACAATCGCATGACCACGAAAGAAAAAATTACTGAAAGTGCATTATAAACAAAAGTCGACCAATTTGCTCAAGTGTAGGCCTATAAGTTAGTGCTTTGATATATCTAATCATTATAACGTATGCCTTTAAGCAGACATTTAAAAAAATGCAAGTCGTACAAGTTTCCCAAACTTTCAGTATATTTTTGAAGTATTATGGTTTTAAATTAAACATAATTATGTGTATGCATAGCTTGGATAAATTAAATCGAGTGCAACTAGCTCAAATGGCTGAATGAATTAAATGGTCAATGATAATGAGGCTAATGATTCAGTATCGGTTACATGCTGCAGTAGTAGGCCTATTCATTCGGTCTGGGGATTCGGGAACTTATTGCGTCTTAGAATAATTAAACAAGGTATCAATTCTCGATGTACATAGGGTGATCTGGCATTTGCTCTGAGGGTTAGAATTGCGATTGGGTTTTAGGTTAGGTTAGGTTAGGTACAGTGTCGATAGATCGTGACTTATGAGAGCAATCTCGACTTTAGAGGCCAGTCCCATATCACCGATAACAATAACTATAAATGAATAATGATAATAAAAAATCGGTCTCCCGAAGTTTATGTGAAAAAGCCATTGAACTGGATATCGGTGATGTAGCACCAACTTTCTCGGATCCAATACCTTATCTACATTAGCTTCAGGAGATCGATTTTATTGTTAGTTATCGTTATCGTTATCGTTATCGTCAATATGTTTACACACCTGTCTGAGAACATTCCAAACGTCAAAGACCCTGCGGCAGTACCAGCGAAGAAGAGAGACTGCGATAGTGATAGCTGATACCCCAACCCACACACTAAGTTGAACTGCCATGGAAAAAAAAAAATCACATAAAAGCAAACTATAAGAAACTGGTGCGATTTACTGCTGTTCAGCTTTGCACTCCATTACAAAGTACAAATATTTCAAACAACGTACAGTGTATGTCCGGAATAACAAAATAATTCCCGGACGGTTTTGGTTTGTATGAAAACGAGTTTAGAGTTCAGGTATCAATCATTAACGTATAAATATCAAAGCTACGGGATCATTTATAATCTCTACAATATGATTTATTCACTTACACTAGTCAGAAATTAGACGTCACTTTATCTTTCAGAGACCTTTGGAATCTTGACTCTATTATTAAAGTAAAGCCCTCAAAAAGTTCTGCTATTCATGTTTGAGCTTCAATATCTCTCGTCATAATGTACTATCATAACTGAATTTGCTATAAAGTATAAGTAAAAAGCACTCCCCTTTATAATCTGAATCTGATGCTCCATTTGTAAAGAGTTTTAATCATGGAATGTCAATACATCTGGATATTGGGCCAATTGATATGTTACAAAATGCACTGTTATTGTCAAAAGTGGATTCTCTATTTTAATTTTTTTTAAAGGATGGATTGTGTTTTGATGATGTTGAGGAGTTCATCAATGAATGCCAGTGGTGTATATTCTCCTATTCTTTGGAGGATGAAACGTGTTTTGTATGGTGTTGAGGGGGCCATTCATGGAGTGTTTTGATTTTTACCTTTTGTTCGGACGACGAAATGTGTTTTGATCGACTGATTGCGAGATTATCATTGTGTTAGAGTGTTATACAGATTATTGTCAGTTTGTCAGTCTTCCAATTAATCGCGGCATATTTATCATGTTTAACACTGACAAATAGCCACTGAGTAGAAATAAGCACTAACAAACCTCAGCATCATTTAAGGCACAGTTCATCCTCAAAAAAAAGAAGAAGAAGAAGAAGAAGAAGAAGAAGAAGAAGAAGAAGAAGAAGAAGAAGAAGAAGAAGAAGAAGAAGAAGAAGAAGAAGAAGAAAACATAATGGCATTCATGAATGAATACCTCAACATCATTTAAAACACCGTCCATCATCCTCCAAACAAATGGATCATTCACTGTTGGCAATAACAATGCATTTTGCACTTTTGACTAGGCCCCATATGCAGGTGTACATCACATTATGTGATAGTCATTACACATGGGGCATCATTGTAAAGGGAAGTAATCAGGTTTTTCAATGATACCAAAATGACAAGAGATGTGAACTGCAGAACCTTTTGAGGGGTTTAATATCAAACGCTAAATGATATCAAAAATATCATATGAATGAACACTTTAAAAAAATGGTAAAGAGAGAAAATGGGGAATAAAAAAGGGGGGAAATGGAGAAACAGCTATGGAAAGAGTGAGAGAGAAAGCAACTATTACCAGCACATAGCTTATAATCAAAGCTTCATAAAAGGAAGGGGATGGACGTCCTTCACTTTCAAAGAATGTCGGCACATTTCAGATTCTGTCGGTACATGTGGAAATTTGTCGATATGTCTATAGGTCTTCACGTACCCTAGATTCTTTCAATCATGTATCCTATCATGACTATACAGTGGTAAAATACTGAGAAACAGAGGCGTTGAATCCTCCCTAGACGGGATGAGCAAAAAGATGATTACTGCATTACTATCGACAGGAATCTCATCTTTACTCTCTGGTGTCGGTACGTTTTGGTGAAGGTGAGCTGATCACATCAAGACTGTCTTACGTTTAGTGAAAGCTTAACATCAAACTAATGTTGTCCTGACATACAAAAGTAGGCCTACATAAAAACATAAAAACAAAACACGAGGAAAAATCAAATGCACATCTATATACCTTCACCAATCTCACATGTTTTTTCCTGAATTTAACTCGACAATTTATATTTTCCAGTGATAACTTACGTCTTGTTCTAAAGTCCTTTCCCCAGGTACTTGGTTGTCATACACCCAACCAGCATCGCAGGAAACCACGCTCTGTCCCTGTAAATTAAGATCTGGATTAAAATCTACACCGCTGGTATTATAACGAGAGCAGGAGGAGTATTTCACTTCCATCTGGGAATCATCGGAGTAGTTCCAAGGGATACCGACTTCTCTTTTTCCCAAGGCGCATTCTCTGGAAGTATTGTATCCGTAGCTCGCACAGTTTACTGACTCCCATTCCGGTATCTGAGAATAGAAAAGAGTTGAATCACAATGTAGATTTTAAAAGCGAAGTCTAACATTAAGTTATACATAATTATTTACTGACTGATTGATTACTTTTACCCTCGGAATGGATAATAGGCTAATGACAGGAATTTAATGTGTGAACAAAATTTCGGCTTTACACTGGGATTAAAACGTAAAATTTGTGTACAAATTAATTTTTCTCCACTGCTAACAAAGTAAGTATACGCTTCCAGATAAAAAAGCAGATTAAAGTCCTTTCCGAGAGGCTTGGCTAAGAGAATTAATCCCGTAACAAAGAGCGTTAGGGTTTCGACTTGATTTCGAACGCGGGACATCCCGGTTGCGAGACCACTGCTCTACAAATAAAACATGACAAAAGAGCCATCACGCCTAAAGTGTTGCTGTGCTACTGCTGCTGCTGCTGCTGCTGCTGCTGCTGCTACTACTACTACTACTACTACTACTACTACTACTACTACTACTACTTCTACTACTACTACTACAACAACAACAACTACTACTACTACTACTACTATTACTACTACTACTACTACTACTACTACTACTACTACTTCTACAAGTTAGTGTAAAAATCAGAAAGAGTTTGACTCAGAAGTTACAAGAAAAAACTTACTACTGGTATGAAGCTGATCTTTGCACACAGTAAAGTTGAAGAGTGCAGAATTTATGATCTAGTTTTATTAATTTCTTACAAGCACTGTAAATAATTTCGGGTAGTTACGTTAAAGGTCAGTCCACAGCATTGGCGTAGACAGGTCCTCATAAGTGGGGGGGGGGGTATGATTTCCCTCAAGGACCATATATATATATATATATATATATATATATATATATATATACAAACACAAACACACACGCACAAACACACTCACAAACACCCCACACATACACACTTTTTTTTTCTTTTCATAATTTTTTTATTCCTTGATTCAGTTTTTCAAAACGAATAATTACAAATTGAGCATTAATTACACAATATAATTCAACATGGCAATAAACACAATACAAATTATATATTTCCATAACATGCCACCATAAATAAACAACAATAGTACAATTTAACTGAACAAGGTATAGATTAAAACCTGAAAGGTTCAAATTCAAAGTATATAGGGCAATTGTAATAATGAATATAATTTCTTTAAAACTGTTTGTGATATTATCGTGTATGTCCTCCTTCCGTCCAACATTCAAAATAATTCCATTTCTTTAGATGTAGACTTAACTTATTTCGAGCTATTGCCTTTTTATGTTCACTATCCTTACTTTCTAAAAGTGCATTATAGATTTCTTTCTTTGTTGGGGGCGTTCCTTTTGATCTCGCATTGTATATCATATATTTTATGAGTATAATTAAGTGGTTATATATACATGTGCTTTTCTGATTTTCCATCTAACCCAACCAAAATCTCCTCCCATTTTAAAGTATCTAAGTGCATCAATTTCATTTGTTCCCCTATTTCTTGCCACAATTTTTGTAACAAATTGACAATTCATAAATAAGTGGTTGTATACCTCAATTTCCTTTCCACAGAAAGAACATAAGCATGATATAAGTTAGATGATATATAGCCAAATTGATACAGTTTATCATTGCAATATAGGATACTGTGTAATAATCTAAACTGAAATTCACGTAATTTACCATCTAAAGTGCATAATCTCGGGGTCAAAAAGGAAGTCGCAATTCCAGATGTAGTATTTAAATGTGCTATTTCCGCGTGTCTAAACGCAAAGGTTTCCTTTATATTATCTATAAAGATTTTATAACATAATTTAGAAGTCAGTCCTTCATATGGTATTATTTTATCGCTTACTTTATACATTAATTCCGAGTAATCGATCGTGTCATTTATCTTTTCGTCTTTTTTCCTTTTCCCTTTCAAATTCATCGGCAATGCTGAATAAATGCTACTAATGTAGAATAAATCGTTGGCATCAAGACCTTTTTGTAGAAAATAGCTAACTGGCCTTAAATGGCCTTCTTTATCTACAACATGCTTAATTTGATATTTATTAGCCTCAAATAGTTTCCTGTTAAATAGTGTTTTCCGGCCAAAACGGATTAAAGTATTATTAAAAATCATTTGATTTCCTAAGTTACTAGTAATAATTCTGTTCTCGCTTAAGTCATGCCAAATATTCAAATATTCCAAGTACAATGGAGGCGCCTGAATATGAAAATCTTTCATATCACAATCACATAAAAATATAAATCTTCCTCCAATTGACTGGAATATATAGTCAAAATATTTTTTCCATTTCATATTACTGTCTTCATAGATTAGTCTCTTAATCCACATTATTCTTTGCCTTAATCGTATCTCTAAAATTCATCATTTTTAAACCTCCGTGATTATAAGTCAAATAAAGGATATTTCTTTTAATCTTATCATGACCTCTCCATATGAAATAAAAACTAATTTTTTCAACTTCTTTATAAACCCAAGTTGGTACCAATAATACAGAAGAGACATATATAAGTTTAGATAAGGAAAATACTTTCAACAATTGTATTTTACCAGTAAGGGTAACATACTTTCTTTTTTTCCAAAATATTTTATTAGAGATTTCATTCAAAATAGATCATTACATAAAATAAATGTAAATAATTTCAAACAAATACAAATCTTCATTTCGTTTTCATACCATAGTGTTAAATTATTCACAAGACAAGCATGGAAGAATGTTGGAATGAAATCACTAAGTAAATAATATATTGACAAACACTAATGTACGCCCTATACCCCCTCCCTATGTCCCACAATGTATAATATTCAATGTAAATGATCTTTCATTCAAAATATGTTAATGTTCTTTTCTTTTTTGTTATTTTCCTAGTTCATATAAAGATCTCCTTTAAATGAATAAAGGGGTAAACAAAAATGTATAATTACGGTATAATTAAATGAAATACAATTCTTCATGTTATATTCATATCATAAATAATAAGATGTGCATTTAACAATTTACCCAAGAGAAGGGGAAAATGATCATTCATGAAAAGTAACATAATGCATATTTTTATATAAACCCTTCATCGGTATACCTTGTTACCCCTTTCACTACTCAACCCCCAACCCCCCCCTTCTCAACATTCACATTCACACTCACTAACATCCAACAAACATACCAAGATTTACACACGCACAACACTAGACACATCATACCTGCTCACATTCACATCCTTATTCACTTTCAGTTCTTCCCATTTCTGTAAGTGTAAATGTAACTTTCCTGCCTTCGTTGCTAGATTTTTCTCTTCCTCTATACAATCAGCTATATATTTTTGTATTTTCGTAGATGAAGGAACCTGGCCTTGAGCCCTAGAATGGAAAATTGCATATTTAATAAACATGACCAAAGAATTTACACATTTATTTCTATTTGAATTACCAGGTAATCCCATGTATATATCCCCCAATTCATATCTTTTAATTCAGCCAAGCCAAAATATTCAATACAAAATTGCCATAACGGTTTCACTTTCGCACAGTTCAGAAATATATGAAAGTAAGACTCAATCTCCTTGACAAAATGAGCAATAATTGTCTCTCACAAACCCAAACCTCATCAAATGTTCTTTTGTATATATAGCTCCATGTAAAAGTATAAATTGAAATTCCCTTTGTTTTCTAATGAGAGTTGTGTTCCTTGCTCGGATAAAAAAAGTACATATTTCTTTATTTGTAAAGTTGAAATTGCAGTGACCATCCTTTACTGTTAAGTTATACGATTCACGTAAATTGTTGATAAAACAGTTATAAATAGTTTTAGATTTAACTACCTGAAAAGTTGTTTCCTGCCCAGCAATATGCATGTTTATATTAAAGTCAACAAAATCAATTTTCATAAATTTGACCGAAGGAGTAGCATTTTTCCAACTAGTTGGTATGGCATGAGCAATATAAATTATATGGAGCAATTGATTTGCATTAATCCCAAGATTTTGAAAATAAACCACAAGCTTTATATGCCCATTGTCAAAAATGTGATTTACAGTGCGTATGCCTTTATTAAATAGATCAATATCACAGATCATTTTACCTCTTATACAAATATTATGATTATTAAATATAACCGGATTAACCTCCCCTTCAGAGTATCTATATTTCCTCATATCTTGCCAAGCCTTCAGCATTTCTGAATAAAATGTGGTATTTTTAATGTTAATTTAGAAGTGTCAAAGTCGCATAAGAACAGAAATCTACCACCAACTGTTCTGAAACAAAAGTCAAAATACAATTTCCATCCAGCATCCCTTTCTCCATATAATAAATGTTTCAGCCATATCAAACGCTGTGCCTTTACAACAATTTAAAATTCATCATTCTTAACCCTCCATGCGAGTAGTCCTGATACATTGTACTTCTTTTTATGCGGTCTTTACCTGACCACAAAAATTCAAAAGTAATTTTTTCCACCTCAGCAAACAACCACTGCGGAACCACTATAAGTGACGAGACATAATTTAATTTTGATAATGCATATGTTTTTAACAAGTGTATTTTACCCATAAGTGTGAGATCTCTTTGTTTCCACCATCCCAAGATTATTTTTATTTTACTAAGTATTTCTTTGAAATTTAAATCTTCTTTTATAATCACATTCATAGAGAAATAAACACCTAAAATTTTAATTTGCTGGACTAAATTTCCGAACAAGGGAATTTGGGGTCTATCACTATCTTTGCCCATCAACAAAAAGTTCGTTTTCCCTTTGTTCACCTTAAGACCACTTACTTTCTCGAATTCTTCAAAAAGATATTGAAGCCGTTTTATAGAATTTGTATTTTTCACAAACAGGGATATATCATCTGCATATAATATTTGTTTAATTTCATGTTTTCCAAACTGAACTCCTTCAATGGTAATGTCTCTCCTTATTGCCAAAGCAAGTGTTTCTATACAAAGCAAAAACAAATATGGGGAAAGGGGATCCCCCTGTCTTACTCCTCGTTTTATGTTGAAATAACCAGTGGAATACCCCCCATTCATAATACAACTGGTAATATCTGTGTATAATACACGAACCCACGAACAAAATGATTGACCAAATCCAAATAATTTAAGAACCTTGAATAAAAAGTCATGAGAAATAGAGTCAAAAGCCTTTTCGAAATCCACCGTGATCAAATATCCAATATTTTCATGAGAGGCTTGAAATAAAATATCGTCTATCAATCTCACACCTTCTCCTATATTCCTATTTTTGACGTAACCTACTTGATCATTGTGTATTGTCTCATTTAGTACATCTTTCAATCTTTTTGCTAATACCTTTGAGAGTATTTTATAATCAACATTTACAAGCGTGATTGGTCTATAATTTTGGATATATAATGGATTTTTACCTTCTTTTTCTAATAACGTAATTACACCTTGCTTTTGTGAAGTTGCTAATGTACCCCTATCATATGCTTCTTTTAAAACTTCAACATAGAGTCCCCCCAATAAGGTCCAAAAAGTATAATAGAATTCAACCGTGAAACCATCATTCCCAGGGGATTTATTAAATTTCATTTCTTTTAAAACACTTAAACATTCATTACTAGTTACTCTACCTTCGCAAATATCTCGATTTTCTTTGCATAATTTAGGAATGTCATCAAAGAATGACACACACACACACACACACGCACACACGCACACACACACATATATATATATATATATATATATATATATATATATATATAAATATATATATAAATATATATATATATATATATATATATATAAATATATATATATATATATATATATATATATATATATATATATATATATATATATATATAAAGTGTGGGGTGAGGGTGTGTACAAATGTCATTATGGTTTTTCTCTTTACATGTCCAAGATACAACTTTAGCATCAAGCTTTGCAGTTTTGTAGTATGATTTGAATATTTAGCGAGCGAGCGAAGCGAGCGAGCAAACAATATTCAAAATTTGGGAGGTCGCAATTTCATTGTAATATAAAAACGGGGAAACACAATTCTGATGAGGTTTCATTTGCAAAATGTCACAATGAAAATTTATTTATTAATAAATACTTATAATACGAGCGAGCTTAGTGAGCGAGCATTTGGAGATATTAGCTCTAAGTCACTTTGGATTAGGGGCACATGTTATGAAAAATGGAAACGTGGTACTTATGATGGGGAAAAGGACACTTATTAGCAAAATAAATGAATGTGTAGAAAAGGTAGAAAAGGCAGTTATCAGACGTGACAGGGGGCACTAATCACACCTGAAAAGGGGCATTTATAAGAACGGAAAAATGTTCTTATAAAATAGAAAAATTAAAGCACTGCCAATATATTACAAAGGAAAAAAAAAAATTCGTTACATTAAAAAGGATAAAAGGGATTAAAAGGGATAAATGCTCTTGTTGAAATAGGAGCATTTATCAAAGGTAAGGTGAGGGATGAGGTTCAGTTATCAAAATGGGCACTTATAAGAATATGGAACGGGAACTTATTAGAAAGAAAAATGGGGGTACTTATCTGAAGTTAAAGCGAAAAGTAGGGGCACTGTTCCCACATGCAACCCCCGGAGCTGTGCTTCTGACCGGGTCTACATGTTATGATTGTCATTTCATCATTCTTCTATGTATAGTTGGGTGATGATGACACGATGAT
The DNA here is from genome assembly GCA_025618425.1 of Heliocidaris tuberculata. NCBI lineage: Eukaryota > Metazoa > Echinodermata > Echinoidea > Camarodonta > Echinometridae > Heliocidaris > Heliocidaris tuberculata. The sequence goes on from CM046832.1 coordinate 30,014,501, forward strand.
GACACAGGTCATCATCCTCGATAAATATTGGGGGTAATGTATTCCCTCTTTCCCCACCACATTCGATTCCTGCGACTATACTTTCATTTCAGTTTTTGAAAATTGTTTGTGTTACTAATAACATAAGTGTGCATGGCAAAATTGCATTATAAACTAAAGTTACCGACTGAACCCTCTAAATCGAGAATAATTGCAAGTACTTTTAATCTAAATAATTTTTCTGCATTATGGCTTTGAAAAAATTACCTAAAAATATATTTGGGATGGTAACACAGGCCACCCTACCCCCACCCCACTTTAATTTTTAAAAAATTAAATTATGCCTCCATATCCCTCCAAGATCAACACCCATGTTGTATAATTTGAAGTAGATGGTTTTCTCTTTCTAGTAATGTAAAAATATGTCGGGAAAAATCAGAAGCAACGACAGAATTGGAGATGAATATTAATAAATTCATATAAATCTACAATAATGTACATAAATAAATAATACCTATATTGAAATAAAGAATATATGAATTTGAATTATATCAGTAAATATAATATATCAAAACTATATTTATACAACATATAAAAGAAATATATATTTTCCACAATTTCTTTTTTTTTTTGAGGGGGGGGGGGGGTGAAACCTGGGGGGATGGTTGTACACACCATCCCCCGCTATCTACGCCCTTGGTCCAAAGAAGCACCTAATCAGATCTTGTATATACACGTCTGGAAAAACCCCAATGACAAAACAACAACGACAGCAACAACAGCAGCAACTATACTACTACTATTACTATTACTACTACTACTACTACTACTACTACTACTACTACTACTACTACTACTACTACTACTACTACTACTACTACTACTACTCCTGCTGCCACCACTACTATTACTGCTCCTCCTACTACTACTCTTACCACTACTGCTGCTGCTGCTGCTGCTACTACTACTACTACTACTACTACTACTACTACTACTACTACTATAATCTACTACTACTACTCTTTCTGCTGCTAATTACTTACTTGTACCACCACCACACCACCACCACCACCACTACTACTACTACTACTACTACTAATACTACTACTCCTCCTCCTCCTATATTAGGAATAAAATCAGAAAACTTTTGGCACATTTGATCTATAATAACTTAGAAGTTAGGAGGAAAAAAAAAATGCTATCAACCTGATCTTAAAGATAAAGAGTGTATAATTAATGTGAATTAAGTTTTAATATCGTTATTGTAAACATAGTTAAAAATGATTCAATACTGAATTAGATTTTTACTCCTTGATAAATAAGGGCCGTGAAATCCGTATACATCGTTAATTCTCAACGCATCATTGTACATTGCGCCTACCATTCCACAACATTTTTGCTTCTCAGCGTCATCACTAATAATTCACGAAATTGTACCTGATTAATGTGTTGTGGAATGGCATTGCAATGGACATTTATTTTGTTGTGTTCCTGATTGAAATCTTATACAGGCTCTGCACGACTAATATGAACGCTCTTATATGTAAAGGAAGGCTTCGTCAAATTTAACATCGATTCCTGTAAAATTTCTGTTATTGTCCTAAGGCATGGAAAAACCAAAGTGGTTCAGGAGTCACTATTGACAAGTGACACAAATAAAACCAAAAAGAGGGCAGGGTCATTTCCTAGCAGTACAAATTAAATCTGGGAGGTATCTTACATTGATGGCCAATCTCATCAGAATTTACCTTACTTGTTTGACTCGTATTTTTACTATACTTATGATTTTGTGAATCTCGCTATTGCTGCCTGTGCATAACAGGAAATCTTTCAGAGTCAAAGAAAATATGGAAGCTTCAGTGGAAGTGGTAGTGCAAAATATTATTTTTACACATGCAAAAAGACAAAAGGACTGATCAGAGTAAAGATCCGAAAGTTTACACACGGATATAATAGATGAAAGTCACTCATTTCAAATATTATGCAGACTAATGTTTAAAAATCACAAAGTTAGGTTTTTTTTACTTGTTGCTATTTGATTATCGTGCACGTGGTAATTAAAAGACATTATGTTACTTTTAGAGACATAACAGTTCCAATTCATGTTCGTGTATTTAAAGGGTGACTAAATTAAAAAATTGATTGCCCATTTTTCGTAGGAAGCAGTCATCAGGAGCCAAAAAATATCTATCACACACTTTTTTATGCATTCAGTCATATTTCATAATCATTTGAAAAGTACATTTTTGCTGATTTACACAGTCATAAGCCCCGCCCCTAAAAAAAAAACATCGAGCGACATCATGATCACGTGATCTGTGACGTACGAGAAGTAAGGGAAAATATTCCACCAACCTATATACTGTGCGCACCCGCAGGCCCCGGCAGGCCCAGCCCGGTGCCGAGCATGACATTCACCGCATCGACCATTTGCATCGCATATTTTCGTGTGTTTAATTCCTCACAATAACTTTGATTTTGGGACACAATTTCATCAGTAATGCCAAATCAATGCATAGTTGCGGGCTGTAGCAAGATCCCTAAAGATGATGCAAGCCTACGTACATCATTTTCCTAAAGATGAAAATCTACGGAAATTGTGGGTCGCAACGGTATTCTCACGCGGGCAGAGTGGCAAGGGCCAAGCGAGTGGAGTACAATTTGCAGTGATCACTTTTCTTCTCCAGCAGCTGCAGCAGCTTCACCCGCGGCCCCTTCCCCCGCGACCCCTTCACCATGCCCTGGCGCGTCTTCTGCGAGGGGTTCAAACATGGTCGAATTCCCCTTGCCACTGCACTTGAGCTTCTTCTCTTTCGGTATCGATAAATCATCTGATAAATCAGAGTTCGTATCTGGCTCAAAAAAGTCCTCCAAATCGGACTCGCGATCACCATCCATCTCTCTAAGTTACTCGAAGAATTCAGCCAAAAATCTAAGTCAGTACTACCGTAGTACATGTAAAGCGAAGTAAAAAAAGGCGAGAGTGAAAACAAACCAAACAAAAGCGTTCACCAGTCGCTTAGTACGAGGGGGAACATAGTTGCCGTACTAAAGATGTGTAGTACATTGCACAGACGCATACAACGCCTGTGTACGCGTTTAAGACCAATGCAAAACTATCGTTCGGCAAGCTCAGATGGATGAGAACATTGTTCAAAGAAAAGTTAAAAAAACAAAACAAGAGCTGTATATTTGGGCAAAAGTGTTCACTGATCTTAAAGAAAATATATTGATAATGATTATTCACTCCTTAGACTGTATTGATTAATTTCCCTTTTTCATAAATTGTCTGTTGAACAGAGGGGTCAAATACCGCATTGTGTGTACAATGTTACATTGCCGCAGCCTGTAGATCTTGTGCCTCTTACTCTTCATACGTCATTTGGGGGTGTGACGTCAATTAGCCAATCAGCTCACAAGTTTTAAGGAACGGTCCCCAAACCTCTACTTTTCCCCCTTTTTCGCCAAAACGAGACATAATTTTGACAATCAATTGCCAGATTCGTGATTTGAATGCAAAAATACATGGAAACAGCACCCTTTTTCTCTCTAATTTAGTCACCCTTTAAGTCACCATCTATTTCGAATTGTCGAAATGTTAAAAGCGTTTGATTTCATATCTAATATAGACTTTAAAAGATATTTGACCAGAACACCAAGGATAATGCAATATGGAGTTTGTGACACCCTTGCAAGTATTAATAAAGTTACCTGTGAGACACCACTGATTCTTTCTAGTGAAAAATCAGAGCCTAGTAGACTTATCTAAGTCGCCAATAACCTGCCAAGTGTACATGAGTCGTTATAAGGCTTTGATACATAATATAAAAACCTTAAATCGGCCTCGATGTGATGTATGTGATCAGTGGCGTAGCCAGGATTTTTCAATGGGGGTAGGGGGTGGGCAGATGTGAAGGATCCAACCGCGTAGCCATGGTAGCCAGGATTTCATTGGGGGGGGGGGGGGGGTTGTAAGCGTGCGAAATTGGAGTTTCCCCCCTCCCTCGCTTTTATAGCAAATTTGAGAGAAAGATAACGGCTCGTTGCACCTTTTTTTAGGCGGAAAGTGAGTTCAACGTCCGGACTGCTTTTCAATTATTTGGACGCAATACTGTACTGTATGTAACAGGGGTGGGTGCAGGGAGGGAGGGAGGGGGGGGGGGGAGTTTCCCCCTTCCCGCTCGAAGCGCGAAAGTTCTGACGTTTTAGTAAATTTGAGAGAAAGATAACGGCTGGTAGCACCCTTTAAATTTTTTTTAAAATTTTTATAATAGACGGAGAGTTAGTTCGACGCCCGGACTGCTTTTCAATTATTTGGACACAATACTGCACTGTATGTAACAGGGGTGGGTGCAGAGAGGGGGAAAGTTTTTCCCTTCTCGCACAAACTTTGACGTTTCAGCAAATTTTGAGAGAAATATAACGGCTCGTAGCGCCTTTTAAGGCTTTTTCTCTCTCACTTCCCCCGCTATTTCGCTCTCGCTTTTTTTAAGAGGCTGAATAGGGGGGGGGGGGCATGGCCCCCTTGTGCTCCCTGTCTACGCCAGTGTATGTGATGTATCCATAATTCTGTACTTATGTCTCCATAAGCCGCCGGTAGATGATATCTATCCCAAAATGGGCGCTGTTGCTATTTACCTATGGATCGACGCCCATGTCATGTGTCCAGTTGGGAGTACTAATTCGAAAGACAATTTTATAGGAACTTGGAAATGGGCATCTTTATTAGATTAAAAGGCACATTATGTAAAATAAAGGGCGCTCGTCAATTTTAGGCTCTCAAAAATGTTTCATGTAAGCCGCTATGTGCCATTTCGAACCAAACTGATGTTTTTTGAAAGCTTAGAAATTTCACATAATTGAAAGTGTGGAATTATAATCAAGAAAAAGTACTTAACTCATACTTTTATAGAAAGCACTTCTTTAAACCTTTATGAATGGGTTTTGAACGGATCATTATCAAGTTCACAAAGAGCTTTTTCAAAATGTCAAACAATCTTAAAACGAGCATGAAGTGAATGGACTTTAGTCAATAGCGTTATTTAGTAAAAGATAAGTAAAAAAAAAAGAAAAAAAAAAAAAGGGAATGTCAAGCCACCAGCACCCAGTCAAACTCACACTTTACGCGAGGAAAGGACCAAGGCCGTTGTAACACACGCATATTGAGAGTCCATATTAAGGGGAGCTTATGAAAAAAGTCGTATCACTTTATAGTGCCCCCAAAGAAGGGCACCACTTATTACACTTTACAATTTTGAATTCCAAAGACATATTTCAGGTTATACAAACCTTACACCAATGATCAGTTTCTCCAGAAAGAAACATGAAAACTAGGATCTGCCATGGAGCAATGAATTCAAACATACACAACAGATTGTAGATCCATATTTGATATCGACCAAACTCGCCGAGTTCTATGAGCACATCATCAAACTTCCTTTCTTCTTGCTTCATCATCGCGAACCCAAACCTCGAAGTCGAAACCAGGTCCAGTCGCTCCAGAGATCACGCGGACAATGCAGTGTGAGGTATACAGAGGGAACGCTAGTGATTATGCTGAACCACGGAGTGGCATATCAAGATCTCGGTTACGATCGGGGATGTTGAAATATCAAACATGCAAATATTTATCGTAAAAATACAATTAAAAACTTTGTCCGGTGAATTCTAATTGGAGTAGAAGTTCACGACTACAAGGCTATAAGCCTGTGGGCCTCAACAACCTAATCAGGTTTTATTTTAATATCATTTTGCTGTCCATACGATGTGACAACCCACGGTGCATGTCTGTATCACACCGCGATATCTTACAACACAGACGGCGAGTTGAGATGACTATACTCGTTGTCTGTGCAGTATGTAGGTGGTGTTATCTCAGCCAGCCCTACTCGGTAATTCCGTTGCACACGAGGCGTCATTTGCTGACGCACGTAGGACTGCGTCAGTGACTTGCACGGTCTTTGACGCACCATGTGAGAGTGACATCGTACACAAAGTGCCTACAAAAGTAGCAGTGCAAACATTGCCTTTGATAAGTGACGTATGGGCTAATTGTCTTCACAGGCTTGATTAGCGCATGCAGGTAATAACGGAAGCGAAATGACGCCTCGTACAATGACGCCTTGTACACAATGGGCATAACAGGTATCATGGTGTATTCATGGGAATTCTAGCCAAGAGTTTCATGAAAACCCTTTCTCCAGAAACCGGTGTGTGAAAAGAAAAATGTACCTTCCATGGCTATGTTATCTATTTTTACAGTGACAAATAGGCACCCATATCTCACAATGGTGCCTTACTTCCTACTTTAAATACGCATGTTCAAAAAGGGAATTTTACCTTACACCCATTTTCGCTACGCCACTATTTTGGACCTCGATCAGGTAAACTTCGATCATTCAAGGTTAAAGGCTGTTTGCTTAACCGATCTCTTAGCTCTTAGTCCACCGGAAGGTTTTTGGCACTGCAAACGAAACAAGCAAAACAATTTAACCATTTTTTTTTGTTTTTCCTTCTAGAAACGCACTTGACCTGTAGGGTGAACTTGACTTCATCATGTCTCTCGATTACGTTTTATTTATGTATAAAAAAGGAATGAAAGAATATCGAATTGTTGATACTAGTAGTAAATAGAAGCACACATATTTTTTCTCTAGTATTTAATCGAATAGAAAAAAAAAATCAATTTTGGAAATTCTTTAGCGTTTCTTTAGCATTTCATTACGAGCACAGTGCCTTGCATGCATGCAGAATACAACTTTTTAAACGAGAAAGATTGCAAGAATTGGTTTGAAGACTCTGTATACTCAATATGTGACTCGTACTTCCTATGTAATTCAACTTGATATCAGTCAAAAACAATAAAAAGGGCAGTGAATGTATTCGAATTATAGAAATAATGCGCCCTGCTTCAGTAAAACTTGAAAATTAACAGAATATCGGAAAGGAAAACCATAAAATGTATATTGCTGAGTGGAATACTTTTGCTCGGTTTTATTTCAAATTTACTGATCAACAGCACTTGCAGCAGAAGAATACGGCAGTGGACTGCATGACTTTAATGTTCTAAATGTTGTTGGTTTGCCTTTATCAACGGCAAATGTATCAAAATTAAAAGAAAAGATGAAAATATTCTACTAATTAAAAAAAAACGGGTGATTTTTCTTACAAGAATTTGTTCACTTTGTCATCAATGATGGGGAAAACTTCCAGATGGTTTTAAGAAACTAGTGATTAATCATAACTATGTTTAACAAGAACTACTGACGACATAAAGATCAGGGCCCCAAACTCAAGAACCGTTTTTAGCGGCAGGCATAATTGTTATTTGGTTCAATCCAAATATTCCTTACGAAAATATGGTAATAAATTTGTCAAAATTCGATAGGGATATGTCACATTGATCCTTCTTAACCATTAATCGTGTAAATCATGCCATCTGGCTACTGAACATCACTTCTGAGCATGAAGCAATATATTTTCTTGAATGTCTTTGATTTCATACTGTGTACTTCAAATAAATATCTGACACTTGAACTCCGTTGAACCACTTGTGGACAATTGAAGATATGCAAGGGATCAGTGACCTATTGCTTCTCAGAGGTCCATAGATCAGTGTATGTAGGTCGCTTATTATCAGTTTGGTTTACTTCCATGTATTTTCTCACTTTTCATCGATTAACATCGTCAAATATCTTGACGAAAGAGAAATAGAAAGAGAGAGAGAGAGAGAAAGAGAAAGAGAGAGAGATAAAGAGGGATAAAGAGAAAGAAAGAGAGAGGGAGAGAGAGAGAGAGAGAGAGAGAGAGGAGGGGGGGGGGGGCTAGCAATGAATACGGAAACGGAGTTAAAATGATTCCTTTGCAATCCTCGGTTACAATCCTATTAAGTGTGTGAAATATAAGTACCGGTACACTGTAGTGGATTTCTTATATGTAGACTTTAAGAATGATTAATTGATAAAGCAGAAAGTTTTATTTTATTTTATTATCAGTCTGAAAGTAGGTTCAAAAGAAATTTGGACCCCCGGAAATGATAGAGATGTTAATTTGTAAAGCCATTTGAAGATCACAGTTTGGTTACATGTGATTGTGATAGCCTACATGTATTACACAAATTGTTGTTGTACTCAATAGCATTGAACTGTAAATTTTGTTTAGTGTTGGCGACCTATTGAATAAACGGAATAAACTTATTCAAAAATAAGATATAACATGCTGAAAAAGTAGCACTTGACCAAACATTGGTACAGAAATTAAGAAAAATATTTTTTGTAGAGAATTGGTGACATTTTCTTGTAAATTACAGCTGTTAAGTATCAAAAGCCTCTTCTACAACATCTTGTTGCCGAGTGTTGCATACACTTGAAGAATTCGTACAGCTCTTTAAGTCAAAATTTTCATAACTTAATTTTTTTTTCGGAGACTTAATACGCTTTCGTTAATATGCTACTTGGATTTCGGAAGGGATAGCTCTGCCGAAAAATATCCGAATTTGAATCAATTATTGGATTAGAGCTTCTTGATTTTAGTATTCAGATGTGAAATTCTCCTGCATGTGAACTAATTTAGGCACAGAAATAGAGTTTGCAAATCTTGAAAATGACTTAGCCAGATGACAAATATGGAATACAGCACAATTTCAATATATTCAGAGGAATTCTTTGCCTTCTGAAAGGTAATAGTGAAATCTTTTCAAGTGAAGGTAAGAAAGTCTCAAGGAAAATAATGTTTAATATGAATGTTATGAGTGACATTAAAATCTGTTGTCTTTCATTTTCACGTCCGTCGTAAAACCCCTCGTTGAAACAAATGAGCTTCAATAATTACAATGCTTGTGATTTTGTTTATTTTTCACGGTTAACTTGCTATCTTATAAAAGGTAGGATTGATTTAGTATCATAGGCATATCTTTTATTCATGAATTTAAAACTAATAGAAAAAAAGATTGTATGTCATGTCTCAGAAGCATGCTTGGATACTCGGCATATCTATTTATGAATGTACTTTGACATCATTGTTTATGATATGTAAACATTATATTGCAAATGAACGAAAGATGCTGAGTAAGCATGAAGTGAATGCTTTCAGTACATGTACTTACTTTATATGGAAACACAAAACATATAAGGATATGCATGTAAGTAACTACGAGTGAAAGACTTCATATGAAACGGATGGAAAAAGAGTGCCTTGGAGGAATTTGTTTTTATTATATATCAGTTTGAACAACTGAGAGGGAAATTGGGGTTATAGAATTGTAAGAACAATTATCTTAGCCCACTGATTGTAATACTCCGGGATATATGTTTGAGACTCAATGCAGGACATCATGAAATACCAAAGAAGCGATTGGGGGGAGTGGGGCTTGTCTAAGCTATACCTCAGGACAGATATATGATTTCAGTGATATAGTTGGGATTACACATCCAAACAGACAAATCACAGTGAGCCTGATCGGTTAAGAGCATTCCGTCCGTGACATTGAATAATTTACGGATTATAATTTTATTAGGCAACCATGGCAACCAAATTTTATCAAATTTCAACTCCTTCAGTGATGCACTTCACAATGAAAAATAAAATAGCTCTCTTAAATTGAATACTTATTTTCTACAGGCGTCCAAACTTTCAAAATTTGTCAAATGTCCGTCCGTGACAAACCGATCAGGCTCCAGTACCTTCCCCCGTATGCAATGTACAAAGTGGAAAAAAGGTAAAAACACAAATCATCAACACTACCGCCACCACCACCAACATCAACAATAACAACAACAAAACCCTCTCTAATCATGCTAATATCCAGTCATATCGACGAGAGCGACACTGGCCTGGGCCCTGTTTCATAAAATTTGTTATCAATAACAAGTAACAATAATTGTTATAAGCTACTGAAATAATTGCATTTGATTGGCTGTGAGCAAATTTGTCACAGAAATGTGGCAGTTGCTGTTGATAACAAGTTTTATGAAAAGGGGCCCAGAAAAAAATGACATTACCCCGAATGGCGAGATTCTGTCGATTATCGGTTGGTTTGGAGTCTGCTTGACAGTGTGACAAGGGCAAAGAGTTCAAATCCTTTCCCAGCGATTATTTATTCATATGGTGCATATTTTCCTTCATCAAATGGCTCTCCTTAATACATTCAGTAAGCTTTCTGTAATTACAGCCGAGATAAAGACGTAAGGCAGTATAACAGTTTTAAAGTGTTACTCTTCTTTTCATTGTCTTATTGAAAACATGTAAACTTAAATTAATGTCGTAGAAATTGTTAGTTTCAGAAGGAAAACGATAATAAACTCAAATAAGTGAAATATCATAAAGCTCTTAAACCAGAAATTATCAGAAATATGTGAGATGCTAGAAGCCAGGATTATGATGGATCGTAACTATTAACATAGCACCACTCTTCCAAACATTGAACCTCTTCTGATGTGACTGTCAAAAATACCTAAGTCCGTGCCGCAAAACAAATTTACGATTAAATATTAGCACTCATTCCATTTGTACAATACAAACTAAAAACTCTCAAACATAATGCCTTCGGTAAGGCCTCACCGTTTACCATAGCCCGTAAATACGATCATTTGTCAGTACTTGTTTGTGTTTTGCTGAGCATACACGTGCTTCAAACTCTTCAAGGAGGATTTAAGCAAATGGAATCATAATAGTTGTATTTACTCACTGAATCGTAAAAGTGGTACATAATCAGAAAATCTATTTTCATATTACTCATATTACAAGAAATATGAGCAATATTGCAATTTAAAAGACGTTTCATCCACTTAGCTGTTTATAGCCGATGCACAGTGAATCCGACTGTGTATATTTGAAGGTAGCAAAGAGCAACATCGATAAAAGAAAACTAACGAGTTTAGTCATGAGAGAGAGAGAGAGAAAAACAAAACTTTAATTGGTGATAGACCATTACACTTGTTACTGATGTAAAAAAAAAGTTTTTGTGCTGTTTGTCTATAGGGATTGCATTAATTTAACAAAACGCCCTGCAAATAACCTAAAATCTAAATGATTCGAGAAGGCATTATGTGCTTACCAACCCCAAGTTCTTTCAGGCTCTTTCAAAAAGAACACAAACTTGGATAAGTAGTGACTAAGATCATGATAAGATCAACACATTACCATTTATTACTTGTGTTCACCTAGAACATGAAAGCAGCAATCCTTTAACAATTTATTACAACTTTATCTCGACATTTACTTCGTAATGTCAGATCCTTCGAACCAGGCCCTTTCCCCTTACTACCTCATCATGATAAGTAACCTTTACCATTGGCGAATTCCTTAGTCATGTTAATTGCTTGTCAGAAAATTATGGAGTTAGACAAAAACAAACACGTAAAAAATTGAATAACCTATTTGCCTTGTCTAAGACATTTTTGGATTTGTGCTCGACGGAAGAGAATCATGTATCTGCACGGAAAACTTCTGGGTAAATCTTGAATAACATATATAAATTAGTTGCTGATCTTCAGTAAGGTATTCTTCCCTCGTCAAATTCATACTTTGTCCTGACTGGAGTCATCCTGTTCTTCATCTTTCTGCTTGAGTTCAGAGAATCCCAAAGATGGTACCGGCTGTGCTCGATGTCTAGGAATGGACTTCCTGTGAGATAGAATGAAATTTTATTCTTACAGGAATACAGATTTGGGGATGAGTTATAGACATTGCCATATGACTGCTTGTCGGCCTATGACTATACTTTACTGACAATGCTGCGCTGCTTTGGACCAACGGTTTTCAAATTAAATGCAAAATAGGTTTAAATGAAAAATAAAAGAAGTTGAAAACAACAGTTATGAGGGACTAACACATTGTGCCATTTCCCCCTTAATATAATTATTCGTGTTTCTGCATAAAACTGTTAATGGGTTTGAGCATAACACATGAAGGTTTGTCTTTACCGAAATCTATAATTATTTCGGTCGGAAGTTTATTCGGTAATGCTGACTTTAAACATCTACAGCACGTCCAAATAGAGAGGTTTGCCCTACATACCATCCGATGTTTTCGCCCTCGTCCATTGTTTCTGGGAGTTTCTTGCCGCGCGTTTCAGGAAGAAGAATAGCCAGTCCACCAGCTATGAGGGTCATCGTACCGAAGATGGTAAGAGGAAAGGGCTTCCATACATCGCCCAGTAGTAGGATAATGGGGCAGAGAATGTTGGAGAGGTTAGACCCAAGGCGGCAAATACCGAACGCGGAATTCCTGTTACGAGTAAAGTAAGCCCAATTCTTTGAAACTTTTTAATACAGATTTTATACTTATGAAAAAAGTGAATATTTAAAACTTTTCATCGACATGCCAAGGTAGATACTGTGACTACAACAAGGCATTAACTCTTCTCGTCAACAAGAGTACTAAAATTAATTCCTTTAAGATAAATTATGCATGAATCAAACTTTATAACAATTACTTGGACTCTCGGAGCGATTGCAAGTTCGCAGTGAAAAAATGATGTATTGTAAACATCAGCTTGCATCACCAAAGAAGTTTATATAAATTTGTTTATTTAATTGTATGTAAATTTAATAATAATAATAATAATAATAATGCAGTGACGCTCATGGCGCTTAGACATTATTACCCTGGTTATAGCCGAGCCGCCAAAGTAACTAGCGCTCAAGCATATCAGGTACCCATTTACACCTGGGTGGAGAGTGGCAAATGTAGATTAGAGTCTTGCCAAAGGACGTTAGTGCCGTGGTGGGATTCGAACCCCGTACCTTGTGATCTGCAGTCCGGTGACTTATCCACTAGACCACAACACCTCTACATATTTATAAGTAAGGTGATTGTGAAAGTATGAAAAAGAATGTAATGATTACCTCACTGGTGTTGGAAAGATCTCGCAGGCATGTAAGAAGACGATGTTGAAAGAAGCGGTGATAGCAAACTTCCCCACCATAGCTACTGTTATTCTCCAAGGGCCAAGTGCTATATTCAAAGAAGTCAGATTAAAAAAAAAGCATTAATCGGTTATGCCTACATTAAACGAAATCTAAAATGTATTGACGGAAATCAGGAGAGTGAAAAAGATTATAAAGGAAGGAAATAATCATCCGAATTAAATAGAAAAGGAGATGACAATCTCTTAGGATGAAGGAAGATGAGAAAGTCTTTTAAAAATTCGATAACAAGGGTAATACAGAGAGGAAGAAACAAGTGAATAATCAACTTACGAATAAAAATAGTGGCTAAACAAGCAATGCCTCCTACTAACATGAAGAAGACATATGTGGGACGTCTTCCCCAGTATTGTATTGGGTAGATGACTATCAAGTTTCCCGGTATTTCTACGGCGCCTGCAATAGCAAAGGCTATATAAATGTTCACTCCCAGAGTGTTGGTGCTAAGAGAGAGACCATAGTATACGACTGTGTTCACAATCCTGAAAAAAGGAAAGAAGGAAGTGACAAACAAGGACGAAAACAGAGGAATAATAAACAGGAGAAGGTGAATGAAAATAATCGCGAATGGAATAAAATGCAGTCTAAGTTAGGGATTTCAATACATTTATGTGTATTTGAACCTGGTAGTCACCCGCTTGAATCATATTACTCATGCTACTTGAAAAGTACTTCTTCATTGCGCCAAATCGCCTCTGCCTAAATGCGGCGGCTGAGATAACGGCCGAGAAGACCTTAAACCAAGTCTGTTTTTAAGACGGAGAGGAGCTCGGGGGGGGGGGGGGGGGTTACTTTGTTAAGTTCCCTTGAGCTTGCAGCAACTTTAATAATGAGGTACTGATGATACATCTGCACTTATTTTATGAATTATTCTATGGATTAACATATAAAAAAGTAAAGCGGAGGAGTCTAACTTGTCATAACGCATATCAAACATGTCAAACAAATAATTTCTAAATTATTACTTACAAATTAAATATTATGTTCAGTGTGTATTGACGAAGGCGCGGTCTCCGAAAAAGTTCGACAAAACTCTGGTTGTCTTCCTCGTGTTTGCTCTGAAACAGCAATCAGTGAGAGAGAATAGGTGTATTATTTTGCACTAGTACTGCTTCTTCTGGAACGGGGTACTGTTGCAAATGCTACATGTTCCTTGGTCCAATATCCTCTCTCCATTCTAGGGACGCCAATATAGAGGTGTCGTTGCCTCGTTGGTCATTTTGAAAAATTGGGGTGGGGATGGGGCCGTCGGTCCAAATTTGCCAACAACTCCCCCTAAAAAATTCCTCTGATTTTCAGATTTGCCGACAAGGGTAAAATAAAATGGTCATCAAATTTTGCGATTTGCCGTCAGAGCTCTAAAAATCTATTCGCAGACAAAAACTTGTAAAGGTGGCAGATGTCACGCACCTGCACACGATTGACGCCTCGGACTAACTTCATTTTGGTTTACTCCCAATTACATCCATCTCCTTCTCATTCTTACCTGAATGTGAGCACTTTTCAGGTCAATGTTCAGTGATAATGGGTCGTTCACTTTGTTGACCTGAGCCATTTTACGAACGATTTGAGCTGCTTCCTGGACACGATTTTGTGACAGCAACCAGCGCGCAGACTCTGGCAAAACCCTTCATTGACAGGGGGAAAAAAAAGAGATAATCATGCGTTAAAAACTTTATCCTCTAATATCTAGTTACAGCTCTTTTAAAATAATACAAAGAAAACTCAAAACACTTTTCTTTATCACTTCAGACCTGTCAATCTTGTTTTATACATAAGGGTTTTGAAACAAAAGTTTCAAAGAAAATTGAATTTCGCTATTGCCTACTAAGTCGACTTAGTTAAGAAAGAGATAAATAAACAAATGAATAAACAAACAAACAGAAAGGAACGACACAATTAATTTAAGAAAATAAAATTGTATAATATAATTGACATTTTGCTTTCTAGTTTATTTAGATGCTCGGCATTAGATCATAAAATGAATTCAAGATGTTCAAATTTCATTAAATAAAAGAAAAATGAATAAACGCATTTTGATGCAGAGTTATAGAAACACTGTTTCCTCTCAGCGCTATAATTTACATCAAATACAAATAGAACCATTAGCTTTATTACTTACTTATAAAACGCTAAAAGTGAGATGGGAACGAGAGAAATAACAAGTTGGAGATGGCGCCATTTTCTGATGAAGAAAGCCAACAGAGCTAAAAACATGTAGCCACACGAAAAGTAGACCCAGGCAAGACCACCGGCAATGTTTCGCTTAGAAGGCCCCACGAGCTCATTAGCTGTTAAAGGTATGATTTGCAGGTTAGTGTCACCTTTTAGTAACGTTATCTTTTGATCCACAGAGCTATGACTCAATATACATAATACATGAGCAGAAAGAGCGAAAATCACTGAGAATTTTGGGTCCATTTCTGTTGCAGTACATTGTGCAGTTCATGGCTAATAACGATTTAATTGAATATAAGCATCAAAGTCTTTAAACTGGCAACGTGGGGTGGAATTTATATTCGCTGTTTTTGTGTACAAATTGACAATATTTTGTTGCATTTTGTAATTTTCATTCACATTATAATGTTTCATTAAATACACATTTTATTTGTCTTAAACTGTGTAAGAGTGACAATTGAAAACGATTGGTGTCAGTTTGAGGTGGCAAAGCTAATTTATTCAGAACTTTAGAAAATTCCGAACTGCTATGCGTTAAACAAACCTTCTGTTAGTTGTTTTATAATAAAAGGAAAGAAAGCTTTCGGCCTAACCTTACCACATGCCGAAATTGAAAATTCGTTTGTAAATGTTTGCCACTACCAACAACCTCACAAAGGGTAAGATCTTTGTTCTTGAAAAAGTCCTGGTTTACATTTAGTTTCTTAAACTCTCATTATCGCTTCTCTTTAAGAACTATTCCCGAAATACTAAGACAAAAACAAATACTTCTTGTTTCCTTTATTAAATTAAGAATCTCGATATCAGTCAAGTTCAAATGCATTATGTATTTCCATATTTTCTTTTAAGGTTCGTTATTGAAACTTTGTATTAGAATATACGACCATTCATGAGATTACCTACCTAATACATATGATACTGTTAAGGATCCAAAAATGGAAGCACCGACCAAGACGCGGAAAATCATAAACATCCAGATATTTGTCGAGAATGCCATAATCACACCGGAAGCACAAGCAATTGCCAGGCAGATAAAAGTCGTCGGCTTGCGACCGATTCTGTAGATATAGATTTAAAGACAAAACGAGAAGCTATTGGTAGAGTGCAATAAAATAATTTTGACATTCCTGGTACTGATATTACATTTATATGATGGTGTGAAACATGACGATAAAAAATATTAAATTTTGAATTGTCAGCCATTCAAATTTAATCAAAATTAACTGTGATTGTTCATTGCCATTGCAAATATGGTGATTGATTTCATGTTTAGTGTTATCTTTTTTTTTTTATAGTGACCAATAAATGGAAATAATAATCACAACTACTTTTAGTGCATTTTCCCCATGCTCTCAGTGGTTAAGTGGGCTCTCTTCATATACGTTTACGGAAGACCTGCTTTAAAAAAAAAAAAACCCAAAACAAAACAAAACAACTATAAGGTACCTCAATGAAACATCATGTCATGGGGGGGGGGGGGGGGGGGGACGACGTTGTCTCACCTGTCTGCAATGAAGCCAACCAGAACCGAACCGAGAGCAGTCCCAGCGAAGAAGAGGGATTGTGATACAGATGAGAGGTAGCTTGATCCACACACAAGGTTAAACTGAAAAGCAACAAAATGAATGTCACGTATAATTTCCTCACCTGTCATTGATGAAGAAACGATATCTTTTTGTTAATGTGTGTGGAGTTTAAAGTTGACTTAAACTGGTAGAATTTGAACAGCGCCATCTTACGGTCATTCCTAAATTCAGATTATAATTAGAGATCAGTTGCATTATGTTTTGAATTCTTACCAGAAACTGGCTTGGAAAATAAGCAAATTTTAATTTCAACTAGTACTTTTGACTTGCTAATGTAGAAAATTTCCTGCACGTACATTCTAAGCTTTTTACAAGGGATAATGGTGCATGATGGTAAAATAAGACGCACATACGTTTTCCAAATCCTGTTAAAAGATAACGCTATTGAGGAGGTTCAGTTTAAGGCAACTTTAATATGGTAAAACGTGTTATTTATTTACTCTCAGTAATTAAAAAAAAAAATTAAATATTGCTATTTTTGCTAGACCTTTTTTGCCTTTAAACTTATCCCCACATGACAGCATTTTGTAAAAGTGTATACATTTACAGAAACTAAGTTTGCCAGCCGAATTCCGATACAAACAACATAATACGTTAATTTAATACGTTAGTACATATACAGGTAGAGTAAAATAGAATTGAATTAAGTGTTTTACTGAGTAATTGAGGAATATAACGGTTTACAAACTATGGTTACAAATGCAGGTTGAGTCCTCCCCTAATATATCAAGGGTAAGCATTAAAAAAAAAGTTTTCTTTCTTAAAAATGTAAACAGTGACGATGTCGTACGTCTATATCGATGGTCGATGTGGCATCATTAATGTTGTATTCCCATCCAGCATCACATGGGATGATAGCACCATCTTTCAAGTCGAGAGAGGGACTGAAGGCGACACCGCTCACATTGTAGCGCCGGCACTGATCAAAGACCACATCCCCGCTGGTGGTGATGTTTCTAGGGATGCCGACTTCTCTTTTCGCTAGAATGCATTCCCTGGTAGAATTGAACCCAAGTTTCTTACAGTCCGCTGATTCCCATTCAGGTATCTGTGAAAGATAGTTGAATCTACTTTGTATTTTTAAAAATAATCTATGATACTTAGTGCAGTTCAGCCTCTTCCTTATCAACCCCCATCCATTTATCATTCTAGAAGTATTTGCAACTCTGCCTGGTCGTTGCTAACGCCACGGTATAAGATCATTAACTCTATTTGGTATTGGTAAAAGCAGTATGGAGTATGAATAAGCATAATGACACCACATCCTTCATTTGTTTATGCCTTGGGACAACGCTTAGAAAGTGGTGATTTTGGGGATGTTCAGCGTTTTCCGCTTTTCATGTATGGCAGAAGACAGAGCGGATGTGTGACGGATACATGCGCTCTGATTTAAAGCCAGACATGCATTATTAAAAGGCCCCTGCAACCCAAACGCAACCTAAATACAAGTTTTTTTGTTTTTTTTTCCTGTTGTTGTGCTGGGATGCTTACAACTCATATTCTGTTATTCAAACATCTAGATATGTTTCATAGATTTTTAAATGTTTTTGGAAATATTTTCCCAACCTTCTAAGCTCCACCTAAATCCAGGGGGGGGGGGACAGGGGGACATGTCCCCCCACCTTTTTGAAGATAGGCGAATGTCCTCCCCAACTTTTTGAATGACCTTTGTTTTTTTTTTTTTTGGGGGGGGGTTTGCTTGTCAGGGAATTTTGGAGGCGAATGTCCCCCCATCTTTTTGAATAACCTTTTTTTTGTTTTTGTTTTTGTTTTTGTTTTTTTGCTTGTCAGAGAATATTGGAGGCAAATGTCCCCCCCCCCCACCTTTTTGAATAACCTTTTTTTTTTCTTGTTCTTTTTTTTTGCTTGTCAGAGAATTTTAGAGGCAAATGTCCCCCCACACCTTTTTGAGTAACCTTTTTTTTTTTTCTTTTTTGCTTGTCAGAGAATTTTGGAGGCGAATGTCCCCCCCCCAAAAAAAAAAAAAAAAAAAAAATTCAAAATGGATTTGCGCCACTGTCCAGATCTCATTCCTGCAATGACATCATCTGTCAATCATCAGTCTACTACACTAACATTCTACAATAGAATAGAATGTAACTTCCCCCCAGGTCAGCACATGCTCACAATATAATCGCATGCTTTCAGACAATACCTCCTCAATACCATTCTTTTCCTGCTGATGCTACAGCATGTCTGACCAAGGAGTTATCACAGTTCTGTGATAACACATTGGTCTGACATAGAAACTCCTATGTAGGCATTGTATGGTCTATTAGAACATATGGTCATCTCTGGCAAAGCTACATACCACTGTCTCTCCTTAGCTCACTAATGACTGACAGATGATGTCATAGCAGGAATGAGATCTGGGGTATTTTTTGGGGTGAAGCTTAGCATGTTTGAGAAAATGATTTTAAAAAATGATTTTAAAAAATCATTTGAAAATTATTCAAAATTTATGAAACATATTAAGATGTTTGAATAACACAATATAAGTTGGAACAGGAATCAACTTGCATTTGGGTTGCAGGGGACCTTTAACACTGAACTGTTCAGGGATTATTACGCAGTACCCGCAGCGCCCTTGGGAATCCCCAATAGGCTACACGCGACCACGTGCAACCTTTGACTTCACTAGAAATTTGAATGGAAGATAGCCTACACCAGTTAGCACCTGGGGACGATTAATGGATTGATCTGAAAATATTTGTAAACCAGTCGTAAGCCGAGTTCGATATTTCAATGAATTGTTATTACATAATATAATGTAAAAGACTCCCAACCGTGGAAATCGATCAAATAACTAAATACATTTTTCTTTACGGGAAGAGATGCCCGTATCTAACATGTCTGTGTCGTTTTCTGGAGAGGAAAATTTACGGCATTTCCTAAGCATTATGCTGCACACAGCCTTGTTGTTTATTTCACAGACAAAATAGCATTTCATGGTATTAATGCTGAAAATGATAACCCTTTCGCTTTTTATTTTACACCGAAGCCCAAATACAGTTCGTCATCAAACCAATGATAAACGGATAAATCAATCAATATCGTATCGCAGAAACTTTAAAAAAATGACGAGTTATGAGAAGAAAGTAAATGATTATTATGTTCAAATACTGTCATCCTAATCTGTTTCCAGCATCTTTTTGTAAGAATTGCCTGTGCCTATTTCGATATTTTACTCTCAAGGTATATCTTGCCACTGTATTATTCAAGCATGCCATACAAATCCATAATTACGATTATTACTATGCTGCAGTCCTCCTTCTTTCTCTACTCCAAGTTACTCTCCCTCTCTTTGTCTGTCCCTTTCTTCTTTTCCTGTATTGATTTATAATTGTGTTTGTGTATTCAGGCCGCATCAGGCGTACCTGCTATGGCAAGCCATCGGGGTCTACTTACGTCTACTCACCACGCGTACTTGATTTTCGATACACGTACCTATATTGACCAATCAGAAGCCAGTATTCAGTACGCGTACTGTTTTTGGTCATCACGTCACGTGTGTTTAAGGGTACGTGTACTTTACTTTTACAGACGTTACTGACCCCTCCGGCCATAGGTGGCCAAAGGGTTCAGAAGCGTCAGTTAATGTAACGTGTGCTTTGTCATTTAGGTAACGTGTACCTTGACTAGTCATTACGTGACGTCTATACAATTACGTGTGCTCTGGTCGTTACGTGACGTCAGCTAAGAGTTAGTCTATTTCCAGGATTTTTTTTTTTTTTTTTTTTTTTTTTTGTCAATAAAGCAAATCATGTACGTTAATAATATTGTTCAATAAGGGAAGTATAGGGCTTGGCAGGGGCTCAGGGTGTTCAATATATTTCTGTTGGTGACTGATTATTAATTCGTCCTATAAATTTTTAGAGTAGTAGTAGTAGGCCTACACTCTTTTTAGCAAACTAACAAAAATCAAAGTAAAGTATAAACCGTGCAGAGTTGGTTTATTATTGTCATTACTACTACTACTACTACTCATTTTTATTTTATTATTATGATTGTTGTTATTACTATCATAATTTTCATCTTCATTGTCATTATTATAATTATTATTATTATTATTATTATTATTATTATTATCATTATTATTATTATTATTATTAATATTGTTTTTATTATTGTCACAAAAATTTGTCATGATGAAATTAATGTATAAAGTTTATCCATAAATACCATGTAATGAGCGGAGGAAAGAAAAACAAGTGAGAACTCCCCACATGTACAGCTCATGTCTACTATATATAGTCAAAGCTATATAGTGCATGCAAAGTATACAAACTTCTACTACATGGACACTATTCACGCTCTTATCCTCCATCTGTTGTGCAATTAATGGTCATGACCTCTTGTGGACTCGTCATGACCACTGGAAGGCCGCCTGTTTACCCAAGGGTTAACCAGCTGATATCCAGTGCATAAGGGGTACTAATACATGAATGGGGAGATGGCTTGCCTATCCTTAATTGCTATAACCAGGGAATCTTAGTTACATTAATACATTCCCATGCTATAACCAAGGAGTTATCTGCTATAACCATTGAAACGAGACATACTCGTCCTCCTCCCCCCCCCCCTTCCCCAGCGAAAAAATGTGAACCCCCTCCCCCTCCAAAAAAAAAAAAAAAAGAAGAAGAAGAAGAAGAAGAAGAAGAAAAAAACTAGTGTAAAATAACAAACGGTTTGTTTTCTTAACAAAGAAAAAAATCTTCTTCATGGGTTGTTACACTCCTTGGCATTATATACTTGAACTTTGAAAAAGCATAGAAGATTTGTAATCCATGTGGAGGCAGAGCTAGATTCCACTAAATTTCGTCATAGGGCCTATACTAAGGCCGGGGGTGTATCGGCTGTCAATGTCACACAGGCCTAATGGATATTCTAGTCGCAAAGGCGTTAGTGAAAAGACTGTTGATAAATTCAATGTATTCGATAAAACAATTATGTTTTTTAAAGACTGAACGTTCGTACGTTATACAGGGAGGGTGCGGGGGGCGGGGATGTGACTGTTGCTGGGATGGAACAAGAACACACTCAAATTATAATTATAATTATAATTATTATATTATAAATTAAGAGAGATCATTTTCTCAGTGCAACAGTCTAAATCAGATAAATAAAGGACAATTTTATCACAGGATTGGCAATTGACAGGAAGGGCATTTGTTCACTCAGGAGATTTTCTTTTGTCAAAGCAAGGACACTTTTCTTGATTTCGGAAATCGGCAGAGGGCCCATCGAGCCCCTTGCCGAACCCCGGTTCTGCCGCCATGGTAATGTACATATTATGTTCACTCAATTGATGTTTAAATCATCATCAGCATCGATCCTTCTTCTCCCCTACCCCTTTTTATATAGAAGAGATCGAGCCTTTGTCCCACAAAATCGTGGTCTCGCAAGTAGATTGAGTTTCTATAGTACGCGATGATAAGTACTTCATCTATTGAAAAAAATTAAGTTTTTTTTCAATGTTGCCATACTGCAAAATTATGGTTTTGTGTGTGTTTGGGAGGGGGCAAAACTATTATGTAGCCCACTAACTGATAGAGTTAAACTTCTGCCCCCTCCCTTTTACGCCACCGGGATTCTATCAACATAGGCACTGTTTCCAGTGCTGTTTCATCACCAGTATATTATGTAACGGAGCGTGGGGACCATGATTTGTGAGAAAATTTTGGTTTTGGTATGGTGAAATTTTGCCTCTTTATTTTAGAGCACTAAATTTTTTTTATCGCGATACAGCAAAATTTATTGTCATGGAGGGGGGGGGGCAATAAAAGAGGAAAGTGCCCCCCCCCCCAGCCCCACGCGGCCGCCCGAAGACATACCGGAAAATAAGAGGGAGCTTATAGCTACCTAGTAAGATTATTGATATTTTGGGCTGTTGAACTCCATAAAACTTCGTACTTTTTACCACTATGGAAAGCTTATTCATTGTTTACTGCAAATTATTAAGTGCAATATAGGTTCTTGTCTCGCTATGGGCGGGGGCAAATTGAGTATAGCCCGCCCCTTACTTCCGAGGCCTTGACTTAAACTGCGTTTCTACAGAACAGTCTTTAGAAACACTACCTCATTAATATGCGAGGGAATGGTGAAGAGACCGAGTAAGAAACAAAAAATCAGAGCACTAGAAAATATAAATATTTTCAATTTTTTTACTGTAAAATAATTTATGTCACATCATTTTTCCTTGCGAGTGGGCGGAAAGACAGTGTTACCCATTCTATTTTTGGGCCTTGTAGTATACGGGATTTGTAAATAATAATAATAGTGACCATTTATATTGTGCCATGTTTGTCAAAAGATAAAAACTACTTTCGAAAAATAAACTCAAGACAATTTCAATAGCCCTGTCTATCACCTTTAGAAATGTGCGAACAATACAATGGCGTATTACGTAATCCGAACCTGATTTCTATGGGCAGTACAATAGGCCTTTGAAATTGCCCTAGAGTTTATTTTTCGAAGGTAGTTTTTATCGTGTTAAGTGGAAAAACACTGCATCTATATTAATCTGCAAGGGAGCGAAGCCACGGAACTACAAATCCCTATTCTCTGCCCTACTTCACTGAAAGTTCCTGTTATTTATAGAATATTCAAGGGGGCAACTTGCCCCTCGCCTTTACCCCTTTAAATAAGATATCGAAGTCCCTTCGCACTGTAGGGAGCTTTTGTATTTTCAATCTTCTAAATTTGCAAAGAGAAATTTAAGGAAAATGAAAAGTCACAGCCCGCTCTGGTGACGCTCCTGCGCCCTTCGAAATTTATTTTATATATTTCAAATTAGGCTGGTTGGTGAGGAAAACTTCTTTCGACATCTCATAGAGTGACCCTTTCATCCATGATTTTCTGACAAAGAGTGCGCAGGTTTGGCCAAGAATTAACATTCCGCTGTGCGTGTAGCCCGACCCCTCTATCCAATAACGGCATCAAATTCATTTCCACAAAGTCTTTGAAGTTAATATCAGTTTTGTTTTGTTGTTTTTTAATCAGGGGGGGGGGGGGGGGGGCGGGGCAGTTTTATTGTTTGTCCCGGGCACCATAATTCCCTAGATAAGCCACTGTTTATGACATTCCTATACCATAAGTCATTTTAAGTGCCTACCAAACGCCATAGAATGGCCACTCCCACCGCCCCCCCCAAAAAAAAATAGGACGGGGGAATTGACTGGATCAGTAAGAAATGTGCAGTATTAGAGGAAGTCAGGTTGTACATACCGGTAATGTTAGAATCCGTGTATAATGAATGGTCACTGGATGCCTATATGGAGTATGCTGCGCCCGCGGAAGGCCCCTTACCCCCCCCCCCCCAATCTTTGGACGCTATTACGATATGCTGCTCCACTATTACGATTCTGGTTAATCTAGCTACTTTTTTTGTGCAATTCATGGGCGTTGGGCAGACATTTCCCCGTAACTTGGTCTCACTCCGTCATTTTCTTTCCACCTACTACTTGAAATGCCTTGCTGAGTATATGCATCTACCAATTGAATTCACAGGTTCAGCTCACTCGGAGGTGGGCGGGGTAGGTGGAGCACGGGGGCGACTCTTAGGGCACAACCCAAGACTTGATGCCAGCCAGTGGCTCTTTTTGATATATGGGGTCTTAGTATCAAGGCCAGGGGTGGCGGAGCGTCTTTCAAAGTGGAGGTGGGGGCACCAGCAAAAAGGGCACTTATTTGGGGAAAAGGGGCACCTACAAGGGGTGAACATAAAGCGAAAAAAGGACCATTTTGTGACATTGGTATCACCCTACAGTCTAATTAGTATAGTTATTATCAAGGATCACCTTCTTCCTTTTTATTGTGGTTCTGGGCATCGTTTCATCAAACCATCATAAGTGCAAGTTCGCCGACATCCCATTGAAACGCATGTTAATTTTGATACAGGCGTTTCAATGGGATGTCGGCGAACTTGTACTTATGACCGTTTGATGAAACGCTGCTCTGGTCACTACTTCAGCTTCCCTGATACGCAGTTGTGCGTAATGGTCTAACGATTCATGTGCGAGAAAGCGAAGCGAGCGAGCAAAAATTTTCGGACTTTTTTTTCTATTGCTTTTTTTCTATTCCTTGAGTTATACATTATTTACAGCGATGTACATGCATAATAAAAATGACAACAGCAAATTTAATTGGGGGAATGTCGAATGATCTTTTAATTTGTACATTAACCCTGTCGTTTTCTTTAGGATTACACCGATATACATATTTTATGCAATCTGCTTGATTTCATTATATACTGTAAGAGCTAGCGAGCGTAGCGAGCGAGTTATGGGGACATTTTCAGAAAATACTGCCTTACTTGGTGTAAATTATTGGCACATTCGAGCAAGCGGAATGAGAAATCATTTGCTGGGGGGGGGGGGGGGGGAATTGCGTCCCTTTTGCCCCCAGCTCCGCTGCCTTATTGTACTTGTAGTAATATGGGTACCTGTAAAGCCGCATCGATTCTTCGTAGCTAGATATGGTTCTTTTTGTTTAAAAAAAAAAAAGAGAGAAAAAAGTTGGAAATATAGGTAAAAGGGGGCACTTATAAGAAGAGGAAAGGGCTCTTATCAGAGGCGGAAAGGAGCACTTATAATTTAGGTGAAAAGGGGCGCTTATGAGAAGGGGAAAGGGCACTTATTAGAAAGGAAAAGGGGCACATTTAGTAGTAAAAAATGGCACTTATCGGAGGGAAAGGGGGCATTTTTCAGAAATAAAAAGGGCACTTTTGGGGTACTTGAAAAAGTGTGGGGGCACTGTGTCCCCTGCCTCCCCCCGGGGCGCGTTGCCCCTGCTCAAGGCTTTTCGTAATATCAATTTATTACTTCTCTTGCTAATACAGCTAATACTTTTTTCTCTCTCTCTCTCTCTTCTTTTTTGTGCAGGGCGGTATAATATAATATGCATAAGCAGCCACTTCATATGACATACACTATACGAACATCATACATTACGTAAATTTCTTTCTACTTTCTACTAGATCCCATCCTGATACCTCTTCAGCCGACATATCTCAATGAATGGGGATTAGGTCATTTATTCGGGGGCGTCTGAAGGACATCCCCCACCATTTCAAATGTCTGACAGTGGGCATTTACGATAGAGGGAGTTCTGCCGCATATTTTCATCCTATTTCATTTCGTTATTTTTCCTACCCCTTTCTATTTGTTGTCTTGCAATCATGAAAATTTATGACTGGAATTCACCAGGCAGCCCTTCCCTGCCGATCATTATTATCATTTTTATCGAGAGGGGGGGGGGGGGCATGGGGTCTTATCACTGTTGTAGCCCAACACTGTCATCCAGATGTCACTTGTAAAGTTGTAATACGTGGAATCATGCTTGATATTTATCCCCTGACTTTTTTTAATATTGAAGTCCTCCTACTGATCCATTCAATTCTGCCCTCCTCCATTCACCCCTATTTTTTATTTTATCTTAGTTATTTATTTATTTTTTAATTTTTTTTAATTTTTTTTTTTTTTTTTTTTTTTTGGGGGGGGGGTACTTGTCAGGTACAAGCAACCATTTAAGATAACGTGTGACATTATACTACCGTGACTATATTATTATGCTAGAGTGCATTGGGTTTGATATCTTTCCAACCTAGGCCTACCTCGCTCAATGAGGGAGGGGGTGGGGGCGTCTAGCGGGCATCCGGGCATCAGCCGCAATATAAAATGTCTGGCAGTGCATGGCCATTCATGATAGCGGGAGTTTTGCTGAACTTTTTCCACTAGGTTTCATCCAGTTATTCATTCCCTACCCCCCCCCCCCCCGCTAATCCAGCTCAATTTTGATTGTCCATCGAAAGGGTCCTTCTGATTACCCCCACCACACTGTTCGAGTCACACGTCCGTTTTTTTTACATGAACAAAGCAAGAGAAATCAAAAGAAGACGGGAAGGGAATAAATGAACAAGGAAAACAATAGACGAAGAGAAAATTTTAATAGGACGATACAAAAAGTGGCAGAGGGAAAAATGCAGGGCTGCACCGACGTACCAATGCACATACAAAATGTGATTATTTTTTCTTGTGATTACTTGTTATTTATTCCCTTAAGGAAACCGAGTAAAACAATGAACATATATAAAACCAGAAACAGGCATTCTTTCAGAAATATAGTCCTGCAGTAAACCTTTCTAAGGGCGCACTAATATCAAGTTTGTTAACACCTTAAATGATGTTGTTTCAATAAGTGGAAAATATTGCATGATTTTTTTTTTAAATGGAGGGGGGATTCAGAGTTTTATTGGAATTCCACGGTATTGATAAGCATAATGAAACGAATCTCAAGGGTGTAAACATGGAGGGCTTCAGCCCCATAGCCCCCCCCCCAACTTTCCCGTTCTGCGGCCTCCGAATTTGTTCACTATAAGGCCGGCCCCGCAAGTCCTGACAAAAAAAAATTGCGGTCCGGATCCCCGTCAAAGAGGGGGATACTGTGTACATTCAGTTTTCAGGTTTTAAAATAACCCGAACCTCCGGAAAAAACGAACCTACGGAAAAACGAGTGGCCCCACGAAAACAATGGATGATAGGCGTGCTTCACGTTTTGCATTTTTGGGGGAATAAAATTTGTAAATCTTCCACTTTCAAAATGACATGAAATATATATGTATGAAAAAATAGGAGAACAGGGGAATGGGCTTCTTCGGGAGGCGGGGGGGAGGGGGTAGGGCTGTGAGCAAGTAGTAAGCTTTTGAGGTGGGCCTTCAGAGTGTTTTCCCCACCCCCAAAAGAAAAACAAACATAATAAATAAATTAAATAAGCTAGAACCCTTCGGGGGCGCCGGAAGTAAAAAAAAAAAAAAAAAGGGGGGGGGGGTTAGAATGATAAAGCCTCACCTTTTAGAGTACTAGAAAGCTGATCGCATAAGCTTGATTGTCGTGGAGTGGGGGCAAAAATCCTTCCCCCGATAAATGGAAGCAAGCATCTGCTACATTGCGTCTATAAATACACGAGGGAGGATGGTGTCCGTGTGAGAAAATTTTGGTTTTAAATGATGAAAGTTTGCATTTTAGAGCACTAATAAGCTTATTAAGCCTATACATCGTTGTAATGGAAAATTATTACATGCAATTTTCCTTTTCTGTTTTCTTGCGAGGGGGCCCATCATTGGGGAAGGGAGGGGAAATCGTTTTTGCCCCCAAACTCGAGGGCAAGAGGGCTATCATGCAAGTACAAAATATAATTTTCTTTTCTCATTTTCTTCTTTTTTAGTGATTGCCTGTCCGATCTTCTATTGTGAAAACAAAGGAAACGGTTACCTTTCCCTCATTTTTTTAGTTTATGCAAAAGTGAAGATAACAGACCACAAACCGCAGCATACATGTTTTGAAAAAAGGCTTGAAACGAAATAGGACGCCCTAATATCAAGTTGGTTAGGCCTGTAAACGATGTTGGTATACGTGGAAAGACACGCATAATAATTATTAGTTCACGGGCCACAGAGCGTTCGAAAAGTGGGGGCAGGAGGTTGAGCATGAGTAAGAGCATAATATGTTATTATTAATATACATGTAAGCAAAGGGGAGTGTATGTGCGTGTATGTGTGTGGAGGGGAAGCCTGCAATCCCTAGCTAGATCACCCCCCCCCCCCCGGTTCAGCGACCCCTGAACTTGATCATGATAGAGCCATCCATTTTCATAACAAAGAGGGGAATCCTGATAATCGGGATTTGACTTCCCAAACTCTCATATCCTACATCCCCTATGTAGAAAAAAGAAGCGGTCTCATTAAAAAAAAAAAAAAAAAAAAAAAAAAAAAAAAAAAAAAAAAAAAAAAAAAGCCTGGAATTAGACCATTTCAAAGAAGACGTGACGTATTGAGCAAAGCACACGTAATTGAACAGACGTGACGTGACGTAAGGTCACGACAGAGTACACGAAATTGGGTACACGTTACGTAACGAGTAGACGTGACGTACCGTTTGGTTTTACGTGACGTCTACTGGGTACGCGTACTAGTAGACGTAGGTAGACCCCGATGGCTTGCCATAACCTGCAAGCAAGGAGTAATTTATCAAAGAACTCCTTGCTACAAGCGTCTGCTTATTGGAATCGCGCCTTCTTCCTTGTCATGCTTGAATATTGCAAGTTCCTGATTATATTTATACTACTTTAAATACATGTTAATTGTACTCTTTGAACAGATGTTGAATGTTGTCAAAATCAATGGAGGAAAATAAATGTGAATTTGAATTTGAATTTGAAAGCAAAATAACCCTGTGTTGTTTACATATAGCCGCAATGGGATCAATTTACTCAACACGTATGAGAAAGTACTTTAATTATCTCAGGACTCAATACACAAATGTCAGATAGGCTTTCTCGTTTTCTGTATGGTATAAGGTGTAAGCCTATAATAATATAAAGACACGTCTTGCTTCATACTGTCTTAGTAAGGACATATTTTACGAAACTGTCTAATTCATCATAATTATACCAGTAGTCAGATAAGAGAGAGAGGAACCCCAAGCTACTTTATCATATGGATTAATTCGAAATTTATTACTGTTGTCATGGTTGTGTAATATGTGCTTATCAGGAAAAAAACCCCCAACTTATTCTCGAAAGGTGTGTATTGTTTTTTTAGGGTACTTAACTACAATTAGTCTAGCAGATTGGTGAAATGATTGTGCACTTTTTCTTAAAAAGCATGAAATTTTGTATGTAGGTAGAGTTTGTGATGCTGAATAATTCTGGATATGGGGTCACCTAAAGTTTTTCCTTCATAATTGATTTAATCACATCTAGTTTTGATAAACTAAGTATCATGTAGGATTTCCGAGCCTCAAAAATTCATACAAGTGCTTCAGGTGCCAATTTTTTTCCAGTAAAGGGCTATCCCATATAAAAATGTTACAAAATCACTGATCTGCTTGTCTGAACGTTGAGGCCCGGAAATTCTACATTATATTTAGTATATCAGAACTAGATTATGATTAAATCAATTATGAAGGAAAAATACCCTCAGAAAGCCATGTTCTTTTTTTAAATGGACACAACGGGCCACAGGGCCAAAATTTTAGTTAGCCCCCTATCCATAATTATTCAGCATAAAAAACTCTACCTATGATGTATACCTTTAAGTTTCAAGTGCATGAGATTTGTTAAAGAAGAAGACGGACAGTGCGGGTAGCTTATAGCATGTATCCTGTATCCTGTATCCTGTATCCCCCTTCAGCATGCAAGTTCAGGTCACCCTATTTACGTTGAAAGGCATGGAAGAGGTGATTTACGGCCTGTACCTAGCAGCATCTGCAGTTGAGTTCATGATGCTTATGAAAGGACGCGTTTTGCGAGAAAATCAAATCTTACCTTACACCAGTGATCAGCTTTGCCAGAGAAAAAGACGACAGCTAGAGTATGCCATGGTGTGATGAAGGTGAAGAGACAGAGGATGTTGTAAATACAAATCTGGTAGCGACCAAACTCTCCGATTTTGAATAAAATTTCATCAAATTGGACTCTTCCTTGCTCCTTCATCATGCACACTGATGGAGCGAGAAACAAAACGTGCAGTACGTAGTTTGACTGTAGCTATAGTTCAGTCATGGATATGATATATCTATGGTTCAATCATCTCACTGCAGAGTTGTATGAACGATGCACGTATTACTTACGAGAATATTGGAATTGATAACCTAATGAATGGACCAGATATACCCTTGTGTCGATCGGAGACAAAGGGTTGACAGACAAAGGGTCCAAGCCGACTGATGGAAATACGTTCACTCACGTTTTCTCATAAAAAACTGTCAGTGCTCTCTCTCTCTCTCTCTCTAGCTCAGACAAACCAGTATAAGGTTCGAACCATGTCTGTCTGTGAGAGTAAAGAGAAGGGAAAGAGAGAGAGAGAGAGAGAGAGAGAGAGAGAGAGAAAGGAAAGAAATAAAGAGAAAGAGGCAGAGAGAGGGAGAGACAGAGATGGAGGGAGAGAGAGAGAGAGAGAGACAGAGACAGACAGAGAGGGAGAGAGACGGGGAGGGAAGAGTTGTAGAATAGTCAGATGGATTCTACGTGCTGTTACATGTTGCCCAACACAATGCAGAATAGCCTACAGTAGACAGGAGGAGATTGATGTAGGCATGCTGTAGATAGAAAAAGCACTCATAGGGTTACTGTGATGCTCAATCAGTAACTATCAATTCAATGTATCCCCGACGTGACTACAAACTATGTCTATTATAATCACCTCACTGTGGAGATATAAGCTCTCTCTCTCTCTCTCTTTGTTCAAGAAATTTCTAATAGTATACATTATACTTTTGTATAACATTGTTTTATGAATTTCTATATATCCTTTTACTCTCTGACTATTTTAAAGGGGAAGTCCAGTACAAAAATTACTTTGTTTTAATTGAAGTAGAAAAATCAGAACTACAAATCAAAAAATGTTTGAGGAAAATCGGACAGCTAATAAGAAACTTATGATTTTTTTTTTATTGGCATGAAAAATTAGTGAAAACAATGAAAATCGCTTGACAAATTGGCAACTCAGTCATGAGTCTGTGACGTCACTGGCTCACAACTCACCAATTATTTTGTTTATAATACAAATTCTCAAAATTTATTTATAGTAATATGTTTTTGCATGTATACACTAATACAGAGTAGACAATCTTCTGTAAAAATCATGAAAATATGATTTTTTAAAATATCATATACATAGAAAATGAGTGAATATGAAAATGTAATATTTTGAAAACAATCTCAATATTTTATGGCTCGTGAAATATTTCTAAAAGTTTTTTACATGCAAAAACATATTACTATAGGTATAACTTGGTTCAAGTTATGTGAAAATCATATTCTTTGAAAACTTTTTGAGAATTTTAATTATCAATATAAACAAAATAATTTGTGACTTGTGAGCCAATGACGTCACAAACTCATGACTGAGTTGCCAATTTGTCTAGTGATTTTCATTGTTTTCACTAGTTTCCATGCCACTTAAAAATTCATAACTTTCTTATTAGTTGTCCGATTTTTCTCAACCTTTTTTTTAATCTGTAGGTCTCATTTTTCTGCTTCAAGGGGGGGGGGGGGAGACATTCGACTTAGAACTATTATTTGCTTTTGCTATTTATCATATTAAATTACAAGAATTTGAAGATTTTTTTTTTTTTTTTGGGGGGGGCCTTACTAAATCTATAATGGGTTTGAAGACAACCACAATGAAGTATACGCATATGAATATGTGGATCATATGGTTCGCAGTTCGAATCCCGCCGAGGCACTCATGTCCTTTGGCAAGACATTAATCTGAATTTGCCACTCTCCACCCAGGTGAAGTAAATGGGTACCCGGTAGGAAGAAATTCCTTGAATGCCTCAGCGACTAGCATGGCGGCTCGGCTATAGCAGGAGTAATCATACTTTGTATTAAGCGCAGAAGAGTATATTTGTATAGTAGCTGCGCTATATAAATGGACATATTATTATCATTATTATTATTATTATTATTATTATTATTATTATTATTATTATTATTATTATTATTATTACATGTATTATAATATCAACTATTCCGTTTCTATATTTTGTAAGCGAGAGAAGGGAGCGAAAAATAGCTTTATTTTATTATAGTGAAGTCAGGATTTCGTAATCAAAACATACCAATGGACCATCTCGCAGAATATAACTTGACTGTTTCTCGAATATTGGTAATTCGAAATTCTCGTCGGGGCTTCAGCCCTCAACCCCCTCCCCCATCTTGTACGCCTCTGACGCATACACGAAATGAACGATTTGTAACCATTAGACATGGCTAGAGAGAGCCATTGTGTATATGCGCTGGTAACTTTACTTTCTAGAAATCTTCTTCATCAGAATTGCTTTTTGCAAAAATTCGTTTAAAGGGAGGAAGCGTGAAGGAAAGGGGGAGAGTGCAAAAGCGTGTGTGTGAGACAAAGATGGCGAGAGAGAGAGAGAGAGAAAGAGAGAGAGAGAGAGAGAGAGAGAGAGTAAAATTTTCTAGCAGGTACGAGTACTAGAACAAACGTGAAAATGATAACCGATGCTCAAAATACTTGAACACTTGCATGATGAATATTTGGAAGAATAGGAAAATCGTCACTAGAGTACAAAGATCAAATTCAAACCCATTATCTTTCTATTATCATTCCAGCCCTTTGTCATTACGATCTGCACGGTACACATACAGCACATCAGAGAATCACTTTTGACCATGGCATTTGTTATAGAATTTTTATAAGGAATAACTGCGTATCATTTTAGACACAAACAGAATAGTTCTAAGGGATTAACTGCAGTACAATCCTCCGCTAATCTCTCAGGTCCCACACAAGGCGGTTTTTCTCTCTTATAGACACTTGACGAATCCTTTGCTGTAAAATCCAACTCTTGGTTGAAGAAAAATGAAGCTATTTTCGATCATTTTGGCGATTTCTGTGTTCATCGTTGTTGTATCGGGACAAGCCCCTCGTGTGAATGTCACAGAAGGAACCCTCGTGGGGAAGACAGTTCAGTTTAGTGAGAACCAGTATATCAACGTGACCAAAGATGTCGATATGTTTTTGGTAAGTCATCATGTGTACCTAAACAACAGTACAGGTACACTCTAAAAAAATAATCACCCAGTATTGAGTAACACATTACACTTCACCTACATAAAAAGGGAACATGGTTGTCATTGGAGTAAAACTTTACCCAGGGCTGGTTGTGTAAAATATTTCCCAATAAATGTGCAGTATTTTACTTCAACAGGTGTGCAGATTATTTGACACAATGGGCATTGTAAAGTTTTAGTCATTATGCTGGGTAAAAAGGGGACATGGTTGTTGTTAGGTAAACGTTACAGAACACAGATTGTGTAAAATATTATTCAACAAATGTAACAGTATTTTACAAAACACCTGTGTAAAATATATTTCACCATATTCCCTTTTCACACAACAATGGGTATTTTTTTTTACTCAACTCAACTTGTGTAACCATTTACCCATGCTGGTGTTGTGTGTAATTGTTGCCCACCAGGGAAGTATATTTTGAACTTTATTGCATGCGTCTTACACATAAATTGGATATCTTTTTGACAGTGTGCTGTTTTAAGGTTTTGTTTGTCCCACAACAGAGTACACCATGCATTCCTACAGAAAGAAACAATATAAAATATCTTGAATTATTTCATCCTACATATCTAATATGAATGGCAATAAAAAGAACAAACATGTTTCCATCAATTACTGAAAAGCAAAGACTTTAAGAAATCATTTCCAGATTGACAGCAAAACCAACTTTGACAAAAACAAAATTTATAATCATTCTACTTTAAGAAAACACTAACTGAGCTTAACTTTTTGATGTCTTAAAGATTTTCTCAGACAGGAGTTAGTTGAAATTCAAATACAGCTGAAATATAGTATTTCAGAACTACTCATCCTCAAATCTACTTATCAAATCACCAAGTATTAAAGGCTTGGCTAAATAAAACCATTAAAACCTTAACCTGTTAACATGGAAATGTTGACACAACACTGTCAATTTTTTTGACACCTATGTCTAGCTTCTTTGTTATAAAACTATAACCTTACTTTGATTTTGGATTCGTTTAATACAAGAATTGTAAATAGTGGGTTGCCTAATATGGACCCAAACAATAATGATTTTCCTTTTGTTTGAGTTACCAATTTTATGCTTTAGTGGAATGCAAACGAGACTCTGAATAACCTGGCCAAAATTACTCTTCCATGGGTAACATGATATCCATTCCAGTTGTCTATGTCGTAAAAAGTGGACACAATATACATGTTTCAATACAGTCTCTGACAAATGTATCAAACCATCATTATTTTGATATCCATACCATTTACTCGATGTCAATCTCACGTTATTTGCTATTTGTCAAATTTGTATCTACAGATTTCTAACAACGTAATGACATATTACTTATTTCGCTCATTGTACATTTTTGTCTCCAGGATGTCAAATCGCAGTCAATCCACACAGCTGTATGGACAAGTAGCAGCACAATTATATCATCCATCGTAACATGAAATACTTCAGTAAAACCTAATAACTGTCTAGAAAATAGACTATAGAGAAAGAAACTGTTTCCCAGAGCTGAGATGATCGACAGTACAAAGCTCAAGCAAACAAATTGAACAAAGAAAAGATGTATCAATAAGAATATATAGAAGACACACTGAAGGTACATGCGCATAGCTGACCCAAAATTTACTGGGTTGTCATGGAAAGATTTTGCAGTATGTGACTGTTTAAACACCCCCCCCCCACTTCTCATCCAGGCATGTTTTTTAAAAAAACTCTAAGTTCTCTTTTTATCACAATGTAAAAGACATTGAATATCACAAGCCCCAAATTGAATGTACGTACATGTATCATTAGCTGGCCTCAATCTATCATGTCAGGTTTAATTTAACAATATACACAATTCAATGCGCAATTTCACCCCCAACCCCCCCCCCCCCACCCCCCAAAAAACAAACAATATATATATATATATATATATATATATATATATATATATATATATATATATATAATATATGTGTGTGCATATATATATCAAAAGCACAGGCTGAAAGGGTCAATATAAAAGATAATATACATGTTTTGTTGATATTTTCTTGAAAAATATGGTGCTGATAATTCTCCATATATATCATTCTTATCCCTATATTGGTATAACTGGTCGATGTAAACGTTCAGTATTGTGAAACCGATTTCTGAATTTGACTACATTAACCTCTTTCTTCTTTGACACAAACAGTGATTTAATTCATTGTGTATAATAAGTTATTACACGTGAACAAAATCTTATATTTGAATTCCTTCTTGATATAGGTAAGACGGAACCTTTTTAAGTACCCGTGTTGTTGTTTTTTTTTAATCAACAATCTGATCAAACATGAAAATACCCCTTTTGTATTAAACGTCATTGACCATAGATTTAAAAAAAATACACGATTTTTTTGTGCTTTATTCATCTACAGCACCCTTTTTCCTAATTTATCATGCAAATGTAGTTGGAGATTTCCCGTGCCTGAATAAGGTATGGATTGTAAAACCTGCGATAAGATCTAGTTATATCATGAATAAAATCTTATGAAATTGTCTGTACTGCAGTACGTCCATAGCAATGTCTTTTCTGGTTTTGGTTATGATTTTACTGTGATCAGTACACTTACCACCCATGTGTGTATGTTCATATTGTATCCCGTCACTGCTGTATAACAAGTGTGTGAACCAGCAGAAGAGGAAATACCAATGAGGATAATAAATGCTTTACTACACTATACTATACTATACGATAATACTATTCTCTTAAAGATCGAAATATATTCACTTTCCTTTCTTTAAAGCATCTAACCCCTTTCGAAATATGTAACATTTATACATGCCCCCCCCAAAAAAAAAAAAAAAAAAAAAAAAAAAACAAGCCAGTGAAATAATTTTTGAATTTTTTCAATTACTTAAAAAGCTGATAAAATATGATTAGGAATACATGTAGCACGTTTCAAAGTTTCAAAGTTTATTAATTTCCACATATGTCTTTTACAATTTTTTTAAAACAGTACATATCAAAATTAAGAGCAAGAACAAAATAATTATATACATAGACATAGATATAACAAAATATAATTCAATAGACTTGGGTATGATTTACATTGATAAAGTAGTTGGTATGATGTAAACATTGTAAAGGGGGGAAAAGGGAAGAGGAGTCTATTAAGAAAACCTGGCTTGTATTTCATATACCCCTGTCTGGAAAATAGAAATAGTTTCCCATAGTTTCAGTACATGAATTAAAAGAAACGTGCTAACTCTAACACTATTACAAGTAAAACAGGAAGGGGAAAAAAGTATGACAGAAAAAAAAGGAGGGGGAGAGGGAGAAAAAAGAAAAAGAAATTAAGGAGAAAGAGAGAGAGAGAGAGAGAAAAAGAAGTAAGTGTTAACATAACATGGTTATTGTACATTTTACTTTGTTGATATTTAGGGCGTTCCATTTGCCAGCCCCCCTCAGCGGTTCGCTGCTCCTGAGCCCATGACCCCTTGGGAAGGTGATCGGAATGCCACCGAGTTTTCACCAGCATGTCAGCAGCTTCCCTCTATGTTCTACCCTGAACTGTCAGAAGATTGTCTGTATTTGAATGTGTACACACCTAGTCCAAAGGTATCCACTGATTCATTGGCAATCATTACCTCTGCAACAGTTAGTTAGGTATTTAACTGACAAACGTCATAAGGATGATTTATATTTATACCTGTAATCCTGATATAAATAGGACAATATTTCGATTTCCACTCTATCAATGGCCTCCCTGGTCTGTTTTTGAAAATTATTGCTGAATGAAACCGCACCCGTAGACGTGGATATGTATTACAAGGTCGTGGCATTATTGCGCAATTAGTAATGTTCAAGCTTAAAGCTGGAGTTTATTTTACCGGTTATTGAGGTAATCTGTTAAAGTTGACAAGTGCTGAACTTGATTTTACATAGCACGTTCTAGAATTTTATGTAAGCATTCCCGTGTATGAATCTAACGTATGCACTTCCAAAATTATGACATTACAATATTTTGTTGCATAGGCCTATAACAATATCAATATTTCTTTATCTTGCAAATATCATACATGAAGAAATCCCGCGCACAATTCCTTTGACGGGCGTTACTGCACTTTTGAGGATCAACGTAATGATATAAGCAGGTCATTTAATTATTAAAATCGTGTTGAACCCCGCTACTGACAAAATAGCAAATTACATTTTTGTGTTAATCTAGCCGTCAGGGATACCTGTAATGGTATGGATACACGGAGGAGCATTCTCGTCTGGGACAGCCATGATATATGATTATTATGGTGTTCCACTTGTATCTGTCGGTGACGTAATTGTGGTAACCTTTAACTACCGCTTAGCGATTTTTGCACAGTTTTCAACTGGTAAGTACGAAATAAATTTCAAACGAGTTTGTTGATTTTGACTTCTATCTAAATGTTCACAAAAAAGATGCACATGACAGTTGAATTGATAACAAACTTGAAAGATAACGAAAAAATATTTAAAAAAAAGAGATATTTTGAACACAATGTGTCTAAAAAAACACAACAAAAAACCCCGACAAAAACCAACATGAAAGAATAAACCACTGAATACACTTTTCGTGCAATCAAATGAAATTAATACAGATATTCGAAAATGAAAAAACCGCGGCAGACACTACCGCTTCCATTCATCCTAAAACCTTCTTCGTACTTTGTACGGGAAACCATATAAGTAATAAAAAGTTGTGCGTGTGTGTCTGTGGGGGGGGGGGGGGGGGGTGGAGTCGTTCATTTTAATGTTGTACTAATAAAACTGGTTATGTAAATTAATAAATATCGTTCAACAATCAAATGTAACACAGTAGACTAGTTTAATTATGGATGCTTACAGAAACTAAAGTGAATTTCATGAGTAAAATATACAATACATCCATGAATATAGATTTCTGTTCTGTGGTTTGTGAAAATGTTTTCCTACAGAGGATGACGAAGCACCAGGGAACTTTGGAATGTTGGATCAAGTTGCTGCGTTAGAATGGGTTTACAACAACATAGAAGGTATATTTTTTACTGATTTAAATTAGTGCCTGTGTACATTTATATACATGCATAACCTTGATTCAAACACGGTAGCATTTTGGAATTGAAATTGTTTACTTATTTGTGTAGTTTGGTAGGATACCTGGAAAATAGCAACAGCATTGTGGGATATACTATATCAATGGTGATATTAATGGTGATTTGATATCAGACCGACGGAAAAAACACAATATTTTCATAATTACATTACATTACATTAAGTGAGTATAGTAAACTCTCAAAATATACGAATCAGTTTATTCATGAGAGAAATTGGGAAATTTATAATAACGATAATTACAACAACAATTTTAACAATAGTTATAATGATGATAATGATAATAACAATAATAATAATAATGATAACAATATTATCAAAAGCTATAATAACAATGATTCTGTTTAGCGCATTTGCCATGTTCACGTTCAACTGCGATGTACAATATATTTCCGTCAGATATTTCTGACGATGCTTTCCATTTTAACTTATTTCTAGCCTTTGGTGGCGATAAGAACCAGATAACTATATTTGGAGAAAGTGCAGGGTCAGCTAGTGTTAGTTTCCATCTTGTCTCCAAACTCAGCAGAAGGTTTTTTAATCAAGCTGTGCTTCAGGTTAATATATAACTTTTTTTATTTTTAGAGATAATGGTGCCATCTACTGTTTACTCGTACGGGTTGTACGTTCTTTTTCTTTCTCTCAAACAAACAATGTTGTAGAGTTCATGACTTGTTTATGAAAGTAAGACATCTGAACATAGTAAGCACACAGTTTTAACCAGACATACGTTTGAGTTTCAGCTTGATTTTCGTCAAATATAAAATATATAAAATATCCAATATATCAAAAGTTTATCCCGTGTCTCTTAAGGGAGAACTGCATTTCTTTCGAAGGATAAAACAAAACAAAACAAAACAAAACAAAACACGAAAACTCGACCTAACACAACCCCCCCCCCCCGGAACGAGTAAAAGGAAACAAAATCACAAGTAAGTATTTACAGAGGATTTAGGATAATATGTATTTGTATTTGTATCTGTATTTATTAATTAAACTTCACTGACATATGAATCAATATTTTGTTCGAATATAACGTCAATAATCAGAACAATAAAAATGATAATAGTAACGCAAGACAAGGATAGAACAATATATATCGTAAGGAGTAAGTGTAATATCTGCAGCAACAACGTAATTATGTCATAACTGATGAACTAGAATGCTCTTTCATAATTACAGTTCACAGTTCACGGTCTAGTGAGTTCTTTCAAACTCGAAGTTTGAAAAATGTCGAATTATGTAAATATATAATTTGAAATAATTCGAAATATTTTTTTAAAATTTCATGAAAAATGGAGAATGGATATTTCTTTTGATCAAAAGACCACTGAACCGGCATAGATTGACATTATAATCGCACTATGTGAACCCTATACCCACCAGGAATAGGGGCTGTAAAAGCTACAACTTGAACTAAACTTCGCCGAAAAGGTTTAAAAACGATTCAATACGATATGAAAAATTTCGAAGAATGTGAATATATAATTTGAAATAATTCGAAACATTTTGAAAATTTTCATGGAAAATGGAGAATGGATATTTCCTAAGGGGCTTAAACGATTCCATACGATATGATTTGGTTTCCGTCAAAGCTACTCGCAAAACTATAACCATGTAGCTCCACCCTCATATTTCGTTTGATATATATATATATATATATATATATATAAATTATTCTTTCATTATATACACAATATATATATATATATATATATATATATATATATATATATATATATATATGATCATTACTCCGAATTAAATTTAGTTTCATGACCTTTCTCATTCCTGACAGAGTGGAACAGTATTCAGTCCATGGGCTTTCAAGCATGACCCAGTCGCCGAGCTTGAGAAAGCGCAAGCACTTGGAAGAGAAATGGGTTGTCAAGATGTCATCTCCACCTCTGCATTGGTTACCTGCCTTCGGAATGTACAGGACCCTGTGGCACTGAGCACGGCGGCCGACAAGGCATATTATAAACTGAAAATAGAACTTCCCTCGGCAAATCTCTGATTGTCGTTATCCTACAAAAACAGACTTATTTGTGTTTGTGTTTCATTGCTCTTGTCGACAAAAGATATCGACCTGAGAAAATCTCTCCCTTGTTGCAAAATTTGAAATTCTCACTACCAGTTTCTTCAGTGCTTGTTTTGTGGGTAAATATTCTGAATGTTTATCGGCAAATTGGTCCGATCCCAATTCAGTGTCCCCAGTACATTACCAATCATTGCACAACCAACCTATGTAAATATTATTAGTATATATCAACACTGGTGACCAATTTCCTTTAGATTATTACAAGAGAATGTTAGCACTTTGCATCCAGTCTTATATCGGATGATACGGTATTGGGTTATTTCCATTACGCATGACTGTTTGGTTAAAAGTGGCTTCTGCTTTATTCCAGGTTTATGAAATACAATATCCAGTGACCGTGGACGGAGCCTTTTTAGAGGACACTCCGACCAATCTCTATGATATGGGAGACTTTGCTAACGTAGCACTCATGATCGGGTTCAACAGGGATGAAGGAACTATTGGGCCATACTTCTACTTTCCAGGTTACGTAGGAAGCGAGACACCACCCCCTGTCAGTCGCTTTGTTTTCGAGGGATATCTCAAAGCCATCATGGAAAATTACGGCCTCGATGACGAAATCGTGCACGATGCTGTTTTCCAGGAATACATCGACTGGACGATTGCTGATGATCCGGAAAGTGATTACTTTGCATCGTGGGTGGAATTAGGGACTGATTGGGACTACGCCTGCCCATCTGACTCAGTGATGCGGAGACATGTAGAAGCCGGTGGTTACGTCTACAAATATTTCATGACACATGCGCCATCCAAGTGAGATATCAAAAAGACATTTCCTTCGTTATCGACATCAAATTTAATGTATAATTTTGATTATCATTCACATTATATATATATATATATATATATATATATATCATTTTATACAAAACCGTATTATATCGCCATGTGTTTGGAGCTACAACTGATATGAACTCTCCAAGAATTCAAACATTTACATATTCATCAAATGATTAAGCCTGAAAGAGGGAGAGTTGCCAGACGAATTTGATAGAATATTATGCGAGATAAGAAATGAACGAAGAAAATTTGGAAACCAAACTGGTAGTTCCGAACTTCAGAACACGTCGTCAATATATTGTAGGCGTTTTGGTGCTTACGGTGAGTTCTGGCATGAAACTAATAACTTGAATTCTAGCGAGTTTTCGTAGGCGTGTTTTACATTTTGCTGGTCTATACAACACACTTGTTGCATGATATCAGACTGAACATGACGTTCTTTGGACACGACTAGAGATTAACTGCAGGCTATTTTCTCTTTATTCTGATTATATGTTTCTATTTCATGTAATTTTCTGAGTTTTCGAAGATTTCAGTTTAACAACCCCTTCCTTATCGTCTTGCTTTATACGCACACCAACAGGAGCTTTTTCATGTCCGGAGATGAAGTCCCAACTACCCCTTGGCTAGGTGCTGGTCACGGAGAAGATCTGACTTTTGTCTGGGGTCTACCCTTCATTGATGAGCTTTATCACATCCATGGACACAATCTAACAGATGAGGAGAACGCCCTCTCCGTGAAATTCATGCAGTTTTGGACAAACTTTGCCAAGACAGGGTAAGTTCGTAAGGATATCTTTCGATTTAAAGGTATCTGTTACACACAAGGCCGACGGGCTAAGGTAATTCTTGTTTCTCAGTTAAAGATAGTTTTGCCATTTACTATATAATATATATATATATATATATATATATATATATATATATATATATATATATATAAAAGTGGGATGAATTCAAACCAAAGA
Organism: Heliocidaris tuberculata; assembly: GCA_025618425.1. Classification (NCBI taxonomy): domain Eukaryota; kingdom Metazoa; phylum Echinodermata; class Echinoidea; order Camarodonta; family Echinometridae; genus Heliocidaris; species Heliocidaris tuberculata. The sequence goes on from CM046832.1 coordinate 30,056,694, forward strand.
TGACGCAGGATACTCAGGAAATTTAAGCTTTCGTCTTTCGACTTCTTCAGAAATTTATTCTGAAACAGTTATAAAGAGAAGATACAATCACTAAGAAAGGCATGACAAAAACTATGTCGAAAGACGAAAGCTTAAATTTCCTGAGTATCCTGCGTCATCTTTGGTTTGAATTCATCCCACTATGTTCTATATCACCAAAATCAAAGCGAATTGTAAATAATTAATTCATTCTAATACATGAATCCGCCATGGATCTAGCTAGGCATGCGGCTCTTCATTGTTCAGTACTCCCCTGTCCCTCAAAGAAAAGGAATAAATTAACTGCGAAGGGTTGCAAGGGCTGCCTGTCGGTGTTTGTACCTGGTGTAGCCGAATACCACTCAACCCGCCTCCGTGGTCTAGTGGTTAAGGCGTTTGGCGTACAGTGCCAAAGACCCGGGTTCGACTCCCGGCGGAGACAGTTTTTGCAAACCCTGCAGTTATTTCCACAAAAAGGAAGTCAGTAAGGAGGAACAATGAATTTAGCTACGCAAATTATTTCTCTCATTCAATTCAATTGATTTCTCACATTATATATATATATATATATATATATATATATATATATATATATATATATATATATATATATGTACCCAGCACAAAAAGTAAGGAAACTCGACTTTGATCGATTATATTTCTTTAAAATGAGAACAATATAGGTCGTATATATATGATTTGCTGAATGGGGCGTGTGCGGGCGGCGTAAATGAAGGGAAGGGTAGAAATGGAATTGTTGCAAAATGAGCAATATTTTTGCTTTTGGTATACTTGATGATGTTTGTACAAATTCCCTGAGGATTTGAATTCGGTCGTATATTGAGTATAATCTTAAAGCTTGGATAATTCTCTATTAAACCATAACATACTTGATATGATTTGCTGAATGGGGCGTGTGCAGGCGGCGTAAATGAGGGGAAGGGTCAAAGAGGAAATGTTACAAATTGTGGAGCACCAGGAGTGAGTCTGACAAACATGTGCGCTATACAAGAACCCACTATTATTATTATTTAAAATGAGCGATATTTTTGCTTTGGGTATACTTGATGATGTTCGTACAAATTGCTTGAGGATTTGAATTCATAATCATTCGCCAAGTAAACCTCACTTTTAAGAGAATCTGAACATTGCAAACACAGAAGGGGTTATTTCTATTCTTTTGTTAATTATTGGATGGAGGGGGGGGGATATACAACATTCAAAGTCATCTGAACTCAATAACGTAAACGCGGAACTTTTGTTTCCAGTGTTAGTGATTGGATCAGTGGGGTCTACATGGTCTAGAAGGACATTCTCGGTCTTAAAAATTCCTTGCTGTATTTCATTAATTTCATTAAATGCCTTGAAGTAAGTGAGTGAGTGAGTGAGCTTCAATCTGCCCTATGTCATGGGGCCCTGTCAAGTTCTGTCATTCTTGGCATGATGCAGTTGGAAGACAAGTAACCAGTTAGTGGACAATCACTCACTACAAGGCGTTTAATGAAATATATGAAATACAGCAAGGGATTTTTAACAATGAGAATGTCCTCGGAGACCCCACTAATCTAACATTAACACAAGAAAGAGAAGTTTTCTCGTGGTGTTATTGTGTTCAGATGACTTTGAATGTTGGATATTACCCCCCCCCCCCCCTCCATCCAATAATTAACAAAGAATAAAAAATAACCCCTTCTGTGTTGGCAATGTTCAGATGTCTTTTGAAATTACAGTATATCGAATTATTATGAATTCAAATCCACAAACGATTTGTAAGAACATTATCAAGTATACCCAAAGCAAAAATATCGCTCATTTCGCAACATTTCCTTTTCGACCCTTCCCCTCATTTACGCCGCCTGCACACGACCCCATTCAGCAAATCATATCAAGTGTGTTATGGTTTGATAGGGAATTATCCAAGCTTTAAAATGATACTCAATACGACCTATATTGTTTTCATTTTCAAGTAATATAATCGATCAAATTCGAGTTTCCTTACTTTTTGTGCTGGGTATAGATACTGATAGGATCAACTGATAGGGACTCTACGGTAATTCACTTTTTTGAAAAAAAATATCAAGTTGCAATTCCAGCGATTAAAAACCAGAGTGTTATATAATACTTATAGCAACCCGGGGACTTACTGATTCTCAAATTCATGTATGAAATAAAATTGAATACTCATTTTCTCGTACTTCATTAATCTCCTTTAGAGATCCCAGTAAGTCCAGTGTTGGTGGGGAACCAGGAGAAGGAGAAGATTCTTGGCCTTTGTATACAATCCCTGAGCTCAAACATAAGATATTATCCCCAGATTTTGGTGAAGGCAGAGCTCTGAAGGCAAGCCAGTGTCATTTCTGGGACGAATACTTACCTGCCCTAGACGCATTTGCCAGTAAGTGTACTTAAAGTATATTTACAACGAGAACTACAAGAGCCACACCGAAACCAACTCCACACCGATTCCAAACTTACCGATTCTTGGCCATTCGGTGTAATGTAATGTTTCGTTCTGTCTGCTGTCGGTCTCGTTTGACTGAGCCACTGAGGTATCATAATGATGTTTGAGGAAACGTTTGATGATATCCGAACACCTACCAACCTAAATTTGCACTGACAAAAAATGTAACAACAACAAAAAAAAAATGCCTGAAAAGGAAAGCCAGAGTCTTTTCATGAACACTCTCTCTAGCATGTTTAGCCCCAAACTTTGGATGTTTAGATATGACCAGCTAAACCAATTCACACAACCGGTGCTTTTTAATGTTTTGAGCATTTTGCCAGACATCGCGAGTCAAGAAGAAATGTAAAAACCTCTTCAACCTGAGGAAGGTATTACTTGGGTAAAATATCGGGATTAATAGCCCTTATTAGATAAAGAGAGGTGGAAAAACACCCCTGGAAGGCTCAAGAATGATGATGGTCGAAACGCTAGTAGTTTGAGGTACATAATGGTTTATTCCAAAATAATTTCTCACTGTCTATGGTTCGCCTTTCATAACTAGCAAGTCTTATATTGATATGTGTTCTTTGAACCTTAAGTGTCTGCAGCTACCCATACTTTTGATTTGCTCTTTTATCAGCTAATTTCATTAGCATGATACATTATGTGTGTTGTGCGTGGATCTGTAATATTTTAAAACACACAAAGACACACCACAGGTACCCCACACACAACCCACAAAACGGTGGCGCAACGTCCCGACTGGCTTGATAAATGATATACATAACATAAACTCGAATTCCAAGGCTATCTTCACCTGACATTGCTGGCTGTTATCCTATTATTCCAAATTGCCTTTTTCCTTCATCCTAGACTCGATTGACGAAGATTTGCAAGAGTGGCAAGAAGGCTACGATGACTGGAAGGATGAAATGACAGAGTGGCAGCAGGCATTTGAAGAATACAAGCAACAACCAACATGCAATTAGATAACGTAGATCGTCTGAGTGTGGGAACATTTATTGTCTTTATAGATCATTATTTAAAACATCAGCCTCTATCATGACTGCGTCGTATTAAATGCAAACTGTTCAGACACTGATCCTCTCATTATTCAAACTTAGTTAGATGTGACAATAATGGAGATGATGATGGTGATAATAATAGAAATAATAATATTATTATTTATAATAATAATAATAATAATAATGATAATAATAATAATAATAATAATATTAATAACAAGTTAACAAGATATATATTAATCATTCTTATCTCTCTCATCATGCTCATAGTCTTGTCTGTAATATCATGCAATATCCGTCTATTTGTGAATAGAAATCACCATTGTACCTCGATATTTTTTAAATAGGAAATCAGGGCCCTGTCTTATAAAGAGTTGCTATTGATCCGAATCGATCGCAAGTCCTCCGATCAATCATCAGTTTACAATTGCATGTCTCTCAGGCACTCAGTCGCTGTCTATCAAGTTGCGATCAATTCATATCAATCGCAACTCTTAGACGGGGCAGAGGTGTCAGTTGTTTTCTTTTTAATTGAGCCACTAAAATAAACGTCCTTTATAAGGAATATTTCTATAAAACTTGCAGTCTTCGAACAAAATCATGCCATTCCCGATTTAATCACATTTTTAAATGAACCCATGATATGAATATAAATTTGAATGTAAATTTAGTTTCAGTATAACCTGAAAGAAAGAGTACGAGAAAATCTGTTCGTTATATAATTGTAACCGATAATATTGGTCTTGGTCATTTATGCGGTGAAAACAAATAGTCGGAAATAGTTGGAAAGTCAAAAGAGGATAATATAAATCGGGGATATGTGTGTGTGTGTAATTTGGGATTTTACAGATGTGTATCAAGCAGATATAAATCGGGGTTTTCTGTCAGTCTCTTTTTGGTTTGTTAATAGAAATCTGTGACACTTTCTTTCCGTCTTGGGGATGATAATTACGGCGACGATTTTTTTTTGGTAATATAATAAAACAAATAGAATATTACAAAATATAATTGTGATTATGATTTAATGAATGATTATTTTGTTGAGGTTGCATGCAGCCTTCTACACACAGTATATTCGCAAAATAATTATAAGTATAGAGTAAGATACCACGGTTCTGTCATCATGACTTATGTTTGCACGTCTGAATAATTTCAATTTGTTCTTCATATTCATGTGCATGTATCTATATTGTGGCACACTGTTACCATTTGTAAAACTAGTCATTTTACTATTGTTTTACATCACACTAAGATACAATAAACATAACTATATTTGCACAATTATCAGTCATATTCTTAAAGACAAGGTCAGAGATGAAATCTTATCATGATTATGTACCTCTTTGAACGAACAAAGAAAATGTCAATAAAATAAAGATGATGTCATGCACGTGGTGGTATGATCAGGTCAGTGTTTTTCTGTTTGTTCTTGGTCAATAGGAAATAATGACAAACCACATTAACCCTATGGTTTAGTACCATTTTGTCTAATGCCATTTGGTCCAATCATCATATGGTCTAATATCCTTTGGTTTAATATCAGTTGGTCCAATAAACATTTGGTCTAATAAACTTGGCGTCCAATCAACGTTTTATCCATTAACCAGTATGGCCAATAGCCATTTTGTCTATAACCATTTGGACCAATTACGATTTGATCCATTACCAATAATTGGTCTAATTACCATTTGGTCCATTATCAAGTGGTCCAATGACCATTTGGTCTAATCATCTAATGATCTAAACCAAATTAGTCCAATACCCATTTGGTCCATCAATCACTTAGTCCATTTAACAGTTGGTTCAAGTTCAGTTGGTCTAATGTCATTTTGGCTACCCCATTTTGTCTAATAACAACTTGGTCTCATTACTATTTGGTCTAATAACCAATCGCTCTAATAAGCACGCGGTCAAAGCTAGCCTTCCACGACGCTCGGACGTTAATATGTGCTGCATGTACAATTTCCAAGTTTAGATCCAGAGTTCTGTACGACAATCAGTTGAAGTTTTTGCAGTTAATTTGTATCTAGGGTTTAGATCAATTGTATTTAACATGCGTTTCGCAACGTCGATATATGCCTACTTATACCATGAGGAGAAGGGTAAATAGCAGGGGCGGCGGAGCGTCTTTCAAAGTGGGGGGGGGGCACCAACAAAAAAGGGCACTTTTTGGAAAAAAGGGGCACCTATTTATAAAGGGTGAAAACAAGGCGGAAAATACCACTTTGAGTCATTTTTGGTATACCGCTACAATATGATTAAGGCACCGTCGAGGATCATTTTCGACACATTACTGTTTCTGTCTTAACATAGTTCCAGATAAAAACTACTTTTGCATTTTGTGTGTTGGTCTGATTATTCATTTTCGAGCGAGCGAAAAATTTAAGATTGTTTTCTAACGCTAGAGGCTATGGTATTTAATTATACAAAGCGATTTCCCTAATATGATAAGAAGATTATATAGTAAATGCGAGCGAGCTTTGGAAAATTTTTAGAAATTCTTTTTTTTTTTCCTCATGATTTAGGGGCAATGATTACTATTGTATAATCTAGGGCATTGTGCCCCTCTTGCCACCTACTCCACTGCCTCACTTTGTGCTGATATCAGTAGGGGAATCTATTACATGTATTAATATGAAGCCTCTCTGATTATTTGGAGCTAGAAATATGGCTTCTTTTGTGGACTTTAGGGCACAGTTTGTAAGCGACATCGGGATATATAGTTAAAATAGGGCACTCGGTGTCAAAAGGGGAAAATGATAACATTAGAAAGGAAAAGGGGCAGTACTGATCAGAAGTAAAAGGGGGCACTTAAAAAAGGTGAACTTATCAAGGGTGAAAAAGGGCACTGATCAGAAGGGAAAATCGCACTGTTAGAACGGAAAATGGGCACTAATCAGACGAAAACGGGCACTTATCGGATTTCAAAAGGGGCACTCATGTATGAGGCTAAAATGGCCACTTATCAGAAGGTGAAAAAGGCACTTATTAGAAAGAAAAAAGGGGCCCTTATCAGCTATGAAAAGGGGCACTTTTGGGGTACTTGAAAAAGTGGGGGGGGGGGGCACTGTGCCCCCATGCCCCCCCCCCCCCCGGGTGAGCCGCCTCTGGAAAAAGGCATGGTGTACTGGACTACAGTGTAGCCTGTGTGACAATTTTAATAATGTAAAAAATCTATTATTATCATTGATCATTACTATTTTCTACATTTTTTCAGCATATAGCCATAATATCATTTCAAATAAAACAGAAAAGTAGGCACACAGTAATCTGTACTAAGAATTTATTTGTTTGTAGTATTAGACCAAATGGACATTGGACCAAACGATTAATAGACCAAACGGTCATTAGACGAACTGAGAATTTGACCAAATGATTATTAGTCCAACTAGTCATTAGACGAAATGATCATTAGACCAATTGGTCCTTGGACGAAATGATCATGGTTAGACGAAATGATAATTGGACGAAATAATTATTGGACCAAGTGGATATAAGACAAACTGGCATTAGCCGAAATGGGTATTGGACCAAATGATTATTGGACGAAATGAGTATTAGACAAAGTGGTATTTGGACTAAATGGGTTAAGATCAAATGGTTATCAGACCAAATGATTTTAGACGAAATGGTAAGCCTATAGACTAACTGGTCATTGGACGAAATGATTATTGGACGAAATGATTATTGGACTAAATGGTCATCGGACGAAATGTGAATGGAAGACCTGATGTTAGATCAAATTATGTTAGACCAGCTGACATTTGGACCAAATAGCCTTGGACCAAATGGCAATTTACCGTTAAAAATATGATATGACTTCATGGTCATGAGTGACGAGGCAAAAGCACACACCCAAGCATTTACCCATTTATAATTCAAAGTTTGTTTTCAAGATTAATGTGAGAATATTGGTGAATAAGAATTTATTAATTTTTAAGATAACGGCAGGTAAACTTTTCAGGTAAATGGCCCGTTACCATTAACACGTTCTTGTAAACTGAGAGAGAGAGAGAAAGAGAGAGTGAAAGGGAATGATAGAGGGAGAGCGAAAGAGAGGGAAAGAAAGAGAAACAAGACAGAGAGAGAGAGAGAGAGAGAGAGAGAGAAATGGAACGAGAGAGAGAGAGAGAGAGAGATGGAAGGGAAGAAGAAAACTGCATACATTGATAGAGAGAGAGAGAGAGAGAGAGAGAGAGAGAGAGAGAGAGTATTAAAGGGCGAATTTACGGCGAATAGAAAGAGAACAAAAGTGAGGTAAAATGTAATAACAAATCCAATGAAAAAATGCAACCAAAAAAAAAAAAATATATATATACACATAATTTATATCCAAACGATGATTGCGACAAACTCTTTGTGGGGCAGTACAAAGGTCATTCCTCAGCCAATGCTGATATTATAGTATGCAAACATCGTGTCCATCACACAAAACACTGTGCTAACACACGGTATAACGCCAGAAATTTGCACTTGAAAATTTTTAGGCTTGGAAGCGTTATAGATAGGATCATCTAATTTTTAATGAATAACTTTTTAATCAATTCAAAGTAAATAAGTACGACAAGACTGTCTTGTTTAGTCACAAGGTACATGTATTATCATCTCAGCCACTGCGTTTTTAACACACCTCAAGGAAACAAATTTTCTCTTGATTGAGGAAAAATGAAGCTGTTTTCTTTCATTTTGGCGGTTTTCGTCTCTACGATCGTTGTCGTATTTGGACAGAACCCTCGTGTGACGGTTACTGAAGGAGATCTCGTGGGGAAGACAGTTGAGTTCAGTGAGAACCAGTTTATCAACGTGACAAAAAATGTCGATTTATTTCTGGTAAGCCATTGAACTCGTGTATAAAAAAATACATATTTAATCACTTTCAATAGGTAAATTCAATAGGAAGTTCATAATACTGTTTTGCATAATGATCCCTGTGGCGGTTCCATGATCTTAAAATAGAGGGCCAATCTATGGTTCTGCTACTGTAAAAGTGTGTATATAGAAAACGTACATAAAATGTTAAATATATATACAAACAGTTGCTCATACATTCAGTAAGAAAATGTAAGTGGAAAACTAGATCGAGTGATTGAAAAATATACATTTGAAAAATTGCAAAAGTACATAAAAAGTACAACCTATACCAAAATAATAATAAATAAAGTAAAATAAAGCATAGAAGAAAGTCCAAGAAAATGTGAATAAATTCGATTCAATTTGATTTAATTTATTCAAAAACATAAAAAGTGGACTTTATTACAAATTAAATACAATCGGTTTTTGGTTTAATGTCGTTGTAATGTCGCATGTAATAGATGTATAACAGAGCCTCATCTATAGACGTGGTTTAAATGCAGTGAAAAGTTGAAATTTATCAACATTTATTTCCTTTACCACGGGCGTAAATATGCAAGAATTTCTTTTCAATTTGACCATTTGACCCCCCTAATGAAAAGAAGGAATGCACGGATCTACGCCAATGGCCTTTACACTTATATGTCTTTTACAAACAAAAGAATAGAACGACATATAGGAGCGAAAAGTTAATTTCCCGTACTTTTTAAAAATATCTATTTATTGTGGTATAAGAAAAAAATTGTACATTCAAAATCAATAGAGCAGAAAAATTACTAAAGACAGCATATTCGAATCAGAAGCTTACAATTTACGTTGAGTTTACATATCATACCTACTGAAATGATATGGGAGCAAAGCCGGACGAATTTGAAAAGGAATTCTTAGCTTTTAAAAGTTAGTTGAAATATTGTTTGCATTTGTGTTTAAGTGCAATTAAATGCTGATTTCCTATTATTTAGGGAGTTCCATTTGCCAGCCCCCCTCAGCGGTTCGCTGCTCCTGAGTCCATGACTTCGTGGGATGGTGACTGGAATGCCACCGAATTTGCACCAGCATGTCAACAGGCACCTTCTTTTGTCTACCCTCAAATGTCAGAGGATTGTCTGTATTTGAACGTCTACACACCAAGTCCAAGGGTATTTACATTCAACCAAAATCCTTTTATCGGTATTCAAAAGGCTGTATAGCTGACGGGTATAAAGTCATGCACCTGTGCACTCTTCATGTATTTTTGTTCGCGTATTCCAGCTAGTGAATATAAATCGCAGGCATTTTATTACTGTCATATTGATATTATGTTATGTTTCCAATTTACGTGATCGACTTTGTGGCAAATCAGTCCAGTGATAAACAGGTTATCTAATAAAGTTTTACCACATTAGAATGAAAGGTTATAGGAATAAGACAAAAACATAATTCTTTTAAAGTCTTATAACATACCCATGATGCAATCTGTGCTTCCACTTTTAGAGTATTCCTACTGTTTACGATATGTCAGTAAAAAATATTATATAATAGTTGAAAACAAGTTCAGGGTCCAAGGCGGTTGATTTAAACTGCCCGATTTTTATATATTCTTCACAATAATAATTATATGATTTTTATGGTAATTTTATAAAGACCCAACATTGAAACCACGAGCCATACTAATATGGAATGAAAAATTTATTTTTATTGTGCGCATAGTTGATAAGAAAATGAATTCATCAAGTGTAAACAGTAACTTACGGATGTGCTAAGAAGTGATATTCATGTTTCACTACCCGGGTGAGGGGGGCGGGAAACTGGCCAGTGCCCCTTTTGATCTCAAACTAGCCAAACTGGCATACCTTAAGGAGGTATCTCACTGAGCGGCGAATGCTTACAAACGTTGCGATTTTTGGATTTTCGTTGGCGAAAATCAGGGTTCGCCTATGTCATTAGCGACATGGTCACGTGAAACCATGGTGACGTATCGCTGTAGCATTGGCGAATCACAAAGAACCTTTGACATATCTTACAACCGTTTACAAGGCTTACGACTGTTTTGCAAACGCTTGCAATTGTTTGCGGAAAAATTATTTCGCAAAGAAATTTTGAACTTTGCGACTATAAAAACTGTTTACGAAATTCACTGCAACCTTTTACGAACCCTGACGAAACCCCAAATATGCTACATTCGCAAACTTTCGCCGCTCAGTGAGATACCCTAAGCACCGTACACATTTCCCCCCTCAAATTCACTTCAGCCTTCTGGGATACCTGTCATGGTATGGATACACGGAGGAGGATTTTCGACTGGGTCGTCTATGGTTTATGATTACTACGGGGTCCCATTGGTGGCTGTGGGTGACGTCATTGTCGTAACCTTCAACTACCGCCTTGCGATTTTTGCACAGTTTTCAACAGGTAAACATACTTGAAAAATTAAATAAATATAATTATAAAATCGTGTTTTATGATAGCCTCTAACTAGGACCCATATTCCTGTTTTCAGTAATTTTCAGTAATTTTGCCAGAAATAATGAATGCTGACTACATTTTGCTTTCGCAATGCCGAGAGCAACGGTTCTAGCATGAAAATGCCTGCCGATTATAAAAACAGACCCTCTTCCTCAATGAGTGATTTCAAGTTCAGTGTTGGTGTTGGTGTTGGTGTTGAGAGCGTGAATTAGGCTGCTGATTCTAGCCCCAACACCGAATTCGGGTTTATAAAAATAATACCAATCACATTATTGATATCTCAACACCTAGTGAAGCCAATCGCAGCACCAGCTTCATTTCAGGTTCGGTGTTGTGGCTGGTGCTAGTTTTGCCCCAACACCAACACCAGCTTTCAACACCGAACTTGAATTCACCCAGTGTCTTTCATAGCGCAATAAGCTACCTCGTAATTATAATACGCGCATGTGATACGCTGTCATTTTTTACGAACCATGATGCGCACACCAGTATCCGCCTGTTCAGACACAAAACGTTTATACCGAAACTCGATAAAGAAACGTCGTATAAAATTTTCATCGTATAGCCTACGGACCGTTCAGACACATATCTCGACCGATTAGAAAAACGTCGTATAGATGCGCAGTTTTCCACTGCGCATGTTGTTATGGTCGCCGCCAGTCCCCGCCCCCTGGTAAGGACACCTTTCGCGCGCGCTCACGTTGAGCCCCGCCCGGTTATACCGTTCTATAGTCGCCATACGTTCAGACACACACGGAAAGGTGATTCGTTATCGAGTTTTATAAAACGGGTTCAAGAATGTAGCCATCCTGATTGGTCAAATAACATCACGTGACCGTGCAAAAAAAAAGTGATAACACACGGCGAGGGGACTAACGCACGGCTAATCCGGATCAAACACTAAGATTGTAAGAAAACACTAAAATTGTAGACCCGTTTTATAAAACTATTAATACATGGTTGTGAGTTCGTGCGTTAGTGCGATCCAGCAACACGCAGGTTTTTATCGTGGTGTCTAACACACTCGGCTACGCCTCGTGTGTTAGTACACCACGATAAAAACCTTTGTGTTGCCAGATCGCACTAACGCACTCCCAACCATGTATTAATAGTATACTAGTTCGAAACGATGCTCTGACCCCAGTTTCGTTATAGGACGTTTCGTTATACGTTTCGTTAGTCAGCGTTCAGACACATAAATCCACAAAAATTCATCGTATAGCTATACCGTTTCGGTATAGCTATACCGTTTTGGTATAAATTTTTTGTGTCTGAACACCCTGATGTACTAATTACGAACTGGCTTAGATTTTACCAGGCAATGCGCAATCATGCTATCATGTACGGTAAGGGCCCCTAAAGCTACGCAAGTCCTAATGCTACGCACCCCGCAAATACGCGAAATGCAAACCGTTCAATGCGCCAAACTTTTGGTGTGACTGAGCAACGAGATTATCATTTACGTTCGCCAAAAGGAAATGAGTAATTTTCTTTTATTTTTTGTAATATTATCACTAATTGCAAATAGGGGTGAAATTCACATCCATCAGCTTCAAAATTAAAATTTGCATTCATTTATTACGTGTGTGTAGCTTTAGGACCCTTTCATTTTGTCGAACAAAATTTGCACATCGACTTGAAAATGAAAGTTATTGACATTCTTATTGACATTCTTCCGTCGTAATTTTCTAAGAGATTTAACTTCGGAATATGTTGAATCAACATATTTAAAGAAATTGGCATAAACCCCAGAAATAAAATGAGTTTTTAGGGGCTGGAAACAAAGCTTTAGGTCCCCCATTATAAATGCAGTGTTGTATTTAAGGTACTTCATGGCTTTTGTAGACTTACACAAAATTTAGCGAAACTTTGCACAGGTCTAGTAGACATTCTGTAGATGCTGCCTATGAAATTTCAAGGTCACAACTTCTATAATCTCTTTGTAGGAAATGAGAAACTTTCTTGCGATATTAGATATTTTTTGGAGTCCCAAAAAATAAAGTGTTACCAAATTGTTATTATTACTTACAAGCAAATTATAATCCTGTTCACATCCGCACAAGTTTTCAATTATGATTCTTTGTAATTTATCGCATACTCACACAACTTCAAAAAAGTTTAGGGCTGCAAAAGGGATGAAGTACCTTTAAGCCCACCACACACTACACGACTGGTGCGATCCGATTTCGGAAGAAAATGTAATAGCATTTGATATAAACATTTTAAACATAATATAGTTTTGATTGAGATTCCAAATAGTCATATTGATATGGCATGTATGGGCTAGAGTGCCAAGTCTGCGCAGCGCCCTTGTGTGCACGCATGCGTAACTGAGCGATTTTGATAGAACAAAACACGCAACGAACATAAACTTTTAATCTATATCATAGTGATACATATTCAAGCCAAAAACGAGTCAAAATATTGGAAAAAAATCTGATTTCAGTTATTTTACTCACAAGGCTCGAAATGTTGTCTTTCATGTCAAAAATCCTGAACTATGTGTAAACTGAATGAGTGCGCAAAGATAGGCAATGACACGGTCGTCTTTTCTTGTAAAAATGGCATTTTTTTTTGCTCTGATAGGGCTTCCCATCGAAAATATACGGCCTATTGCTAGCTTTCTAGTCGTAGGAAAGGCCAAATTAGTTCCGAGTCGCAGTGACACCAGAGCAGTCCTAAGATTGTCTACGATTTTAAACTGGTTTGGCCTTTATTCCGGGTATAAGGCTGAGAGCGCACCAAAACTCAATGTTTAGTATTCATATTATTGCTCACAACTTGAATCAGGTAGATTTTATTTGTTAAAATGCCCATATTTAACAGCTTAATGCTATTGCGATTTATTTCCAAAATCGGATCGCTATCGGTCGTATTTATAGAATTCCTAAATGTTCGAGGAATTCAAAGAGCCCATGACAGCAAACTCGTCAGTTTTTGCTATAGGTTTTATTGTTTTTGTATATGTTACGTATTTTTTCACAAAGAGGATCAAGAGTCTCCCGGGAACTATGGCATGTTGGACCAAGTTGCTGCTTTAGAATGGGTTTACAACAACATAGAAGGTACAATCTCTTAACTTAATCAAATCACTAATTTAGAGTGAGTTCGAATTCATTCCAATTTAAGTGAATTTCGGGAAAGTGTTTCTATAGACAGGTAAATTTATTCTCAATACCGATGCTCTCGTCTTAAAATAACTATAAAGTTACCCTAACACAATATATATTAAAAAAAAACTTTTGTGAGCTACCAAACCAAGATGTACTTTGGATGAGTCTGTTATGAATGATAAAAAGATGTACTTGGGATGAGTCTGTTATGAATGATAAAAAACCGTCAGCTGAAGACCAGCGGACTTATTGAGAAAGATCAAGAACGCCATTTCTGACGAGTCTGTGTCAAGAACTAAGTGTAGAGTAAAATATGTTATTTTGTGTATCTCTTCTTCTGTTTGATGTTTTTGAAAAATGAATACTACCAATATCATAAATACCATACATGTCATAACGTATTCTTTTGATGTATATGATCCGACTTGATTTTTTTCCCCTCTCTTATTCCCAGCATTCGGTGGCGATAAGAACCAAATTACCATATTTGGGGAAAGTGCGGGATCAGGGAGCGTTAGTTTTCATCTTATTTCCAAACTCAGCAGAGGACTTTTTAATCAGGCGATATACCAGGTAAGGTGGATAGATTTTAATATAATTGATTATTTCAAATGAAGGGGGAATACCGGCAAGTCATCTAGTTGCAGGATGCCTCTGCATTGTTTACGATTTCATGGTCCCCCAGAGATCATGATTGTGTCTGATTGATCTATGATAGCCTTTTTCAATCTAGTGTAAGCTAATCATTATGTTTATCATGTTTATTTAGTAGGAACAGACCAAACATTGATTAATATTCTACTGCTCAGTCGCAAATGACAACCATATTATGTGGACAGTGGACATTCAAAAATTGTGCGATAACAAAACTGAAATATCCAAGTTTTATTTTGAAAGGTTTGCATAAATCGAAAGGAATCTAAGATTTTCGGTAAGATGCAATTTTATCTAGAATAATTATGATAAAGTGACGCTTAAGTTTCTCCTACTGATGTTGAGAAGCTACCATGATATTCTGATTAAATGAACCCCTACAGAGTGGAACAGTATTCAGTCCGTGGGCTTTTAAGCATGATCCAGTCGCCGAGCTTGAGAAGGCACAGGCACTTGGAAGAGAAATGGGTTGTGAAGATGTGGCCTCCACCTCTGCTCTGGTTACCTGCCTTCGGGATGTAGATGACCCTGTTGCACTTAGCACAGCAGCAGATAAAGTATTTCATTTTCCACATCAATATTTTGTAGCATTATACTGCTTAATTTCGCAAAGAGTAATTAAATTTCCACTGTTCTGGATATATGCATAAAATAATACTGTACACTCCTTGTAATGTATTAGCAATTCAGACTTTTTTTAAAGGTCTATATAAATAAAATTTTCCTCCTCAAATTAGCTCCGATTATTCTTATTTTCCACTATCACATATTTTAAAAATGATTACACGAATCAATGTGAATGAAAAGAAAAATGTCCATTTTAAAGCGAAAATAATGATTTTAACTCATTACACTGCGTTGCCAGTTTAGAGACTTTAATGATTATTTACAATTAAATTGTTCTTATACATGAACTGCACAATATATTGTATTAAAAAATCGATTGAACATTTTCTGTGATTTATACATAATGGATAATTCCTAGCATTCTGGATAAAAAGATAATTCAAAACCTCTCTAAAAAGAGACATTGAACCGCTATGGATTAAAAGGCCTAAATTCTTAGCTAATTCTTGCAATAGTGCAATCGAAACGATATATTTTTTGCTTTTGACGTCGAGCAGGTCGAGAGGAGAAACCTAAACATGGCATCATTTTCATGCAAATAAAGTTTGGTAAAGGTTACGTGTGATCTAGGGCTATGTTCATTTTACAACTGATCAGACAGTAAGTATCGACTTTTAGCCTTTGCAGTATTTCAAGAAAATATAATCATCCTGCCTATAGGCACTGTTATGATTTTTACTATGTGACACTTGGGACTGACCATTCTTAGGAGACGAATTTCTATTTACAAACACCGAAACTGTTTCTGTTTGTACAGGTTTATGCCTTGCAGTATCCCGTGACGTTGGACGGAAGTTTCCTAGACGACACCCCTACCAATCTTTATGAAATGGGAGACTTTGCCAACGTACCGATCATGGTCGGCTTCAACGAGGATGAAGGAACCTTGAATCCCTTCTTTCTGCTTCCAGAGTACGTCGGGAGCCCGACTCCACCGCCGGTCAACCGCACTTTCTTTGAGGGTGTGGTCAAAACAATAATGACCATTTATGGCAGGGATGATGACATATTTTATGACGCTGTATACCAGGAATACATCGACTGGACGATGGCTGATGATCCGAACAGTGATTACTTTGAATCGTGGGTGAATTTCGGTACCGATTCAGACTTTGCCTGCCCATCTGACGCTGTGATCAGGAGACATGCAGAAGCCGGTGGGACTGTCTATAAATATTTCATGACCCATGCTCCGTCCAAGTAAGATATTACAAATAAGTCATGGGGACAAAGGGAGAACCTTGTTAATTAGAATAATAAATTGACTGATTATAAATAAATCATATTAAAAAAAAAAAAAAAAAAAATATATATATATATATATAGAGAGAGAGAGAGAGAGAGAGAGAGAAAGAGAGAGAGGGAGAGAGAGAGCGAGAGAGAGAAATAAATGAATCGAACCCGGGTCGTTGGCTTAGAACGCCAATGCCTTAACCACTCGACCAAGGAGACGGTCCAGTGGTTTCGGCGACACCAGATTCAATTGACCGACAGATTGACAAATCTTCAACCTTGTTAATTAATTCCTTTGTCGGGGGCAGTTGAGTTTTGAACAAAGTTAAGCCGCATGCCTCAGCTGGATCTAAGCGAATGCTTTGATAAACATGTATACATAAGAATAATAATATTTTAAACAATTGTAAGGAAATAACATATACAACAGCTTTGGCAACTCTCGTGGAAATAATTATAATTGTGAAAAATGAAAATGAGAGAATAATGGTTGCGTAGCTTAAATCAAAGTCCCCATGGTCCCCCAGAGCTGTCCTCCCTTTTTAATTTTTTTTTTGCAAAGGTTGAAAAAATGTCCTCACCGGGAATCGAACCCGGGTCGTTGCCTTAGAACGCCGATGCCTTAACTACTAAGCCACAGAGACGGGCCAGTGGTACAACGACCCGGGTTCGATTCCCGGCGGAGACTTTTTTTCAACCTTTGTAAAATCTTCAAAAAGAAGGGAGGACAGCTCCGGGGAAGTTTGATTTAAGCTACGCAACCATTATTCTCTCATTTCCACTTCTCACAATTATATATATATATATATATATATATATATATGACACCAGATTGAAGGTATGAATTTTCATCAATATGGGCGGACTTAAGGGTCCATTGATTAGAAAAAATGAAGAAGCTAATAGATAGTTCAGGCCGGTCCCTCCGACATTTTTCAGGCTATCTTTTTTTCTTTCAAGTTCACCCGGCCCATTTCATTACAAGCAGTTGATGTTGTAGGTAATTTGTAGCCCCGTAATTATGTCGTAGTTGGTATATTTTGTTCCCATTTTTTTCCTTTTGTATTCAAATGTCAAAATGGAAGATTTAGCCAAATGAAAAGTGTACCCGTTTGTGTAGGATTGCATTTGACTAATATCACAATGGTCTCACTACTAAGATTTGACTTCGAAACGCCCTTTTATTATTTTCTGTGCATATCTACAGAACTTTGTTCATGTATGGAGATCAGATTCCAAACACCCCATGGCTAGGAGCTGGCCACGGGGAAGATCTGACTTTTGTCTGGGGTCTGCCCTTCATTGATGAGCTTTATCACATCCATGGACACAATCTAACAGATGAGGAGAACGCCCTCTCCGTGAAGTTCATGCAGTTTTGGACAAACTTTGCCAAGTCAGGGTAAGTTGAAAATGTCAACTGAATTTAAACGAAGCCATAATAAAGCTACCGTTAATTACTACCAAAGTAAAGTCCTGGACGTATTAGCGATAGAGGAAGTCCTACCCCGGTATCCAATTTACTTCAATACACCTCCCCCCCCCCCCCCCCGCCCAACAACATCAACAAAATGAACAAAAACAAAAACAAAAACAAAAACAAAACCACTAAAAAACAAACCAATAACATTGAAAAAAAAAAGCAACAAACGGAAGCAACAGATCAGTGATCTTTTTTGAGAAAATTCCGATAAAAAATAATAAAATTACTCATTTTTTGTGTTGATTTATTTTACTTATCAAAACTCCATTTCCTTTTCATTGATAATGCGGAATAAAAACGTTTTCCATAGGCTTATCTTATATAAACTGAACATAATTATGAATCGAATATTTTAATAACATAACATAGTTTGCTTTATCTATAATTCACACACTTAATGTGATTATGTTTCATACATTAACCCATTGACTATTGAATTGTCTTATTTCCATAGGCTTGATATAAGATCACCCGGTTCCCGTAGGCAATGGGTTAATATAATATGGAAAACATATTTTTATAATACTGTTATTTCGTATAAACAAAAATGTGACTAAAATTCTTGTTTCAGAATAAACGTGAATTACACTTTTAAATATGATTCTAAAGTTCAAACATTATTACACAGAATAAAGTGTTAAAGTTATGGTGGGTCAAACCAAAATTATTGTAATTTCTTTGTACTCACCCTTTAGTGATCCGAGTAAGTCTAGTATTGGTGGAGAACCGGGAGTAGGAGAGGACTACTGGCCTTTGTATACAATCCCTGAGCTTAAACACAAGGAACTATCCCTGGCATTGGGTGAAGGCAGAGCTGTGAAGGCAAGGGAATGCCACTTCTGGAACGAATACCTACCGATCCTGGAAACATTTGCAAGTAAGATGACTTGAAGTAATTTTGCCAAGAGAATTATATTAGGCCTGCGGCATTTCACCTTGCTCACAGTTCAAGTGCTCCTCCCACACTCTCTCTCAATAACAAGAATAGAGCTGAAATATTAAAACATTCAGGCTAGCAAGAATTTGCATTCTTCTAGTGAATCTATTAAAAGAGAAATTAACACTAATAAGTTCGATGACACAGCTGTTAGAATACTAGTAGCCAGCTTGTGTGTGTGTGTGTGTATATGGGTGGGGGGGGGGGGGTGGGCTACTCTTACGAAATGTACTCAGAAGAATGAAAGTATGTATTAAATACCAACAGTGGCGCAAATCCATTTTGAAATACGGGGGGGTCACCACATGATTTAACTTTCGTACCTGTCCGAAATGTCTGAAAATATTCTGGCAAAAAAAAGAAAGAAAGAAAAAAAAAAAAAAGGTTATCACATTTTAGGGTCTACTTTTCCTCCAAAATTATCTGACAAGCAAAAGAAAGAAAGAAAGAAAGAAAAAAAAGGTTATCACAATTTGTTGGGGGGGGGGGGGGGGACATTCGCCTATCTTCAAAATAGTCCCTTGGATTTGCGCCCATGAATACCAAGTACAAAATCTGAATAACATCATAGTTGGGGACTTCTTCCACCCCCGGCTACGATACTTGTTTTCTGTCCTACCTTTTACCTATCATCATGACTACTCATCTAAGTATTAAGTGTTTTTTTTTTTCTTATTTAGTAGTGTGGTAACCCGAATAATAACTTATCTTTAAACCTTGATTTTACGTCTCACATGTAAATATAACTAGGTAGATTTATTAGCTATTCACTAGCTCAAATGCTTTTTTTTCCTACTGCATCACAGACTCGATTGACGAAGATCAGAAAGAATGGCGAGAGAGCTACGATGACTGGAAGGATGAAATGACTGAGTGGCAGCAAGCATTTGAGGAGTACCAGCAGCTACCGACATGCAATTAGATTAATAGATATATTATATTATTCTCTGACGTTTTGAGATATCTGCTCTAGTCTATATTTCATTCCGAAATTATGCAATGATATATTGCTCTGTAAAGATTACTTCTTTGATCACGTTTAAATTACGTTTTTCATACATTGCAATCATTAGCAATATCTAATACCATGTCTGAAATACGACTTACGTATATACAGCTATTATGCTGCTCAATTATTTATACGTAGTGATCGAAGCCAGTAGCAGCTGAAATAAAAACAGGAGAAGAAATATTGGAATATACTTTACTCTTTCAAATATCGATAAGAAAGAAATTTATATTTCTAGGATTTGTTAGACTTTGATGTCCAAAAAAAAAACTCACACATTTTCGCAACGTTAGCTATACCGTGTGGAATGAGGACGGGACAGGGCTCGGAGATGATATATATATATATATATATATATATATATATATATATATATATATATATATATATATATTTATGATATATTTTAAAGAATTAAAATTTATATTAAGCTAACTAATGTGAATGAAAAATGTAAATAAAAAAATTTGCACTGGAAAATAGTGATTTTACCTTTTTACGCTGCGTTGCCAATTTAGAGACTTTAATGATTATTTACAGTCAAATTTTTCTTATTCATGAACGGCACAGTGTATTGTATTATAGATCGATTCAAAATTTTTTGTGATTTTTTGCTCTCTCCGTTCTTGCATAATGGGTAATTCTGAGCATTCTCAGCACCGCTATGGGTTAAAAGTGACTGAAAGCGCTAAGGCTACAACCATAAATAATATTTTAGTTTGAAAATGGTGATAAACGCAAATAGAATATTTTCAGAAGAAAAGAAAATAGCTTCAGGAGTATTCATCAGGGTGTTGTCTTTAAAAAAAGACGTGAAAAAGGGAAAAGTCATGATAACAAGTATTTACTTAGTTGAACTTTGATTACCTCCTGACCAAATCATTGTGTCCTTGAGCAAGGCATTTTATCTACATTGCTTCACTCCACCCAGGTTGTAATTGGGTATCCGGTAGGATGCGAACGTCATTGTGGCTGGAATAGCATATGTACGCCTGTAAATTGGCTGCCAGACTCGAATGCTCCCAAATGGAGTGGAGAATGAGCACTATAAGTGCAGAATCCAATGACAGGGGTAATAATACAGTGTAAAGCACTTTGGTCAATTTCTTTAATCGGAAAGACGCTATATAAAGCAGTTATTATCATTATTATTGTGCGATAGCCCGCCAAAAGAACTTTTTTTTTTCGAAGTTATTGTCATCCCATATGGTTACAAAGAAAGTGAGTAAGAGTAGACAGATTCACATTCAGATTCAGATTCAGATTCAGATTTATTCACTGTTTTTAATCATATTAACATAATACTGTAGTGCATAACATGAAATAAATACAATTATAACAACAATAATATAACAATGATGTTTTTCCATAGATATGGGCACATAACTGAATATCAATAAGTAAAGTATATGATCCACAAATATTGACCTAAGTGATGTTGAAAACAGTTGGACATGTTTAAAAGCAAAGCTTGTATATTACATGTCCAGAAACTTATATAACTTAATCACGACTGGGTCGTTCAATGATATTTATTTCATAAAGCATCATTATGAGAGGCGAATTGATGATAAGAGAGAATTGAAAAGTGAGTTGAGATAGAAGGACAATTGCCTCAACCAACAAGAAAAACTAAAGTGTGAAAGTATAAAGTGAAAGTGCAAGACGGTTAGAAACAAAAGAGAATGAAGAGAAGGAGGATAGAGGAAGGAGGAAAGTGAAAGAAAGTGAGTGTGTCTGTGTGTGAAGACAGTGAAAAAAATGATAAGCATTCGTTTCTATTGTTATAACGGGTTATTCATTTAAAATTATTGACTGCTATTCATGCCACTGTGAACTTCCATTTCTGACTTCGTTTGCACAAACCAGTCATCATAAGACTATTGCGAAATTCCACGTCAAAGACTTCCAAGATGAAGTTAATTTAACAAGTGCATCAAACAAATGTGCATATATATATATATATATATATATATATATTTACATGTAATTGATGCATGTGGTTGTGTTTAATGAATTTATTAAAGCCTACATCCAAATACCAACAAAAAACAACAAACAACAAATAGAGCAAGAAATGTCTGATAACTGTATCATGAAATATTTCAGGTTAATGTTAATCGAATATTAACTAACATTACCAAGATATCACTGCCAAAGAATACATTACACCAAATTAATTTTAATATCGTGTTGATCCTATCTAGAAATGTTTATTTTAGGGGTGTGATAACAGAGAAAGAGAGGGAGAGAGAGAGAGAGCGAGAGAGAGATGCGGGACTGAAAGGGAGAAAGAGGGAGAGACAGAGAGATAGAGAGAGAGAGAGAGACGGCAAAGAGATAGAGGGAGAGAGATATTGAGAGAGGGGAAATAGGGAAAAAAGGGGGGGGGGAGAGAGAGAGATGATGGAAGGAGGGGGAGAAAGAAAGAAAAAAATATAGAAAACATACAGGTATACAGAGATATAAAATACACAAAATATATGGTCAACTAGTGACTGCAAACAAAACATTGATGTAACTTAACAAATATCACAGGCCAGACTGAGTTGCATAATCCACAAGGCAAGCTAAACCTAATAAAAGATCAACCTTGCCATGTTTGCTGTCACCGTTCATAAACATCTTCACCCTAGGAACGCATTTCTATAACTGTATACTGCTTGTCTTCTCTTGAAATAACCACCTTAACTAGTAAAGATACATAATGGATAGTCCCCTAAAATAAAAACAGTGAAGCTTTTAAAACATATCCATTAAGCTTTATTCAAATGGACGGCACTGAATAAACAGCTCTTAGAAGTGTTCTACTCAGATTTCTTGAAGAAAGATGAAGCTGTTTTCTATCATCTTGGCGATTTTCGTCTCTCATAGCGTTGTAGTATCTGGACAAGCCCCTCATGTGACGGTCACCGAAGGAGATCTCGTGGGGAAGACAGTTCAGTTCAGTGAAAATCAGTTTATCAACATTACCAAAAATGTCGATTTGTTTCTGGTAAGTCAGGAAACACTTATATTTACAAAGTACAAGTTTATGTCGATGAAACAATTATCGTCATTACCGCAAATTCTCGAAGTAAATGTTTGGAATTTGAAACCATTACACAGCATGTGATAATTTCAAATCAGCTAATTTGTAGATTCGACTGTCTTGTAATGTTGGACAAGTCGCGAATATTTTGTACATTCAAAAACATATATCTCAAAGGCCTTCTTTCCAAAGATACGAGATCCAATTCTCATGAAATTCATTTATGTTGCATCATTTGTTCTTCATCAGCATCTGCACATCTCTGAAGAAATAACAATTCTAAACCTATATGTATAATTTGGACTTATTGATATAGGGCGTTCCATTTGCTAGTCCACCGAGGCGGTTCGCTCCTCCTGAGCCTATGACTCCTTGGGACGGTGATCGGAATGCCAAGGAGTTTTCCCCACAATGTCAACAGGCACCTGATCCTGTTTACAACATTCAAATGTCTGAAGATTGTCTGTATTTGAATGTCTACACACCCAGTCCAAAGGTATTTTTTCCCCAGCATTTCTTATTCATTTACAACCCCGCGCCCGACATCAGTTAAAGTAGTCTACAGAAATGAGAAAGGTGATGATCATATTTTAGTGATCACTGAATTTTCGAGAGGAACAAGTGTTCACTGTATAAACTAAATCTTGTGATAAACAAAGTGATACAACCGCTCAAAACAGGTGATATGCATGTGATCGCTACATGATCAATATGGGAGCCAATTATACACATTACATTGTCCATGTTGTCAGTCGGTTGTAATTCACACTAGAATATAAGCAGTGTATCAACACACACAAATACAGAGTCATTACAGTCTAAATTCCGTTTTTTTTTAAATTACGTTTTTCATACAATGTAATCATTAGCAATATCTACTATCATGTCTGAAATACGACGTACGTACAGCTATATATGCTGCTCAATTATTTATATGTAGTGATCGAAGCCAGTCTCAACTGAAATTAAAAATATTAGAAAAATTATTGGAATGGTTTGAATTAATGCCCTTTTCAAGAAAGTTCCTTTTGTTTTCTGTATCTGAAATATTAATGATTTATAACTTATGTAGAATATGGAATGAAACTATAATTATGTGTCTTTCATCTCTGTGGAACACGTATCTTTTTTGAAATTTACTTCAGCCATCTGGGATACCTGTCATGGTATGGATACATGGAGGAGGGTTTTCCGTTGGGACTGCAATGTATTACGCTTACTACGGTGTTCCACTTGTAGCTGTTGGTGACGTCATCGTGGTAACCTTCAACTACCGCCTCGCGGTTTTTGCACAGTTTTCAACCGGTGGGCCTAAGTATAATGTTATAAAAAAAAAATAGTATGTAAACTTGACTTTATGATATGAGGTTTTGAGGTCTTTATTAAGCTAATCTCAATCAAAGGAAAATTCTCCCCACAAAAAGAAAGGGAACGTTTCATTATAGATTAAACACGCGGATAACTGCTCTAATCTTTAAGGTGCAGTATGGAAAAGAACTAAAAGACGTAGGACTATTTTTGTTATTCAGAAGAAGCGCCCCCAATATAATTTTGTTAAAGCTGATAAACAGCGTATTTTGAGGGGAAAGTGGGGAAAAGGGGAAAGAGACTAGAGTTCAACCCCCAAATATCATTTCTGAGGTATTTTTCTAATAACCTAGATAAAACAATAGGAATATACAAGGGAATTTCAGTCCAGGGCCCCGTCTTATAAAGAGTTGCGATTGATTCGAATCGATTGCAAGTTAAAATTAGTCGCAACTATGTACTTAAGAGATAGGAGTTGAATCGATTCGAATCAATCGCAACTCTTTATAAGACGGGACCCAGGCCTACAATGTATTTAAAACATGTAATTTGGGGGCTTATTTTTATTTCTATATTTTTTGGTTACATAGAGGATGATGAATCTCCAGGCAATTACGGAATGTTGGATCAAGTTGCTGCCTTAGAATGGGTTTACAACAACATTGAAGGTAATTAAGAACAAAATGTTCAATGCTTTGGTTTTTACTTGCATAAACATGAATGCGTGTGAATATCTTTATTAGCTCTGAAAATTAAATTAAGATTGCTACGGAATATGGAACAAGGACATACTTACTGCTAAGAGATGATTTCAAGAAAGGTCTCATGCATAGTAGTGTTTTAGTAGAAGTAGTCTTTACTGTTGACAAGCCTGTGCACCGATGAACTTTGGAAGAGCACCTTCAGGAATGACTGACCCTCACGCGAATCGTGCCTTGCAAGTATTGCTACTTAAATTCCCATGTTGTATGAACTTTCCTTCGTATTCTTGTATTTTCAAGCTTTTGGTGGTGATAAGAACCAAATTACCATATTCGGAGAAAGTGCAGGATCAGCAAGCGTTAGTTACCACCTTCTTTCAGAACTCAGTAGAGGATTTTTCAATCAGGCGATCTTACAGGTGAATAAATCGACAACTGATAAAGTTTTTTTTATAAAGAAAATTGGCCTTTTAGCCTTTATTTATATACATCACCTGTACATTGTATACATTCTATTAGCAGGAAGTATCTATTTCACATGTCATGAGCGTGCTTGTCTTTGAAATGGAAATATACCAACAACAAGACAAGAATCTGGAAAATATGTATAATTTTACATGAGAAGACAGATTACGTTCCTGTAACATTTAAGCAGTCATGTGCATCAATAATTTTCATGGCCTTTCTCACTTCCTGACAGAGTGGGACAGCATTATTTTAAAAGGTTCGCATAAATTGAAAGGAATCTAAAATTGTCGGTAAGATGCAATTTTCCCTAGAATAATATGATGAAGTGACGCTTAAGTTTCTCCTACTGATGTTGATAAACTACCATGGTATTCTGATTAAATGAACCCCTACAGAGTGGAACAGTATTCAGTCCGTGGGCTTTTAAGCATGATCCAGTCGCCGAGCTTGAGAAGGCACAAGCACTTGGAAGAGAAATGGGTTGTGAAGATGTGGCCTCCACCTCTGCTCTGGTTACCTGTCTTCGGGATGTAGATGACCCTGTTGCACTTAGCACGGCAGCAGATAAAGTATTTCACTTTTCGCATCAATATTTTGTAGCATTATACTGCTTAGTTTCACAATGAGTGATTAAATTTTCACTGTTTCTGAGTAATATGCATAAAATAATACTGTACACCCCTTGTAATGTATAGCAGTTCAGAGTTTTTAAAGGTCTATATAAATCAACTTTTCCTCCTCAAATTATCTCAGATTATTCTAATTTTCAGCTATCATTTATTTAAAAAATGTATATTAAACGAACCAATGTGAATGAAAAGAAAAATGTCAATTTGTAAGCGAAAACAGTGATTTTAACTTTTCACACTGCGTTGCCAATTTAGAGATTTTAATGATTATTCAAAATTGAATTGTTCTTACTCATGAACGGCATAATATATTGTATCTAAAAAGTATCGATTCGACATTTTCTGTGATTTTTGCTCTTTCTGTTCATACATAATGGGTAATTCCTAGCATTCTGGATAAAAGGATAATTCAAAAAGAGACATTGGACCACTATGGATTAAAAGACCTAAATACTAAGCTAATTCTTGAAATAATGCAATCGAAACGATATATTATTTTTTCTTTTGACGTCGAGCATCTCGAGCGGAGAAACCTAAAGATGGCTTCAATTTCATGCGAATAAAGTTTGGTAAAGGTTACGTGTGATTTAGGGCTATGTTCTTTTTACAACTGATCAGACAGTACATATCGACTTTTAGCCTTTACCTTTTTTCAAGAAAATATATCATCTAGCCTATAGGCACTGTTATGATTTTTACTATGTGACACTTGGAGCTGATCATTCTTAGGAGACGAATTTCTTTTTACAAACACCGAAACTGTTTCTGTTTGTACAGGTTTATGCCTTGCTGTACCCCGTGACGTTGGACGGAAGTTTCCTAGACGACACCCCTACCCATCTTTATGAAATGGGAGACTTTGCCAACGTACCGATCATGGTCGGCTTCAACAAGGATGAAGGAACCTTGAATCCCTTCCTTTTCCTTCAGAGTACGTCGGGAGCCCGACTCCACCGCCGGTCAACCGCACTTATTTTGATGGTGTTGTCAAAACAATAATGACCATTTATGGAAGGGATGATGAGATATTTTATGACGCTGTATACCAGCAGTACATCGACTGGACGATGGCCGATGATCCGAACAGTGATTACTTTGAATCGTGGGTGAATTTCGGTACCGATTCAGACTTCGCCTGCCCATCTGACGCTGTGATCAGGAGACATGCAGAAGCCGGTGGGACCGTCTATAAATATTTCATGACCCATGCTCCGTCAAAGTAAGATATTACAATAAGTCAAGGGGACAAAGGATGAACCTTGTTGATTAAAATAATAAATTGATTAATTATGAATTAAAAAAAAAAAAATAAAAAAAAATAAATATATATATATATATATATAGTGGAATAAATGATCACTTTTTTCACTATACCTTCCACTAAACAACTACGAGTGACCACCAGCATTGTGTTCGAGGAAATTTTCCGAATATATATATATATATATATATACATACATAAATAAATTTATATACCGTGCGTCTCAAAAAAAAACTTTACACTTTGAAATGGCTGCCAAATAAAAAATATATGATTCTGGGAGAAAAGGTTTATATATATGGATAGCTCATGGACTCAACTTTCATATGACACCAAAAAGTCCGAAAATAATTCATGTTTGGGTGAGCAATACTCACTTTTGTAAAGGGTATGAAAATTAGGTTGCGCAGGAATTAGCCTTCCAATTTGTGAGAGGTGAGTCCTTTGGAGCTTACAAAATTGAGGGTGATATGATAAATTCATGATCAATTGCGATCAGTTTGGGTTTGCTGAGTAAATTTTATGGTTTATTAAATCAAAATTGTATGCATGAGTGAACAGGAATTGCATTTATTATTGTAGCATTGTAACTTTCCCTGGTAGACTCAGTGGTGTGTTCATGGGAGTCAGGATGGGGTGATGGTATACATGTTGCAGGGGAAGTGAGATAGGGTAGGACTTTGTTGGGTGGATGGGAAGGAAGCGAGAGAGAGAGAGAGAGAGAGAGAGGGGGGGGGGGGCATAATGTCCTCTTGACCCTTATCCCATCCACCCAACAAAGTCCTACCCTATCTCACCTCCCCTGCAACATGTACCATCACCCCATCCCGACTCCCATGAACACACCACTGAGTCTACCAGGGAAAGTTACAATGCTACAATAATAAATGCAATTCCTGTTCACTCATGCATACAGTTTTGATTTAATAAACCATAAAATTTACTCAGCAAACCCAAACTGATCGCAATTGATCATGAATTGATCATATCACCCTCAATTTTGTAAGCTCCAAAGGACTCACCTCTCACAAATTGGAAGGCTAATTCCTGCGCAACCTAATTTTCATACCCTTTACAAAAGTGAGCAGTGCTCACCCAAGCATGAATTATTTTCGGACTTTTTGATGTCATATGAAAGTTGAGTCCATGAGCTATCCATACATATAAACCTTTACCCCAGAATCATATATTTTTTATTTGGCAGCCATTTCAAAAGTTTTTGAGACGCACGGTATATATATATATATATATATATATATATATATATATATATATATATATATAAAACAATTGTAAGGAAATAACATATACAACAGCTTTGGCAACTCTCTTGGAAATAATTATAATTGTGAGAAATGAAAATGAGAGAATAATGGTTTCGTAGCTTAAATCAAAGTTCCTCAGCGCTGTCCTCCCTTTTTTTTGTTGTTGAAATTTTTGCAAAGGCTGAAAAAATGTATCCGCCGGGTCGTTGGCTTAGAACGCCAATGCCTTAACCACTCGATCACGGAGACGGGCCAGTGGTTTCGGCGACACCAGATTCAACTGACCGACAGATTGACAAATCTTCAACCTTATAAATTAATTTCTTTGTCGGGGGCAGGTGAGTTTGGAACAAAGACAAGCCGCATGCCTCAGTTGGATCCAAGTGAATGCTTTGAGAAACATGTATACATAAGAATAACAATTATAAACAATTGTAAGGAAATAACATATACAACAGCTTTGGCAACTCTCGTGGAAATAATTATAATTGTGAGAAATGAAAATGAGAGAATAAGCGAACCCGGGTCGTTGCCTTAGAACGCCGATGCCTTAATCACTAGACCACGGAGACGGGCCAGTGGTACAACGAACCGGGTTCGATTCCCGGCGGAGACCTTTTTCCAACCTTTGCAAAAAAAAAAGAAAAAAAGAAGGGAGGACAGCTCTGGGGAACTTTGATTTAAGCTACGCAACCATTATTCTCTCATTTGGAATCAGCTACCACGGCCTCTTAAAGACATATCAACTCTAAACTCTTTCAAGTTTTCACTAAAAACACACTTGTTCAAAACTGCATTCAATTAATTTGTCAATGTTTTTCTTGTTTCCTCATTGTATCTATGTTCATGTATATTTCAATATTGTTTCTTTATCTCAATTTCTTGTACTCTGTATTACTGTACTCTTCCTCCACTTTTACAGCGCCTTGAAGGCGTTTTATAAATACCCAATATTGTTATTATTATTGTTATTATTATTTTCATTCTCACAATTATATATATATATATATATATATGACACTAGATTGAAGGTATGAAGTTTCATCAATATGGGCGGACTGGTTAGTCGGAGATTTGTTAGTCTCGAATGACAGACGGAATTTTGACTTAAGGATCCATTGATTAAAAAAAAGAGAAGGTAATAGTAGAAAATTCAAGCCGGTCGCTCCAACATTTTTCAGGCTATTTTTTTTCCTTTCAAGTTCACCCAGCCCATTTCATTACAAGCAGTTGATGTTGTAGGTAATTTGCAGCACCGTAATTATGTCGTAGTTTTTATATTTTGCTCCCATTTTTTCCTTTTGTATTCAAATGTCAAAATGGAAGATTTAGCCAAATGAAAAGTGTACCTGTATGTGTTGGATTGCATTTGACTAATATCACAATGGTCTCACTAAAATTTGAGTTCGAAACGCCCTTTTATTATTTTCTGTGCATATCTACAGAAGTTTGTTCATGTATGGAGATCAGATTCCAAACACCCCCGTGGCTAGGAGCTGGCCACGGGGAAGATCTGACTTTTGTCTGGGGTCTGCCCTTCATTGATGAGCTTTATCACATCCATGGACACAATCTAACAGATGAGGAGAACGCCCTCTCCGTGAAGTTCATGCAGTTTTGGACAAACTTTGCCAAGTCAGGGTAAGTTGAAAATGTCAACTGAATTTAAACGAAGCCATAATTAAGCTACCGTTAATTAATACCAAAGTAAAGTCCTGGTGATAGAGGAAGTCCTACCCCGTTATCTTTACTTCAATACACCCCCATCCCCCTTCCCGGCCCAACAACATCAACCCCGCAAACAAACAAAAACAACCCAATAACATTGAAAAAAAAAAATCAACAAACGGAAGCAACAAATCATTGATTTAAAATATATATTAAAAAAAATCCGATGAAAGGATAATAAAATTACTAATTTTTTGTGTTGATTTATTTTACTTATCAAAACTCCATTTCCTTTTCATTGATAATGTAAAATAAAAAAGTTTTCCAATAAACTGAACATAATTATGAAACGAATATTTTCATCATAACATAACATAGTTTGCTTTATCTATAATTCACACACTCAATGTGATTATGTTTCATACATTGATATAATATGGAAAACATATTTTTATAATACTGTTATTTCGTATAAACAAAAATGTGACTAAAATTCTTGTTTCAGAATAAACGTGAATAACACTTTTAAATATGATTCTAAAGTTCAAACATTATTACAGAGAATAAAGTTTTAAAGTTATGATCGATCAAACCAAAATTATTGTAATTTCTTTGTACTCACCCTTTAGTGATCCGAGTAAGTCTAGTATTGGTGGAGAACCGGAGGAGGAGAGGACTATTGGCCTTTGTATACAATCCCTGAGCTTAAACACAAGGAACTATCCCTGGACTTGGGTGAAGGCAGAGCTGTGAAGGCAAGGGAATGCCACTTCTGGAACGAATACATACCGATCCTGGAAACATTTGCAAGTAAGATGACTTGAAGTAATTTTGCCAAGAGAATTATATTAGGCCTGCGGCATTTTACCTTGCTCACTGTTCAAGTGCTCCTCCCACACTCACTCTCAATAACAAGAATAGAGCTGAAATATTGAAACACTCAGGCTAGTAAGAATTTGCATTCTTCTAGTGAATCTATTAAAAGAAATTAACACTACATGTGACATTTAAGTTCGATGACACAGCTGTTAGAATACTTGTAGCCAGCTTGTGTATGGGTGTGTGCGGGCGTGTGTGTGTGTGTGTGGGGGGGGGGAACTCTTACGAAATGTACTCAGAAGAAAGAAAAGATGTATCAAATACCAACAGTGGCGCAAATCCATTTTCAAGAAAGTTCCTTTTGTTTTCTGTATCTGAAATATTAATGATTTATAACTTATGTAGAATATGGAATGAAACTATAATTATGTGTCTTTCATCTCTGTGGAACACGTATCTTTTTTTAAATTTACTTCAGCCATCTGGGATACCTGTCATGGTATGGATACATGGAGGAGGGTTTTCCGTTGGGACTGCAATGTATTACGCTTACTACGGTGTTCCACTTGTAGCTGTTGGTGACGTCATCGTGGTAACCTTCAACTACCGCCTCGCGGTTTTTGCACAGTTTTCAACCGGTGGGCCTAAGTATAATGTTATTAAAAAAAAATAGTATGTAAACTTGACTTTATGATATGAGGTTTTGAGGTTTTTATTAAGCTAATCTCAATCAAAGGAAAATTCTCCCCACAAAAAGAAAGCGAACGTTTCATTATAGATTAAACACGCGGATATTGCTCTAATCTTTAAGGTGCAGTATGGAAAAGAACTAAAAGACGTAGGACTATTTTTGTTATTCAGAAGAAGCGCCCCCCAATATAATTTTGTTAAAGCTGATTAACAGCGTATTTTGAGGGGAAAGTGGGGAAAAGGGGAAAGAGACTAGAGTTCAACCCCCAAATATCATTTCTGAGGTATTTTTCTAATAACCTAGATAAAACAATAGGAATATACAAGGGAATTTCAGTCCAGGGCCCCGTCTTATAAAGAGTTGCGATTGATTCGAATCGATTGCAAGTTAAAATTAGTCGCAACTATGTACTTAAGAGATAGGAGTTGAATCGATTCGAATCAATCGCAACTCTTTATAAGACGGGACCCAGGCCTACAATGTATTTAAAACATGTAATTTGGGGGCTTATTTTTATTTCTATATTTTTTGGTTACATAGAGGATGATGAATCTCCAGGCAATTACGGAATGTTGGATCAAGTTGCTGCCTTAGAATGGGTTTACAACAACATTGAAGGTAATTAAGAACAAAATGTTCAACCACGACACGTGCTTTGGTTTTTACTTGCATAAACATGAATGCGTGTGAATATCTTTATTAGCTCTGAAAATTAAATTAAGATTGCTACGGAATATGGAACAAGGACATACTTACTGCTAAGAGATGATTTCAAGAAAGGTCTCATGCATAGTAGTGTTTTAGTAGAAGTAGTCTTTACTGTTGACAAGCCTGTGCACCGATGAACTTTGGAAAGCACCTTCAGGAATGACTGACCCTCACGCGAATCGTGCCTTGCAAGTATTGCTACTTAAATTCCCATGTTGTATGAACTTTCCTTCGTATTCTTGTATTTTCAAGCTTTTGGTGGTGATAAGAACCAAATTACCATATTCGGAGAAAGTGCAGGATCAGCAAGCGTTAGTTACCACCTTCTTTCAGAACTCAGTAGAGGATTTTTCAATCAGGCGATCTTACAGGTGAATAAATCGACAACTGATAAAGTTTTTTTTATAAAGAAAATTGGCCTTTTAGCCTTTATTTATATACATCACCTGTACATTGTATACATTCTATTAGCAGGAAGTATCTATTTCACATGTCATGAGCGTGCTTGTCTTTGAAATGGAAATATACCAACAACAAGACAAGAATCTGGAAAATATGTATAATTTTACATGAGAAGACAGATTACGTTCCTGTAACATTTAAGCAGTCATGTGCATCAATAATTTTCATGGCCTTTCTCACTTCCTGACAGAGTGGGACAGCATTATTTTAAAAGGTTCGCATAAATTGAAAGGAATCTAAAATTGTCGGTAAGATGCAATTTTCCCTAGAATAATATGATGAAGTGACGCTTAAGTTTCTCCTACTGATGTTGATAAACTACCATGGTATTCTGATTAAATGAACCCCTACAGAGTGGAACAGTATTCAGTCCGTGGGCTTTTAAGCATGATCCAGTCGCCGAGCTTGAGAAGGCACAAGCACTTGGAAGAGAAATGGGTTGTGAAGATG
Organism: Heliocidaris tuberculata; assembly: GCA_025618425.1. NCBI lineage: Eukaryota > Metazoa > Echinodermata > Echinoidea > Camarodonta > Echinometridae > Heliocidaris > Heliocidaris tuberculata. The sequence goes on from CM046832.1 coordinate 30,089,993, forward strand.
TGGCCTCCACCTCTGCTCTGGTTACCTGTCTTCGGGATGTAGATGACCCTGTTGCACTTAGCACGGCAGCAGATAAAGTATTTCACTTTTCGCATCAATATTTTGTAGCATTATACTGCTTAGTTTCACAATGAGTGATTAAATTTTCACTGTTTCTGAGTAATATGCATAAAATAATACTGTACACCCCTTGTAATGTATAGCAGTTCAGAGTTTTTAAAGGTCTATATAAATCAACTTTTCCTCCTCAAATTAGCTCAGATTATTCTAATTTTCAGCTATCATTTATTTAAAAAATGTATATTAAACGAACCAATGTGAATGAAAAGAAAAATGTCAATTTGTAAGCGAAAACAGTGATTTTAACTTTTCACACTGCGTTGCCAATTTAGAGATTTTAATGATTATTTAAAATTGAATTGTTCTTACTCATGAACGGCATAATATATTGTATCTAAAAAGTATCGATTCGACATTTTCTGTGATTTTTGCTCTTTCTGTTCATACATAATGGGTAATTCCTAGCATTCTGGATAAAAGGATAATTCAAAAAGAGACATTGGACCACTATGGATTAAAAGACCTAAATACTAAGCTAATTCTTGAAATAATGCAATCGAAACGATATATTTTTTTTCTTTTGACGTCGAGCATCTCGAGCGGAGAAACCTAAACATGGCTTCAATTTCATGTAAATAAAGTTTGGTAAAGGTTACGTGTGATTTAGGGCTATGTTCTTTTTACAACTGATCAGACAGTACATATCGACTTTTAGCCTTTACCTTTTTTCAAGAAAATATATCATCTAGCCTATAGGCACTGTTATGATTTTTACTATGTGACACTTGGAGCTGATCATTCTTAGGAGACGAATTTCTTTTTACAAACACCGAAACTGTTTCTGTTTGTACAGGTTTATGCCTTGCTGTACCCCGTGACGTTGGACGGAAGTTTCCTAGACGACACCCCTACCCATCTTTATGAAATGGGAGACTTTGCCAACGTACCGATCATGGTCGGCTTCAACAAGGATGAAGGAACCTTGAATCCCTTCCTTTTCCTTCCAGAGTACGTCGGGAGCCCGACTCCACCGCCGGTCAACCGCACTTATTTTGATGGTGTTGTCAAAACAATAATGACCATTTATGGAAGGGATGATGAGATATTTTATGACGCTGTATACCAGCAGTACATCGACTGGACGATGGCCGATGATCCGAACAGTGATTACTTTGAATCGTGGGTGAATTTCGGTACCGATTCAGACTTCGCCTGCCCATCTGACGCTGTGATCAGGAGACATGCAGAAGCCGGTGGGACCGTCTATAAATATTTCATGACCCATGCTCCGTCAAAGTAAGATATTACAATAAGTCAAGGGGACAAAGGATGAACCTTGTTGATTAAAATAATAAATTGATTAATTATGAATTAAAAAAAAAAAAATAAAAAAAAATAAATATATATATATATATATATATAGTGGAATAAATGATCACTTTTTTCACTATACCTTCCACTAAACAACTACGAGTGACCACCAGCATTGTGTTCGAGGAAATTTTCCGAATATATATATATATATATATATATATATATATATATATACATACATAAATAAATTTATATACCGTGCGTCTCAAAAAAAAACTTTACACTTTGAAATGGCTGCCAAATAAAAAATATATGATTCTGGGAGAAAAGGTTTATATATATGGATAGCTCATGGACTCAACTTTCATATGACACCAAAAAGTCCGAAAATAATTCATGTTTGGGTGAGCAATACTCACTTTTGTAAAGGGTATGAAAATTAGGTTGCGCAGGAATTAGCCTTCCAATTTGTGAGAGGTGAGTCCTTTGGAGCTTACAAAATTGAGGGTGATATGATAAATTCATGATCAATTGCGATCAGTTTGGGTTTGCTGAGTAAATTTTATGGTTTATTAAATCAAAATTGTATGCATGAGTGAACAGGAATTGCATTTATTATTGTAGCATTGTAACTTTCCCTGGTAGACTCAGTGGTGTGTTCATGGGAGTCAGGATGGGGTGATGGTATACATGTTGCAGGGGAAGTGAGATAGGGTAGGACTTTGTTGGGTGGATGGGAAGGAAGCGAGAGAGAGAGAGAGAGAGAGAGAGAGGGGGGGGGGCATAATGTCCTCTTGACCCTTATCCCATCCACCCAACAAAGTCCTACCCTATCTCACCTCCCCTGCAACATGTACCATCACCCCATCCCGACTCCCATGAACACACCACTGAGTCTACCAGGGAAAGTTACAATGCTACAATAATAAATGCAATTCCTGTTCACTCATGCATACAGTTTTGATTTAATAAACCATAAAATTTACTCAGCAAACCCAAACTGATCGCAATTGATCATGAATTGATCATATCACCCTCAATTTTGTAAGCTCCAAAGGACTCACCTCTCACAAATTGGAAGGCTAATTCCTGCGCAACCTAATTTTCATACCCTTTACAAAAGTGAGCAGTGCTCACCCAAGCATGAATTATTTTCGGACTTTTTGATGTCATATGAAAGTTGAGTCCATGAGCTATCCATACATATAAACCTTTACCCCAGAATCATATATTTTTTATTTGGCAGCCATTTCAAAAGTTTTTGAGACGCACGGTATATATATATATATATATATATATATATATATATATATATATATATATATAAAAATTGTAAGGAAATAACATATACAACAGCTTTGGCAACTCTCTTGGAAATAATTATAATTGTGAGAAATGAAAATGAGAGAATAATGGTTTCATAGCTTAAATCAAAGTTCCTCAGCGCTGTCCTCCCTTTTTTTTGTTGTTGAAATTTTTGCAAAGGCTGAAAAAATGTATCCGCCGGGTCGTTGGCTTAGAACGCCAATGCCTTAACCACTCGATCACGGAGACGGGCCAGTGGTTTCGGCGACACCAGATTCAACTGACCGACAGATTGACAAATCTTCAACCTTATAAATTAATTTCTTTGTCGGGGGCAGGTGAGTTTGGAACAAAGACAAGCCGCATGCCTCAGTTGGATCCAAGTGAATGCTTTGAGAAACATGTATACATAAGAATAACAATTATAAACAATTGTAAGGAAATAACATATACAACAGCTTTGGCAACTCTCGTGGAAATAATTATAATTGTGAGAAATGAAAATGAGAGAATAAGCGAACCCGGGTCGTTGCCTTAGAACGCCGATGCCTTAATCACTAGACCACGGAGACGGGCCAGTGGTACAACGAACCGGGTTCGATTCCCGGCGGAGACCTTTTTCCAACCTTTGCAAAAAAAAAAGAAAAAAAGAAGGGAGGACAGCTCTGGGGAACTTTGATTTAAGCTACGCAACCATTATTCTCTCATTTGGAATCAGCTACCACGGCCTCTTAAAGACATATCAACTCTAAACTCTTTCAAGTTTTCACTAAAAACACACTTGTTCAAAACTGCATTCAATTAATTTGTCAATGTTTTTCTTGTTTCCTCATTGTATCTATGTTCATGTATATTTCAATATTGTTTCTTTATCTCAATTTCTTGTACTCTGTATTACTGTACTCTTCCTCCACTTTTACAGCGCCTTGAAGGCGTTTTATAAATACCCAATATTGTTATTATTATTGTTATTATTATTTTCATTCTCACAATTATATATATATATATATATATGACACTAGATTGAAGGTATGAAGTTTCATCAATATGGGCGGACTGGTTAGTCGGAGATTTGTTAGTCTCGAATGACAGACGGAATTTTGACTTAAGGGTCCATTGATTAAAAAAAAGAGAAGGTAATAGTAGAAAATTCAAGCCGGTCGCTCCAACATTTTTCAGGCTATTTTTTTTCCTTTCAAGTTCACCCAGCCCATTTCATTACAAGCAGTTGATGTTGTAGGTAATTTGCAGCACCGTAATTATGTCGTAGTTTTTATATTTTGCTCCCATTTTTTCCTTTTGTATTCAAATGTCAAAATGGAAGATTTAGCCAAATGAAAAGTGTACCTGTATGTGTTGGATTGCATTTGACTAATATCACAATGGTCTCACTAAAATTTGAGTTCGAAACCCCCTTTTATTATTTTCTGTGCATATCTACAGAAGTTTGTTCATGTATGGAGATCAGATTCCAAACACCCCGTGGCTAGGAGCTGGCCACGGGGAAGATCTGACTTTTGTCTGGGGTCTGCCCTTCATTGATGAGCTTTATCACATCCATGGACACAATCTAACAGATGAGGAGAACGCCCTCTCCGTGAAGTTCATGCAGTTTTGGACAAACTTTGCCAAGTCAGGGTAAGTTGAAAATGTCAACTGAATTTAAACGAAGCCATAATTAAGCTACCGTTAATTAATACCAAAGTAAAGTCCTGGTGATAGAGGAAGTCCTACCCCGTTATCTTTACTTCAATACACCCCCATCCCCCTTCCCGGCCCAACAACATCAACCCCGCAAACAAACAAAAACAACCCAATAACATTGAAAAAAAAAATCAACAAACGGAAGCAACAAATCATTGATTTAAAATATATATTAAAAAAAATCCGATGAAAGGATAATAAAATTACTAATTTTTTGTGTTGATTTATTTTACTTATCAAAACTCCATTTCCTTTTCATTGATAATGTAGAATAAAAAAGTTTTCCAATAAACTGAACATAATTATGAAACGAATATTTTCATCATAACATAACATAGTTTGCTTTATCTATAATTCACACACTCAATGTGATTATGTTTCATACATTGATATAATATGGAAAACATATTTTTATAATACTGTTATTTCGTATAAACAAAAATGTGACTAAAATTCTTGTTTCAGAATAAACGTGAATAACACTTTTAAATATGATTCTAAAGTTCAAACATTATTACAGAGAATAAAGTTTTAAAGTTATGATCGATCAAACCAAAATTATTGTAATTTCTTTGTACTCACCCTTTAGTGATCCGAGTAAGTCTAGTATTGGTGGAGAACCGGGAGGAGGAGAGGACTATTGGCCTTTGTATACAATCCCTGAGCTTAAACACAAGGAACTATCCCTGGACTTGGGTGAAGGCAGAGCTGTGAAGGCAAGGGAATGCCACTTCTGGAACGAATACCTACCGATCCTGGAAACATTTGCAAGTAAGATGACTTGAAATAATTTTGCCAAGAGAATTATATTAGGCCTGCGGCATTTTACCTTGCTCACTGTTCAAGTGCTCCTCCCACACTCACTCTCAATAACAAGAATAGAGCTGAAATATTGAAACACTCAGGCTAGTAAGAATTTGCATTCTTCTAGTGAATCTATTAAAAGAAATTAACACTACATGTGACATTTAAGTTCGATGACACAGCTGTTAGAATACTTGTAGCCAGCTTGTGTATGGGTGTGTGCGGGCGTGTGTGTGTGTGTGTGGGGGGGGGGAACTCTTACGAAATGTACTCAGAAGAAAGAAAAGATGTATCAAATACCAACAGTGGCGCAAATCCATTTTGAAATACGGGGGGGGGGGGGGGGGGGTCACCACATAATTTTAACTTTCGTACCTGTCCGAAATGTCTGAAAATTTTCTGACAACCAAAAAAACACACCAAAAAAAAAACACACACCAAAAAAAAAAAAAAAAAAAAAAAAAAAAAAAAAAACGTTATCACAATTTGTGTGTGTGTGTGTGTGGGGGGGGGGGGGGGGGGGACATTCGCTTATCTTCAAAATAGTCCTCTTGGATTTGCGTCCATGAATACCAAGTACAAAATCTGAATAAGATCATAGTTGAGGACTTCCTTCCACCCCCGGCTACGATATTTGCTTTCTGTCCTACCTTTAACCTATCATCATGACTACTCATCTCAGTATTTAGTGTTTTGGGTTTTTTCTTCTTATTTAGTAGTTTGGTAACCCGAATAATAACTTATTTTTAAACGTTGATTTTACCTTTCGCATGTAAATATAACTAGGTAGACTTATAAGCTATTCACTAGCTCAAATGCTATTTTTTTTCCTACTGCATCACAGACTCATTTGACGGAGATCAGAAAGAATGGCAAGAGAGCTACGATGACTGGGAGGATGAAATGACTGAGTGGCAGCAGGCATTTGATGAGTACCGGCAGCTACCCACATGCAATTTGATTAATAGATAGACTAGAATTCTCTGACGTTTTGAGATAATATTATATCTGCTCAAGTCTATATTTCATTCCGAAATTATGCAATGATATATTGCTCAGTAAAGATTACTTCTTTGATCACATATTTACTTCTTTATACATTTATAAGGGACATTTTTTGAAGAATATAAAATGGTCACAAAAAACATGAACATGCATTCTTCTAGAAGTCCATTTTGAGCAGCTCGCGTAGTGTTTTGATGTATTATGATATTGCTATGCATTTTCAGTGATTTCATATGTCAGTGTATGTGTTGAACATTAGAATTCTACATTAAAAAGTAAACTGGAAAGCGGCAACGAAAGATGGCAGCGACTTAATCTAGATCTTGAGGTAGTTACTTATGTCTAATCTGACTCCGAAATCGATAACAATGTACATGCAAAATGTTTTATTGGATTAGAGTTTTAAGATTTAAACTCTTCTGCGAGTTTTTAATTTGTGTAAATACCAGTACTCTTATATGCTTTTAAAACATACTGATATCATATAATACTTTGTTTGGAAAAGAAGTGAACATTTTACAAACCAATAAATTTCCCCAAATGAATAACCATGTATTATTAATGTCAAACAAGTGACTGTAAGAGCTAAGGCTACAACTAGGCATAATAGTTTAATTTGAAGATGGTGATGAACACAAAAAGAATGATTCTAGAAGAAAAGAAAATAGCTTCAGGAGTATTCATCAGGGTGTTGTCTTGCAAAAACACATGAAAAAAGAGAAAAGTCATGATCACAAGTTTTTACTTTAGTTAACTTTGATTACCTCCTGACCAAATTATTGTGTCCTTGAGCAAGGCATTTTATCTACATTGCTTCACTCCACCCAGGTGTTAAATATGTATCCGGTAGGATGCGAACGTCATTGTGGCTGGAATAGCATATGTGCGCCTGAAAAAAAAGTGGAGTGGAGAATTATTGTTATTATTATTGTACGATAGCCCGCAAAAGCACCCCTTTCTCGAAATAATTTTCATCCCACATGGTTCCAAAGAAAGTGAGTAAGAATATTCTTTAAATATGTGGAGACAGTGGAATAAATGATAAGCATTCGTTTCTATTGCTATATAATTGGTTATTCATTTAAAATTATTGACTGCTGTTCTTGTTACTGTGAATATGGTGAACTTCTGTTTCTGACTTCGTTTGCACAAACCAATCATCATAATACTATTGTGAAAATTCCCCATTAAAGACTTTCAAGACGAAGTTAATTTAACAATGGTATCAAATAAATGTGCACTATATATACACACACATGTAACTGATATATGTGGCTATGTGTAATGATTGAAACCCCCATCCAAATACCAGTGGGGAAAAAAAACAACAAACAAATCGAGCAAGAAATGTCTGATAACTGTATCATGAAATATTTCAGGTTAATATTCATCGACTATTGACAAACATTACCAAGATATCACTTCCAAAGAGTATATTACACGAAATTGTTTTTAGTATCGTCTAGAAATATTTATTTTTGGGGGTGTGATAACAGAGAAAGAAAGGGAGAGAGAGAGAGAGAGAGAGAGAGGAGAGAGAGAGAGAGAGAGGAGAGAGAGAGAGAGAGAGAGAGGGGAGAGAGAGAGAGAGAGAGGAGAGAGAGAGAGAGAGAGAAGAGGGACTGAAAGGGAGAGATAGATAGAGAGAGAGAGACGGCAGAGAGATAGAGGGAGAGAGATATTAAGAGAGGGGAGTTAGAGAAACAGAGAGAGAAAGAGAGAGAGAGAGAGAGAGAGAGAGAGAGATGGGAACAGAGGGAGAAAGAAAAAGAAAATCAAAGAAAACCCCACAGCGATAGAGAGATATAAAATACACATGGTCAACTAGTGATTGCAAACAAAACAAAGCTGTAACCATTGTAACTCAGCAAATAACACAGTCCGCCTGACTTGCATAATCCGCAAAGCAAGCTAAACCTGGTGAAAGATCAACTTTTGCTATGCTTGGTGTCACCGTTCATATACATCTACACCTTCTCTTAATAACCACTGAATAATCACCTTAACTAGTAAAGATATATAAAAGATAGTCGATTTAAACAGTGAAGCTTTAAAAAACATATCCATCAAGCATTGTTCACGTGAACGGCACTGAATAAACAGCTCTTAAAAGCGTTTAACTCAGATATCTAGAAGAAAGATGAAGCTGTTTTCTATCATCTTGGCGATTTCCGTCTCTCATAGCGTTGTAGTATCTGGACAAGCCCCTCATGTGACGGTCAAAGAAGGAGATCTCGTGGGGAAGACAGTTCAGTTCAGTGAAAATCAGTTTATCAACATTACCAAAAATGTCGATTTGTTTCTGGTAAGTCAGAAAACACTTATATTCACAAAGTACAAGTTTATGTCGATGAAACAATTATCGTCATTACCGCAAATTCTCGAAGTAAATGTTTGGAATTTGAAACCTTTACACATGTGATAATCTCAAATCAACTAATTTGTAGATTCGACTGTCTTGTAATGTCGGACAAGTTGCCGAATATTTTGTACATTCAAAAACATTATCTCAAAGACCTTCTTTCCAAAAGATACGAGATCCAATTCTCATGAAATTCATTTATGTTGCATCATCTGTTCTTCATCAGCATCTGCACATCTCTGAAGAAATAACAATTCTAAACCTATATGTATAATTTGGACTTATTGATATAGGGCGTTCCATTCGCTAGTCCACCGAGGCGGTTCGCTCCTCCTGAGCCTATGACTCCTTGGGATGGTGATCGGAATGCCACGGAGTTTTCCCCACAATGTCAACAGGCACCTGATTCTGTTTACAACATTCAAATGTCTGAAGATTGTCTGTATTTGAATGTCTACACACCCAGTCCAAAGGTATTTTCCCCAGCATTTCTTATTCATTTACAACCCCAACAGCAGTTAATTAGTCTACAGAAATGAGAAAGGTGATGATCATATTTTAGTGATCAATGAATTTTTGAGAGGAACAAGTGTTCACTGCATAAACTAAATCTTGTGATAAACAAAGTGATACAACCGCTCAAAACAGGTGATATGCATGTGATCGCTACATGATCAATATGGGAGCCAATTATACACATTACATTATCCATGTTGTCAGTCGGTTGTAATTCACACTAGAATATAAGCGGTGTATCAACACACACAAATACAGAGTCATTACAGTCTAAATTTCCGTTCGAGGAACCCAATTTTCTTTTTTTAATTACGTTTTTCATACAGTGCAATAATTAGCAATATCTACTATCATGTTTGAAATACGACGTACGTACAGCTATATATGCTGCTCAATTATTTATATGTAGCGATCGAAGCTAGTCGCAACTGAAATTAAAAACATTAGAAAAATTATTGGAATGGTTTGAATTAATGCCCTTTTCAAGAAAGTTCCTTTTGTTTTCTGTATCTGAAATATTAATGATGTATAGCTTATGTAGAATATGGAATGAAACTATAATTATGCGTTTTTAATCTCTGTGGAACACGTATCTTTTTTGAAATTCACTTCAGCCATCTGGAATACCTGTCATGGTATGGATACATGGAGGAGGGTTTTCCGTTGGGACTGCAATGTATTATGATTACTATGGTGTTCCACTTGTAGCTGTTGGTGACGTCATCGTGGTAACCTTCAACTACCGCCTCGCGGTTTTTGCACAGTTTTCAACCGGTAAGTATAATGTTCTAAAAAATAGTAGTATGTAAACTTGACTTTATGATATTAAGTTTTGAGGTTTTTAAGAAGCTAATCTCACTCAAAGGAAAATTCTCCCAACAAAAAGAAAGGGAACGTTTCATTATAGATTAAACACGTGGATAACTGCTCTAATCTTTAAGGTGCAATATGGAAAAGAATTAAAAGATGTAGGACTATTTTTGTTATTCAGAAGAAGCACCCCCAATATAATTTTGTTAAAGCTGATAAACAGCGTATTTTGAGGGGAAAGTGGGGAAAAGGGGAAAGAGTCTAGAGTTCAACCCCAAAATATCATTTCTGGGGTATTTTCTAATAACCTAGATAAAACAATAGGAATATACAAGGGAATTACAATGTTAATAAAACATGTAATTTGGGGGCTTATTTTTGTTTCTATATTTTTTGGTTACATAGAGGATGATGAATCTCCAGGCAATTACGGAATGTTGGATCAAGTTGCTGCCTTAGAATGGGTTTACAACAACATTGAAGGTAATTAAGAACAAAATGTTCAATGCTTTGGTTTTTACTTGCATAAACATAAATGCGTCTGAATATCTTTAGTAGCTCTGAAAATTAAATTGAAATTGCTACAGAATATGGAACAAGGACATACTTACTGCTAAGAGATGATTTCAAGAAAGGTCTCATGCATAGTAGTGTTTTAGTAGAAGTAGTCTTTACTGGTCACAAGTAATGTGCACCGATGAACCTTGGAAGAGCACCTTCAGGAATGACTGACCCTCAGGCGAATCGTGCCTTGCAAGTATTACTACTTAAATTCCCATGTTGTATGAACCCTCCTTCCTATTCTTGTATTTTCAAGCTTTTGGTGGTGATAAGAACCAAATTACCATATTCGGAGAAAGTGCAGGATCAGCAAGCGTTAGTTACCACCTTCTTTCAGAACTCAGTAGAGGATTTTTCAATCAGGCGATCTTACAGGTGAATAAATCAACAACTGATAGAGTTTTTTTTGTGAAGAAAATTGGCCTTTTAGCCTTTATTTATATACATCACCTGTACATTGTATATATTCTATTAGCAGGAAGTATCTATTTCACATGTCATGAGCATGCTTGTCTTTGAAATGGAAATATACAAACAACAAGACAAGAATCTGGAAAATATGTATGATTTTACATGAGAAGACAGATTAGGTTCCTGTAACATTTAAGCTGTCATGTTCTGCATCAATAATTTTCATGACCTTTCTCACTTCCTGACAGAGTGGGACAGCATTATTTTGAAAGGTTCGCATAATTGGAAAGGAATCTAAAATTTTCGTTAAGATGCAATTTTACCCTAGAATAATATGATGAAGTGACGCTTAAGTTTCTCCTACTGATGTTGATAAACTACCATGGTATTCTGATTAAATGAACCCCTACAGAGTGGAACAGTATTCAGTCCGTGGGCTTTTAAGCATGATCCAGTCGCCGAGCTTGAGAAGGCACAAACACTTGGAAGAGAAATGGGTTGTGAAGATGTGGCCTCCACCTCTGCTCTGGTTACCTGTCTTCGGGATGTAGATGACCCTGTTGCACTCAGCACAGCAGCAGATAAAGTATTTCACTTTCCGCATCAATATTTTGTAGCATTATACTGCTTAGTTTCACAATGAGTAATTAAATTTCCACTGTTTCTGAGTAATATGCATAAAATAATACTGTACACCCCTTGTAATGTATAGCAGTTCAGAGTTTTTAAAGGTCTATATAAATCAACTTTTCCTCCTCAAATTATCTCAGATTATTCTTATTTTCTACTATCATATATTTAAAAAAAATGTATATTAAACAAACCAATGTGAATGAAAAGAAAAATGTCAATTTGCAAACGAAAATATGACCAAGCACCACAAAACCGCCAAAAAGTCGCCCTGTGTGATTTTCAGTTACAGCTCTATAAAAGACTTTTGGGTCGGCATGGTCAAATTCCAGTTTTTTGTATATACAGAAAGAGTATACTTCCATCAATAGGTTATATCAAAATTTGGAAGCACCAAACAATCTTAAAGTGGTATTTTTGACAGATTTTAGTACACATATGTTTGTCTTCTGTGGGTTTTGTTGTATTAGTTTTCATTTTTATGACCCTGAATACTTGTCTCACTTTGATCTTCCATAACTTTAGAACACAAAAAGTTCTTCTGTTGATATTTTTCCAACATAATGAGCAGGATGTGATTAATTAGTGTGCTAAGTTTTAGGACAGTCTGATAATCCCTTCATTGAAATTTCTATTTAGTTCTAATCCTCCTTTTGTCACCTTTGCACAATATCTCGCGAGTCAGAGCGCTTCAATAGACTGCAAACTTTAAATCCCCTTTTCTCATAAGTAACATTCTGTGGGACTGGGCATTCTACTCTTTATTCAGTGGGTTAGGAACATCCAATGCTAATGAGTTATATATGATTCTAATGCTGAGAATCTCCTCTTTCAGAATCAGACCTTAACTAAAAACTCATATCTGGCGATTTTTTGGTGGTTTTGTGGTGACCAGGCAATTTAAACTTTTTACACTACGTTGCCAATTTAGAGATTTTAATGATTATTCAAAATTGAATTGTTCTTACTCATGAACGGCACAATATATTGTATTTGAAAAATATCGATTCGACATTTTCTGTGATTTTTGCTCTTTCTGTTCATACATAATGGGTAATTCCTAGCATTCTGGATAAAAGGATAATTCAAAAAGAGACATTGGACCGCTATGGATTAAAAGACCTAAATTCTAAGCTAATTCTTGCAATAATGCAATCGAAACGATATATTTTTTTTCTTTTGACGTCGAGCATGTCGAGAGGAGAAACCTAAACATGGCTTCTATTTCATGCGAATAAAGTTTGGTAAAGGTTACGTGTGATGTAGGGCTATGTTCATTTTACAACTGATCAGACAGTAAATAATATTTACTGTCTGATCAGTTGTAAAATGAACATAGCCCTACATCACACGTAACCTTATAAATAATGTAAAGGCTAAAAGTCGATATTATCGACTTTTAGCCTTTACATTATTTCAAGAAAATATAACCATCCTGCTTATAGGCACTGTTATGATTTTTACTATGTGACACGTTTGGAGCTGATCATTCTTAGGAGACGAATTTCTTTTTACAAAAACCGAAACTGTTTCTGTTTGTACAGGTTTATGCCTTGCTGTATCCCGTGACGTTGGACGGAAGTTTCCTAGACGACACCCCTACCCATCTTTATGAAATGGGAGACTTTGCCAACGTACCGATCATGGTCGGCTTCAACAAGGATGAAGGAACCTTGAATCCCTTATTTTTCCTTCAAGAGTACGTCGGGAGCCCGACTCCACCGCCGGTCAACCGCACTTACTTTGATGGTGTTGTCAAAACAATAATGACCATTTATGGCAGGGATGATGAGATATTTTATGACGCTGTATACCAGGAATACATCGACTGGACGATGGCTGATGATCCGAACAGTGATTACTTTGAATCGTGGGTGAATTTCGGTACCGATTCAGACTTCGCCTGCCCATCTGACGCTGTGATCAGGAGACATGCAGAAGCCGGTGGGACCGTCTATAAATATTTCATGACCCATGCACCGTCAAAGTAAGATATTACAAATAAGTCAAGGGGACAAAGGGTGAACCTTGTTAATTAAAATAATGAATTGATTAATTATAAATGAATAATATATACATATATATATATATATATATATATATATATATATATACACACACACACACGCGCGCGCACACACACACACACACACACACACACACATATATATATATATATATATATATATATACATAGAAATAAATGATCACTTCTCTCACTATACCTTCCACTAAACAACTACCTGTGCCCACCAGCATTGTGTTCGAGCGAGGAAATTATATATATATATATAAACACTTGTAAGGAAATAACATATACAACAGCTTTGGCAACTTTCGTGGAAATAATTATAATTGTGAGAAATGAAAATGAGAGAATAATGGTTGCGTAGTTTAAATTAAACTCCCCATGGTCCCCCAGAGCTGTCCTCCCTTTTTTAAATTTTTTGCAAATTTTGAAAAAAAAATGTCTTCACCGGGAATTGAACCCGGGTCGTTGCCTTAGAACGCCGATGCCTTAACCACTAGACCACGGAGACGGGCCAGTGGTACAACGACCCGGGTTCGATTCCCGGCGGAGACATTTTTTCAACCTTTGCAAATATTTCAAAAAGAAGGGAGGACAGCTCTGGGGAATTTTGATTTAAGCTACGCAACCATTATTCTCTCATTTCCATTTCCCACAATTATATATATATATATATATATATATATATATATATATATATATATCAGGGCTCGACACTGACTGAAAATTTTGGTGGTCCAGTTGGTCCTCCAAATTTGACTTATTTTCATTTTTGGTGGACCACACTCAATTTTGGAGGTCCACATTAAATAATAAAATAAATAAGATTTTTTTTCAAACGTTTAGAATTATTTGTTTGCGGTATTGTTTTCAATTTCATGACATGTGCTTGACCTTTCACTTTCACGTACTGTATGTAAAAGCCGTAATTTTCGCGAATTTTCGCGGATTTTGCGAGTTGATGTTGGGATGCAAATTTCACAGCTCGCGAAAATATTCCCATTTGATTAACTAATTTGCGCCGCAAAAAAAAAGTGAAGCCTGAGAAACCGGACCTCAGATCGCTATGATCGGGGAGGTGATGATGATTGAAGCATAAATCCGGGAAAACAACAGTTTACTTTCAGACAGAAAACACCGCTTATTCAAAGTCGGTTAGACTACTGGATAATCTCAAAAGAAGTCGAAACATTTGTTGTAAAATGTGAGATTTTACCGTCAGATCATTCTGGAATCTGGCTTACCTGTATTAATAGTAAAAAAAAACGTGAAGCGGGGTCCCTCGTACTGGAAATTCAATAACAGTCTATGTTATGATAAAGAATATGTTACTGGTATGAAAAATGAAATTCTTTGTTGGAAAAAACAATACGGGAATCTTTTTTCTAATAATTCAGTGCTCTGGGGCTTTATAAAATTAAAAATTAGAGAATACACCCGGAAGTATGCTAAAAAAAAGGCACAGGAAAGAAACAAGCAAAAGTTGATTTTAGAGACTGAAGTGCAAAATTTAGAACAACAAATTGCAGTGAATCATTCTAATGTTCTACTGGAAAATTTGGAGGCAAAAAGAGAGCTTCTTAAAACATTATATGATTATGGTCTAGATGGTCTCAAAGTAAGGTCACGAGCGCCTGGATTGAAAACGGAGAAAAGAATTCTGCATTTTCGAACAATTAGTGTTATCCAATAAACGTAAATCTGAGATTCATAGATTAATGGATGAAGATAATCAGCTACACAGCGACAAAGGTGATATTCTTATAATTATCAAATTATTCTACAGCTCTTTATATTCATGTAAGGGAGTTTGCTGTGATGTTGAAGATATACTGGAAAAATTTCCTTTCCTCCAAGGTATTGTTAAACTATCAGAAGACAGCAAAGATAGCTGCGAAGGTAAATTAAGTAAAAATGAATGTTTCGAAGCTCTAAAGAGCATGCAACTGAACAAAGCTCCAGGTAATGACGGTTTAACTACAGAATTCTACTCCACTTTTTGGTATGTTATTGATGACCTAGTGGTTGATTGTTTAAATGAAAGTTTTGATAAAGGTGAATTATCTGCATCACAGAAACAAGGGGTCATTACTTTAATTGAAAAAGCAGGTAAAGACCCTCTATACATTAAAAACTACAGACCTATTACATTGTTAAATACCGATTATAAGATTCTCACCAAAGTCCTAGCCAAAAGAATTAAAAAGGTTCTCTTCGAAATTATACAGGTTGATCAGGTTGGATACATTAATAATCGAAATATAGGTGAAGCAGTTCGTCTAATCGATGATATTTTATTTCAGGCTTTGAATAACAGTGTAAACGGCTATTTATTAGCAGTGGATTTTGAAAAGGCATTTGACTCTGTATCACACGAGTTCATACAAAAGGTATTAGAAATTTTTGGATTTGGGGCATCTTTTAGACAGTGGATCAAAACATTGTACAGTGGAGCATGTAGTTGTGTCATGAATGGTGGTTTCACAACAGGCTATTTTGATATACAGAGGGGGTTTATAAAATTAAAAATTAGAGAATACACCCGGAAGTATGCTAAAAAAAAAGGCACAGGAAAGAAACAAGCAAAAGTTGATTTTAGAGACTGAAGTGCAAAATTTAGAACAACAAATTGCAGTGAATCATTCTAATGTTCTACTGGAAAATTTGGAGGCAAAAAGAGAGCTTCTTAAAACATTATATGATTATGGTCTAGATGGTCTCAAAGTAAGGTCACGAGCCGCCTGGATTGAAAACGGAGAAAAGAATTCTGCATTTTCGAACAATTAGTGTTATCCAATAAACGTAAATCTGAGATTCATAGATTAATGGATGAAGATAATCAGCTACACAGCGACAAAGGTGATATTCTTATAATTATCAAATTATTCTACAGCTCTTTATATTCATGTAAGGGAGTTTGCTGTGATGTTGAAGATATACTGGAAAAATTTCCTTTCCTCCAAGGTATTGTTAAACTATCAGAAGACAGCAAAGATAGCTGCGAAGGTAAATTAAGTAAAAATGAATGTTTCGAAGCTCTAAAGAGCATGCAACTGAACAAAGCTCCAGGTAATGACGGTTTAACTACAGAATTCTACTCCACTTTTTGGTATGTTATTGATGACCTAGTGGTTGATTGTTTAAATGAAAGTTTTGATAAAGGTGAATTATCTGCATCACAGAAACAAGGGGTCATTACTTTAATTGAAAAAGCAGGTAAAGACCCTCTATACATTAAAAACTACAGACCTATTACATTGTTAAATACCGATTATAAGATTCTCACCAAAGTCCTAGCCAAAAGAATTAAAAAGGTTCTCCCCGAAATTATACAGGTTGATCAGGTTGGATACATTAATAATCGAAATATAGGTGAAGCAGTTCGTCTAATCGATGATATTTTATTTCAGGCTTTGAATAACAGTGTAAACGGCTATTTATTAGCAGTGGATTTTGAAAAGGCATTTGACTCTGTATCACACGAGTTCATACAAAAGGTATTAGAAATTTTTGGATTTGGGGCATCTTTTAGACAGTGGATCAAAACATTGTACAGTGGAGCATGTAGTTGTGTCATGAATGGTGGTTTCACAACAGGCTATTTTGATATACAGAGGGGAGTGAGACAGGGAGATCCCCTCTCGCCATACCTTTTTATACTAACTATTGAATTACTTGCAAATGTTATAAGAAATGATATAGGTGTTAAAGGTTTTTCATTTACTCAGAATGAAGTTAAACAAGTGCTATACGCTGATGATGTAACAATTTTCGTACAAGATGCACAGTCCTTAGAAAGATTAGAAGTACTTTTTGAAGTTTTTGGTAAATTAAGTGGTCTCATTTTGAACAGGGACAAGACAAATTTAATGAGATTAGGAACCAATACAAACCAGGACTCTGCCCCAAAAGGGTGGAATATGGTGGAAGTTGTGAAGATACTAGGAATATATTTTTCCATGGATGTTAAGGTTAAAGAAGAAATGAACTACAAAGAAATACTAAGCAAAATAAAAAAGTTATTGAGTTGGCGGAAGCAAAGAGATTTGACCATATTAGGTAAAATTCATCTTCTGAAAACGTATGCACTTTCAAAATTGATATATGTCTCATCTTTAATCGTGGTACCGAAGTGGGTTTATGTGGAAATAGAAAGAATTACATTTGACTTTATTTGGAAAGGACAAGATAAAATAAAAAGAAACACAATGTATCAAAACTATGAAAATGGAGGTTTACGGGTAACAAATTTTGAACTTTTTATTAAAGCACAACGGGTAATGTGGATGAAGAGATTAATATATTGTGAGAATCAAATGAAATGGAAGATGCTTTTCAATAGTTTATGCAAATCAATTGGTGGTGTTTTCATTTTTCAATGTAATTATGATATCTCCAAGATCAATGTGAAGGTACCAACATTCTATGTTGAAATGTTGAAAGTGTGACAAGAAATGGAAGAATGGAATGATTGTGTTTCAAACATAACAATATTCAATAACAAACATGTATGTATTGATAACAAAATGGTGTTTGATGTAAAATTGTATTCTCATAATATATTTAAACTTATTCATTTGATTGATGAAAACGGCCGCTTAAGGTCAGTATCATATTTTCAAAACTGCGGTATGGATTCTAACGATATTTTGAAAATATATGGTATATATGAAGCTCTGTCAACTGGGTGGAAACGAGCATTTAGGCTTAATCCATTACAAAGTAAAAATTCCCAAGACGACCATATTTCTCTGGAAATATTAGGAAGAAAAGAACCTTAGATAAAATCTGTTCAAAGCAGTTATATAGATATTTCATTAACTGTTTAAAAAAGATAGATGATATGCATAAAATAAATAGTAATTTCTCAGGTTTAACAGAAAAGCAAATTCAGCACATCTTTTTGAGACCTCGCTTTTCAACCGTGAATTGTAAACTTCGAGAGTTTCAATTTAAACAGTTGCATGGAGTTATCTACACACACACAAAAAAAAAATGTTTTGTGAAAATGTGTGACGCATTTGAACATCGCGTTGAGCTCTTTTCTCGATTTGGGAGGGGATTGGTGATTTAAAATTTTTGGTGGTCACCATGTGACCTCCATTTCCTTGTTTTTTTTTAAATTTGGTGGTCCAACACATCATTTTGGGGGACTTTGACCTCCGGACCTCCGCTAGTGTCGAGCCCTGTATATATATATATATATATATATATATGACACCAGATTGAAGGTATGAATTTTCATCAATATGGTCGGACTGGCAATTGGGAGATTTGTTAGTCTCCAATGACAGTCGGAATTTTACTTAAGGGTCCATTGATTAAAAAAAAAAGAAGCTAATAGATAGTTCAGGCCGGTCGCTCAGACATTTTTCAGGCTACTTTTTTTATCTTTCAAGTTCACCCGGCCCATTTCATTACAAGCAGTTGATGTTGTAGGTAATTTGCAGCACCGTAGTTATGTCGTAGTTGGTATATTTTGTTCCCATTTTTTCCTTTTGTATTCAAATGTCAAAATGGAAGATTTAGTCAAATGAAAAGTGTACCTGTTTGTGTAGGATTGCATTTGACTAATATCACAATGGTCTCACTACTAAGAATTGAGTTCGAAACGCCCTTTTATTATTTTCTGTGCATATCTACAGAAGTTTGTTCATGTATGGAGATCAGATTCCAAACACCCCGTGGCTAGGAGCTGGCCACGGGGAAGATCTGACTTTTGTCTGGGGTCTGCCCTTCATTGATGAGCTTTATCACATCCATGGACACAATCTAACAGATGAGGAGAACGCCCTCTCCGTGAAGTTCATGCAGTTTTGGACAAACTTTGCCAAGTCAGGGTAAGTTGAAAATGTCAACTGAATTTAAACGAAGCCATAATAAAACTCCCGTTAATTACTAATAAAGTAAAGTCCTGGACGTATTAGCGATAGAGGAAGTTCACCCCGGTATCCAATTTACTTCAATACACCTCCCCCCCCCCCCCCCCCCCCACCCCCGCCCAACAACATCAACAACAACAAAAAAACATTTAAAAAAAAACCAACCCAATAACATAAAAAAAGAAGAAAAATCAACAAACGGAAGCAAGAGATCAGTGATTAAAAAAAAAAAATCCTATAAAAGATGGTAAAATTACTCATTGTTTGTGTTGATTTATTTTACTCATCAAAATTCCATTTCCTTTTCATTGATAATGCAGAATAAAAAAGTTTTCCAATAAACTGAACATAATTACGAAACGAATATTTTCATCATAACATAACATAGTTTGCTTTATCTATAATTCACACACTCAATGTGATTATGTTTCATACATTAATATAATATGGAAAACATATTTTTATAATACTGTCATTTCGTATAAACAAAAATGTGACTAAAATTCTTGTTTCAGAATAAACGTGAATTACACTTTTAAATATGATTCTAATGTTCCAACATTATTACAGAGAATAAAGTTTTAAAGTTATGATCGATCAAACCAAAATTATTGTAATTTCTTTGTACTCACTCTTTAGTGATCCGAGTAAGTCTAGTATTGGTGGAGAACCGGGAGTAGGAGAGGACTATTGGCCTTTGTATACAATCCCTGAGCTTAAACACAAGGAACTATCCCTGGACTTGGGTGAAGGCAGAGCTGTGAAGGCAAGGGAATGCCACTTCTGGAACGAATACCTAACGACCCTAGAAACATTTGCAAGTAAGATGACTTGAAGTAATTTTGCCACGAGAACTATATTAGGCCTGCGGCATTTTACCTTGCTCACTGTTCAAGTGCTCCTCCCACACTCGCCCTCAATAACAAGAATAGACCTGAAATATTGAAACATTCAGACTAGTAAGAATTTGCATTCTTCTAGTGAATCTATTAAAAGAAATTAACACTTCAAGTGACATTTAAGTTCGATGACACAGCTGTGTGTGTGTGGGGGGGGGGGGGGCTACTTTTACAAAATGTACTAAGAAGAAAGAAAATGATTATGCAAGTACCAACACAAATACTGAACAAGGTCATAGTTGTGGATTTCCTTCCACCCCCGTCGACAATACTTGCTTCTTTCTGTCCTGCCTTTAACCTATTATTATGAATACTCATCTCAGTGCCAAGTTTGTTTTTGTTTTTGTTTTTGTTTTCTTATTTAGTACTGTGGTAACCCGAATAATAAGTTAACTTTAAACGTTGATTTTACCTTTCACATACATGTAAATATAACTAGGTAGATATGTTAGCTATTCACTAACTCAAATGCTGTTGTGTTCTTTTTTTTTGCTACTGCATCCCAGACTTGACTGACGAAGATCAGAGAGAATGGCGAGAGAGCTACGATGACTGGAAGGATGAAATGACTGAGTGGCAGCAGGCATTTGATGAGTACCGGCAGCTACCGACATGCAATAGTAGACCATAGCATTCTCTGACGTTTTGAGATATCTGCTCAAGTCTATATTTCATTCCGAAATTATACAATGATATATTGCTCAGCAAAGATTACTTCTTTGATCACATATTTACTTCTTTATACAGTATAAGGGACATTTCTTGAAGAATATAAAATGGTCGCAAAAAATATGAACATGCATTCTTCTAGAAATTAGTTTTGATCAGCTAGCGTAGTGTTTTGACGTAATATGATATCGCTATGCATTTTCAGTGATTTCATATGTGTTGAACATTAGAATTCTAATTATTTTTTTTTTTTTAAGTATGAACATTGGAAAGCAGCAACGAAAGATGGCACCGACTTAATCTAAATCTTGACGTAGTTACTAATGTCTAATCTGACTCCTAAATTGATAGCAATGTACATGCAAAATATTTTATTGGATTAGAATTTTAAGATTTAAACTCATCTGTCTGCTTGTTTAAATTTGTGTAAAGACCAGTACTTTTATATGGTTTTAAAACATACTGATATAATTTATAATAATGTGTTTGGAAAAGAAATGAACATTTTACAAACCAATACATTTTCCTCAAATGAATAATCGTGTATTATTAATGTCAAACAAGTGATTGTAAGCGCCAAGGCTACAACCAGACATAATAGTTTAATTTGAAGATGGTGATAATCACCAAAAGAATGTTTCTAGAAGAAAAGAAAATAGCTTCAGGGGTATTCATCAGGGTGTTGTCTTTCAAGAAGACATGAAAAAGGGAAAAGTCATGATCACAGGTTTTTACTTTGGTTAACTTTGATTACCTCCTGACCAAATTATTGTGTCCTTGAGCAAGGCATTTTATCTTCATTGCTTCACTCCACCCAGGTTTTGAATATGTACCCGGTAGGATGCGAACGTCATTGTGGCTGGAATAGCATATAGCTGGGCCACTTAGGGTCAAAATTTTCGATTATTGTGACACGGCGGACAATAGCACCATTTTTGGTGTGAAACTTGTTTAGGGTATATGAAATAATTTTAGCCATGGAGCCCTCTCGAAATATGTCCGTAACCATGGTAACAGGCAAATATTCCATGATGACTGCCATTCTAAGCTGGTCTTCGGCCACGTAAGACAAAATCCTACTTCATAACTCTTTATTACAGAATTATTTTTATTTTTTCATTCAAATCATGGAAGACCTCTTTGTTTCAGTTTTAACCAAAGAAAGAAAAAAACAAAAACAAACAAAAAAACCCGAAAAAAATAAAGAGTTGCCGTGGCAATAAAAAGTTCATCTTCGCTGTCTTGGAGCCGGTTTCCGGCAAAGGGGTACTGGTCTTCAGCCACATGCACAAACTCAATGGAGCGTTCGCGCGCTGAGCAAAATGCAAGCGGTCCAAGCAAGTGTCCCACGCCAAAACTTCTCACATACCATCCTGTCAAAAACCAGCGCAGCGATATCAAACACTGACATCGCAATACATACGGATCTATCGCATGTGTCTCATACACTGAATATTGATGCTTTTGAGCTTGCCACATATGTAATATCACAGTCTCTAACTGAATATTTCTTGTAACACAGCTCAGCTTTAGGAACTATGTCGCCTTGCGGACAACCCTACTCTACCCATGAGTAATCATTGTAGCTTTAAAGAGATATGGAATGTATCATATTTAGATAAAAGGTATATGGGCCCAGCATATCCCTGAAACATGAAATCAAACATAGAATCCATAATAGACGCCGTTATGTTGAAATTGTAATTGTTCTGGACTTTTAAGCTTAGTAGCATCCGATTTCGCTACCAGAATGGTATACTGACACAACTGAAAATATATATAACTTTATGGTTAATAAATGGTAATATATATTTATGGTTAAATATAATCCAGACTACGGGAAGTCAGGCTAGCGGGGGCTAGCGGGGGCTAGCGGAGGCTGGCGGGGAAAGACAGGACACAGGGCAGGATGGTACTGGTCCGACCCGACTATTTAGATATTCCTTATATCACGAAGTTTATGCAAAACATAAACTATGTAGGTCTTTTTTTTACATATTAGGTTTGGTTCTTTGACAATTTTAATCTGGATTTTAAAAAAAGTATTAACTTAGATAACCATAAACTATTCACAAGTTAATACAAAATTGAGGCAAGTCTCTTGCATAGGCGCACGGGCACAATTTGCGAGGGGGGGGGGGGGGCTGATGACTGTTTGCCGGAATATCAACTTTCCAGTTTCAAAATAAGATGATATACTATAATAAAATAATGTTTTTTCGCCATCAAAAAAACATTAGATAAGATATGAAATTAGATATTCGGGCACCTCGCTGACCGAATATGAGGTGAGAAGTGCCCGAGTAGAAACTTTGAAAATCCTTAGGGATAGGGTTGCGCCCAGCTCCAGGCTCCCCCGCCCCCACTGCCTCATACCCTATGCTTTATTGGTGTTTTATACAGCAATCACACGTGCGATATACCTATATTATATTTGTAATAGTAACTTCAGTAAGGTATTTATACCTATCAATTATTCATTTGATTTTCAGTAGTGTGCAAACAGTTATACATTAAATAATGATAGAGAGGGAGGGAGAGATTTTACTGGAAAAATGAATAATCGCAATCCTAGGACTTAATTAACATGGATTACATTAAAAAGAATATCTTTGCAAAATGACAAAAATATTTTAAAAGTTGCGATATGATATAAATGATAGAAATAACAAAGAGCTAGATTAATCAGAAATTAAGATATCTGGGGAAAAAAATCTGCATTATACTTCAAGTTCATCATGACTCCCAATAAAAACTTAAATGTTCGTGAAAGGAGCATCATCATGCGTTCTTTTATATCTACCACACACATCAATGACTTTTATTACTGTTTGCAGAGGTTTATTACTGTACTTTCATTCACAAACTAAACAAAAATGTATGATTCATGTCATTCGGTAATTCATTGGACAGGGAAGGCCTACTAAGAGGGAAGGATTGTAATATCGTTCATAATCCCCGATGAAATCGTACAGTGAGTCTGTGACCCTTTATTACATGAAGACAAATTTATTTGTTTCGGAGAGGTATTTCAATTTCAAATATAAGATATGTCATTTATAAGTTAGTCACATGGTAACCTTAAATATGTACTCGCAGTCTGTTTGCTCATGAGCCAATCTTTTCTCTTTTGCGGCGGCAAATAAAAATCAATTATTAGAAGCATCAAGACTGATCGAGGAAAAAGGAGAGTAAAAATATATCTCATTCGTGACTATAAAAACACCTAGGAATGAGTAGAACACTTTGCCAACGATTTGACTGTATTTATTATTTGATTTCCTAGCTAAAATGCAGCTCCTTTTATAGTGACTGTTATCCAAGCAAAATTTTTGATCTAAGTGAGGGCGCCCTTCACAGATATTATTTTAAAAATCATTCGATGTGCCTATAAACAGGCCCTGTATTTTTAAAATGATGTGATGTAATATGATCTTGATAATTTCATCTGACAACAAATTTATGCTTCCTTTGAAATTATTCAACCCGTAAAGATTGTTTATATCGTATTGGATGGCGGCCATTTTTGATTTTTGCATTTTACTCGACCACCTTTAAAAATTCGCGAGGGCTCCTCGACTAATATTGATAACTAGGCCATAAGGAGTGTTCATGCCAAATTGGGTGCTTTGTCTGATCTGTCACGAAAATTTCCTTAAGTGACCCCACTATATCAATTCTACGATCCATTAATCGCAAAAATAATTCATACATCGACTTTATTTCTAAACCTTGCGATTCTTCACGAATGAAATACACTTCCTACAAAAATGTGCTTACTACAACCCTTCGCTTGACGAAAAAGGGATATTTTGTGGAACAACTAAATCTATTTAAAAATGACGTTAAAAACACTTGGAAAATCATAAATGGTGATCTGAAAAAGGGTAAAAAATCCAAGTCAATTTCTAAGTTGCGTGTTGATGACGCCTTTATTGAAGATAATCACATAATAGCTAATACCTTTAACACCTATTTTTCTGAAGTAGGCTCCAAATTATCTCAGACTATTATTCAAGGTGATAAATCCTTTCACGAATTTCTAACAATGCCAAATGACAACTCTATTTTCTTTACCCCAGTATATAGGCAGGAGTTAGTTAATATTGTCTTATGATTGAAATCAAACAAATCTCCTTTACGACGGTATAACCAATTTCCTCTTGAAAAGCATTGTCGATTCCATTGCTGATCCGTTGCTTTACATATTCAATTTATCTTTGAAGTCTGGCCAAGTTCCAGCTAAAATGAAAATTGCTAAAGTGATCCCATTATTCAAAAAAGGTGATAACCTGTCTGTCAAAAATTATCACCCCATATATTTGTTATCCTCGTTTTCAAAAATTTTGGAAAAAGTAGTCTACGCAAGAACTATTGCTTTTCTTTAAAAAAATACAATATTATATCCGACTCGCAGTGTGGTTTCAGAGAAAAACACAACACAACCCACGCTATTTTAACTCTCATAGATCAAATCCCTAGTTCTTTTGATAAGTCTAATCACACTGTGGGTATGTTCCTTGATTTCTCTAAGGCTTTTGATACCATTAATCATGAGATACTACTACATAAACTTGCTTACTATGGCATCAGAGGGAATGCATTGAAGTGGTTTAAGAGTTATCTTACAGGTAGAGTACAATTTCTGACTCTTCTACCAAGCCTGCTAATTGTGGAGTTCCTCAAGGAAGCCTTCTGGGCCCTCTTTTATTTATAATTTATGTAAATGATATTAAAGAGTCGTCTGATATTCTTTCTTTTATACTCTTTGCGGACGACTCCAGTCTGTTCTACACACATCACGATCCTATTGAACTCATCACTGTTTTAAATGCTGAACTTAAAAAGGTGACGGATTGGATAAAAGCTAACAAACTATCTTTAAATTTACAAAAGACAAATTATGTGTTGTTTAGTAATTCGTTATCACATCTGTCTGATCAAATTATATTTGACAACACTGTTATTAAAGAAGTTAAAACAACCAAATTTTTAGGTATTACTATTGACAATAAATTATCATAGAATTCGCATATCGATAACATTTGCAAAACCATATCAAGAAATATATTGGAGTCATTCATTAACTTAAGCATGTTCTCCCATTATCGGCACTTCTGATGCTATATTCAACTCTCGTCTTACCATATCTAAATTATGGCATTTTGGCATGGGGAAACGCAGCAAGATCCAGGTTAGATAAAATTTTACTCTTGCAGAAAAAGGTTTTGAGAATAATATGTAATACATCTTATAGAGCGCATACTGATATTTTGTTTCGCCAAAATCGTATTCTCATAATTCATGACCTTTATCGATTTCAGCCGTACCACTTCATGTACAATCTTGATAGAAATAATATGCCATTCGTTTTGAAACAACTGTTTGTAAAAAATAGCACTTTACTCAGGTACTACACCAGGCAAGCGAACGATTATCATTTACCCAAAACTCGAACGGCTTTTGCCAGTAAAACTATATTTTTCAATGTTCCTAAATATTGGAACTCATTAGAACAGAATTTAAAACTAAGCCGTAACTTAAGTAGGTTCAAATATCTTGTGAAGAAACACCTGACTGACTTATACTGATGTAAATAATTTACTCTGCTTTTCTTTGTATATTTTTTTCTTTTCATTCCATAATATTGTATTCATCTTTTTTATAATAGTTATATACGTGTATATATAATATACTGATTTCCACTCGAAATCTCTTTTATTTCATTAATCTTATCTTGTATTGTAAGCTCAACTGTATATAATGTACATGTGTTTTGTTTAGTAATTTTCTCCTTCTCAAACAATTACTCTGATTAATTTAAACGAAAATCTTTTTGTAAACACATATATTATTGTATCATTATTCGATTACATCACACAAGCTCTAAGCTTTTTAGTAGATCTCTCCACATATCCTTTTGTCACCTTTCTATGTCATATTCATGTATTCTCTGTTTTTGCAGTGTTTGTAATTTATATCTCTCCACATATCCTTTTGTCACCTTTCTATGTCATATTCATGTATTCTCTGTTTTTGCAGTGTTTGTAATTTATACATATTGTTGTAATTTCATTGTAAATGTGGAATCTGAATAAATCAAATCAAATCATATCAAATCAAATATAAGCAACATTTATTATTATCATTATTATTAGTAGTAGGTCTTTTTGCATAACTGAGTCAGTGATTGCCGACCCGTGAAACACTGTGTAAGCATAATGGGGGGGGGGGGGGGGGATGTGCAAAGCAAGATTTATTTCTATGTATATACTTTTCCTCCTTCAAATATCGATAAGAAAGAAATGTATATTTCTAGGATTTGTTAGACTTTGATGTCCAAAAGTGTAAAAATTAACAAACTCACACATTTTTGCAACGTTGGCTAATAACAGTGTGGAATGAGGACGGGGCAGGGCTCGGAGATGATTTTGTTTTTTCGATATATTTTAAATAATTCAAATGTATATTAAGCGAACCAATGTGAATGAAAAATATAAAGAAAAATGTCAATTTGCACTCGAAAATAGTGATTTTACCTTTTTACGCTGCGTTGCCAATATAGAGACTTTAATGATTATTTACAATCAAATTATTCTTATTCATGAACGGCACAGTGTATTGTATTATAAATCGATTCAACATTTTCTGTGATTTTTTGCTCTTTCCATTCATGCATAATGGGTAATTTCTAGAATTCTGGATAAAAAAGACAATTTAAAACCACTCTAAAAGGAGACGTTGTACCGCTGTGGGTTAAAAGTGACTGAAAGCGCTAAGGCTAACCATGAATAATATTTTAGTGTGAAGATGGTGATAAACGCAAATACAGTGTTTTCAGAAGAAAAGAAAATAGCTTCAGGAGTATTCATCAGGGTGTTGTCTTTCAAAAATACATGAAAAAAGGAAAAGCAATGATCACAAATTTTTACTTAAGTGAACTTTGATTACATCCTGACCAAATTATTGTGTCCTTGAGCAAGGCATTTTATCTACATTGCTTCACTCCACCCAGGTTGTAAATGGGTACCCGGTAGGATGCAAACGTCACTGTGGCTGGAATAGCATATGTACGCCTGTAAATTGGCCGCTAGACTATGGAATGCTCCCAAATGGAGTGGAGAATGAGCACTATAAGTGCAGAATCCAATGACCGGGGTAATAATACAGTGTAAAACACTTTGGTCAATTTCTTTAATCTGGAAGGCGCTATATAAAACAGTTATTATCATTATTATTGTGCTATAGCCCGCCAAAAGAACTTTTTTTTCTCGAAGTTATTGTTATCCCATATGGTTACAAAGAAAGTGAGAAAGAGTAGTCAGATTCAGATTCAGATTCAGATTCAGA
The DNA here is from genome assembly GCA_025618425.1 of Heliocidaris tuberculata. Classification (NCBI taxonomy): domain Eukaryota; kingdom Metazoa; phylum Echinodermata; class Echinoidea; order Camarodonta; family Echinometridae; genus Heliocidaris; species Heliocidaris tuberculata. Next base: position 30,118,304 of record CM046832.1, read on the forward strand.
TTTATTCACTTTTTTCAATCATATTAACATAATAACATGAAATAAATACAGTAACACAAATAATATAACAATGATGTTTTTCCATAGATATGGGCACATAACTGAACATCAATAAGTAAAGTATATGATGCACAAATATTGACCTAAGTGATGTTGAAAACAGTTGGACATGTATAAAAGCAAAGCTTGTACATTATAGTAGACCAGCCAAGATGATCTTTTTTTTTTTTTTTTTTACTTTGGACGGCATTTTTTGGTAATGCTCGGCATCCATGCTTACCTAAAACTCTTGCAAAAATACTGAGGAATAAGGTACGGGCGGATGCCACGCGCATTTTTGCCTAAAAATACCATTTTTGGCTCAAAATTTGAAAGAATGTCAAAAATCACGATTTTTAATTTTTTGACCTAATATCTAATATCTGATTAAGACTTTTCAAATGATATCAGATTTATTTTGAGTTTGAATTAATAAACCTTATTAATATGCAATTGCAAGTTGGATATTACATACACATGTATGGCGTAATGAAACATACAACTGTGATTTACTCAAAATAATAGGTTGTGAAAACTACCAATATTTCAAAGTTTTTTACCCAACGTAAATTTGTCCATTTAAACGCTTTCTATCCCATGTATTATCAGTATAGTCTATGGGCCAAAAACTGAAATGTCCCCACCCCCTAAAAAAAATAATCTTAAATGATTTTTTTTTCCGTTAGATGGGACCATTAACTATCAAAATATGCTTCTTTACCCTAAATTAAGAGGTGGGCGTGATCACAAGGGCTATTACCATGGCAACGGATCAAGAACAATTGAATTTCAGAAAATGTCATGTATCCGTGATTAAGAAAGTACAAAAACACGTTGTAACATTTTAGAATAATGTATCAAATGTTTCTCACTTGATTAAAACCCAAATAATAGTTATAAAAAGTGTCCATCATGTTTGAAAATGGCTGTTGCTATGGAAACAGTAAGAAAAAAACTCACATTTGAGCAAAAAACCCCATGATGCTACCGAAAAAAAAGTAAATATTAATACATTTGTATTGTACATGATTATCTTCTCTTTTACAGGACACTAACTTATAATTTGTTTAAGCAAAGGGATGATGGAGGTGACCACTACATGTGTAGGCCGTTACCATGGAATCAAATATATTTATTGCATTTCTAATAAAATACAGAACTATATTTGTTTTCAACATTAAATAATGGTAAACATCTAATATTTTTTGCCGCCTGTTTGATTATATTCAAAACTTTAGTTTGGAATAAAGCTAAATCTGATGTATAAAAAAATATGTTACCATGGAAACAGAATGTTAATGAAGATGACATCTTTCAACCAAAGAAAGAAATGTAACTAACCAATATAAAATATATAGCAACCAGATTAACAAACACCGTCAGCGATTAGAATCTGTCAATGTGACCACTATAGCTGTTACTAAAAAGTGGTAGCTAATACAAAAAGTGGTGCTGTCTTTCTATTAGAATTTCTGTTTACTTGATTAAAATCTAGATCGAGAAGATTTGTGTCCCCAATAGAATGGGTGATACCATAATTTTCACCTTGAACATGATGACAAGACCTGCTACTTGATTCATTCAAAATTCTATTTATATATTTATGTATTCATTCATTTATTTATTTGAACTTATTCATACAGGATAAAAGCATGATCAATAAAAAACTGTTTTCCATCATGGTCCTGATGTAACAGGAATAAACAATAAGGTATAACATAAATTGGTAACATTTTTTAATATGAAAATACAAGTAATATAGGCACATGATAAAAAAACCCCCAGCTTAACAAGTAAAAGCAACAATAATGAACGGCTATGAATATTTCAAAAATAACCAACTGAGTATATTATGTAATGCTAAGCCTAATGTGGAATGTGGAATGTGGATAACATCCATGTACTAATGGGATTACAGGATTAAACAGAAAACATTACCCGTATTAAATGGATATCCCATACATAGTTCCTGTAACTTTGTGGATTGTCTTCTAAAATAAGAACCGTAAAAAGTCAGAGTACTTTTGAAATTTATCTTGAAAGTCTCACAAAGATCATATACATACATATATCGATGGTATTCATTAAGGTTAGCTGGCAACTAAATACTGTATAATAACAAATTTAGTGTTGATGTAGAGTGTAGCGACTTAAAATCACGAGTTGGCGACTAATCAATATTGGTCACAGACCAGGGCGGCAAAGCGTCTCGTGTCTTTTTTTTTTTTTTTTTTTTTTTTTTGGGGGGGGGGGGGTAAAGTAGACAGCAGCAGAAAAAGAACTTCTGGGGGAAAGTGGGCATGCACAAGGGGGCATTAACAGAACACGCACTTTTTAGGAAAAAGGGAAAGGCATAAATGGAAACGTTAAATGTGATAGATAGTTTTGGGAAGCCCTCAAAAACTTTTCGTGAGATTTCTTTGATTTTACTTAATAAATAGCAGGCTACTAACATAACTAAGATGCTGTGAAGTTTTTTCCTCCTCAAGTGAAATATTTATCGAATGAGAGGTGAAAAGTAATAAAAATCCCTGGCCCCAAAAAGAGGGGATGTAAATTCAAACAACGGCCACACACATCACTCACATGAGGATTGCTGTGTGTTATAGAATACACTACACATAGTGCGAAGCGCTGGGATTATTGTGTGGGGAACCTTCGGGTGGATATGGTCTTAGCGTGAGGCAATGAAAAGCCATTACCAAGCGTTTCTTACAGATTTTTACACTAAAAAATTGTTCGAAATCGTGAATGGAATGTTAAATAATCTCGTACATGTGTCTTATGATAAAAGGAGAATAGTATGTGACTATGTTAAATAAGTTAAATAAGTTTCTTGCCAGTTTGATTTTTGCTACCAAGACTGTCTATGAGCTTTAAAGTGAAGACATATTAAAGTTTTAGACAATATATACCTTACATTTTGAAGCCATCCCAGGAAAGATTCAAATAATCCTATTTGTTGCTCGCTTTACATCACTGTGTGCAGTTCAGTGTGAGGGTCTGTGATGGTCTGTATATTCATTTAATTTCCAAGCGAGCATAATATAACGGGCTGTGACATCCAGTGGTGGGTCTGGGGGGGGGGGGGGCTTTTGGCGGAGCTTTTAAAAATTATCCCTGATAGAGAGATCAATTTTTTTCACTTCTCTTTTGATAATAATGTATTGCATGAACGGGATCTTCTTGCTACGAAGCGGGGTGGGGGTGCAAAATTGTATTTAAGGGAATGCAAATTTTATTTAAACTTCTGTTTTATGATAATTGGTAGCATAAACGAGATCTTCTTCCTACGAAGCGAGGTGGGCACAACCGTATTCAGTAAGGGAATGTTAATTTTATTAAGGCGAGTGAGCGATTTTTTTTAAAAATTATGATTGGAAAAATTACCCCCATAAAACAACAATTACCCTGATACAACCCTCCTCCCCCAGGACAACTACCTCCTGGTCAATTACCCCAGAGCCAAGGGGTAGTTGTCCGGGGGGTAATTGTCCTGGGGGTAGTTGTCGGGGGGGGGGGGGGGAGTTGTCCTGGGGTAGTTTTCCAGGGGGTAGTTGTCCTAGAATCGGTCATGGGGAAAAAAAAAATTCTTTACCTCCCGCCTAAGAATGAATCCTACCAAGTTTGGGTTAAATCCAGCCATGCATTTTGGGAAGAAGTTGAAAAAATTGAAAAGATTAGCACGACGGACGACAAAGATGGTGAGCGACCGTAATAACACACTTGAACATTTCGGCTCAGGTGAGCTAAAAGGCCAACAATTAGAGGTGAAAGGTGCACTTTTAGCATATCATAAGTGATACTCACCAGCTATGAGTATGAGAATGGAAAAGGGAGACTGGAGTATTTATTATCTTAAAAAACGGGGCAGTTATTGCAGAAAGGGAAAAGGGACACCTATTAGATCTTGATATAGGGACATTTTGATCAGGGGAAGGAGCTCTTATAAAAAAAAACAAGGGCACTTATTGAAAGGATAAGGGGCACGTTTCATAAAAAGGTGACACTTTTGGGGGGGGGGTCAAAATGGCCCTTTATAATGGAAGGAAAACGCCATGTATCAGAATGAAAGAGGCAATATAATTGAGGATTAATAGGGCACTCAACAGATAAAAAGGAGCACCTATTAGAGGGAAAGGATCACTTTACTGAAAAAAAAGAAGAAATAGGGATACTTATCTAAGTAAAACAGTTAGCTCTCAAAATTAATAGGGGGAATAATAGATGAAGGAATACTTATCAGCTTATGAGAATTACAAAAATGTTGTTGCAAAGGAAAAGATGCACTTGTCGAAGGAAAAGGGGCACGTATCAGATTTGAATAGGGGTGTTTATTAAAAAGGAATGTATATTACCAAAAGGGACATCCAAGTTAAGGGTGGCTTTTATCATAGGTGGTAAGGGGGACTTCAATAAGAATGTGGAACTGGCAGCGGTTAGAAAGAAAAGGAGACACTTTCCTGAAATATTTCTATGTTTTTCCTTTAATTTATCCTCTTCTTTATCCCAATGTATATCTTTTTCCCCCTTTAATCTATCATCTCCTCTTTCCTTATATATTTCTTTGTCTTCAAGACTGCGAGAGTAGATGTATAGTTGTATACTTTCCTGTGATCTGATTGGTTAAAACTATACATCTACTCGTCAGCGGTACGGATGCATAGTTGCACATAATTATTGCACTTTTGCCCGCTTACTATACAACTATGCAACTATACATGCGTAGCTCCTTACAGTTGCACAGTTGTATAGTTGTATAGTTTCCTGTGTTCTGATTGGTTAAAACTATACATCTACTCGACAGTTGTATAGTTGTACAATTGAGCACATTTATGTCGTTTTCCGCCCGTCATATAAGCGCTAGTGTGGATTTAGATTTCTGTATTCTGTAAAGGTGGTGATTTTTTTTTTTTAATGTAGTTGTTCTTAAGAATGATTATTATTCACTGTGCGCTGGGACCTGGGTATCTTCCACAGCTTTACACATGTGTCTAGTTACTCTAGTAGAGTATGAAATATCTTTGTGACTTCAGGTTATCTTTTTAGCGCATTTGACACGTTTGATATGACATTTTTTCATTCATTTGAATTAAAGGTTTAAAAAAAAATGTTATTCAGCTGCGGATGCACTTATAAATATCAATCATAAATATAATTAATTGGAACCGGGGTGGGGCTGTCGCCACTATTTTAAAACTGACTCGCACATATAAATATTGTATCCCACTTACTAGTCATTGATTTTTTTTTCTAAATAATAAAAATTTTAGAATTGCATTATACAGCAAAACACAAGGTTGTTTGGGTTTAATAAATAGCACAGTAATAGTCGTTCATGTGTATAATGCAAACAAAATTGTATGTTTGGTTAATATTCACCCATATTCACCAGGAAAATTTCAGCAATGAGTTACGCTTTTAAAAAGAAAATGTGTATTTTCTCAGCATCTACATCCAATTATACATGCATAGGCGTAGGAACGTCGGGCTCGGAGGGCTGCTATTGTTTGGCAGACAAAAGGCGCCCCTCCACTTCCTTTGTCAGAGCCCGACGTTCCTACGCCTATGTATACATGGAGGGACTCTAGTTTATAATGCTGCATCCTAATTGCTTTTTTAAAGGTATCGTACAGTAGTGGGAAAGGTGGCGATTTGGATATTTAACTACTTTGTCAGCTGGAATGGAAATTACTACATATACTGTTGTGAAATGATTAATTTCGAACGTAGGTGACGTTTGTTTGAAGAAAAATGGTTTAGAAATAGCTAAAATATCCCCCAAAATAAACATCGAATTACAAGCGCGGTACCGCGTTGACAGTTCACACACGTGTAAACAGTGTGTGCGAACCGCTGTGCGCCGTTGAGCCGTGAGCGTCGGGGTAGGTGGTCCTTAGCGAGGGTATAAGGTAACCGTTGATATTCGATCATTTGAATTATTTTACTGAAAATCACCGGAAATCATGAATAGAATACCGGATTATCTCACTCATGTATCTTTTTATGCAAGCCGAACAATATGAGACTGTTTTTGAGCAGTTTCATGCCAATTTTCATTTGGCTACCACTACTGTTTATTACCTTCAAGTGAAAATAATTATACTTACTCAACTGCCTTAAGTTCTTTACAAGAGTTAATGTTTTAAGTTTTAAATTTCACACTCTCCTTTCCCCTCCCCATCCCCTTATTTTCACGATGTATAAAATTATTTTATTTACTTCAGTTATGTCAACCAATCAATAATTCAAGATTCTCATTGGCAACACATTTAACCACAAACACACAGACATTGAATTTGAGCAAAAAGATAGAACTAAGAGGTTAATTGACTAAATTCTGTGAGACGCAGGTAATGGCCTGATAACTGTGCATAGGTTTTCACCAACAAAAAAAAAAAAAAAAAAAAAAAATGCTATTTTTCATCTTGAATAACTCTTTGCCTTTATTCAGATTCGTTTGAAATTTTGACAGTACGTAGAGGAAGTGTAACATTTTGTGGGCATAATTTGGTGGCTAAGGCATTCAAAAAAAAGTTTATGCATGTTTTTGAGTTCTTTTCAGAAATCAGCTTTAAAAATCCTCCATGTTAGAGAATCATGAATAGGATTCCTCAGCCTATTTTTTTTATTTTGAATGATCTATTATTTAAAAACTTGGATCGTCTTCGGCTGAATAGAATTTGTAATGAGAAAGAGCTTTAAGATTCATGAGCTTTCTCATTACTGATTCGTCTCTCTTGTTTTGCGGAGGTGATCAAGTTGCCCACAATAGCCCATTCAAAATAAAGATTTTGTGTGAAAGGCCCAGGAATGCCATATACAATAAATTTTAGGATCTGTATACTGAAATTCCACTTCTGAAAGGAATGCATAATTATGAAAAATGAAAAACGCTTTAGCCACCAAATTACGCCCATAATAATTTACACTATTCCTGTAGGCGGCGTCAAAATTTCAAAGGAATTTGTGAATAAGGCAAAGAGTTATTCCAGATTTAAAAATGGCAGAAGTTTTGTTTAAAACCTAGTATTCTAATCCAAAATTTTCTGTAGAAAAATCAACCGAAATGAGCATACTTATAATGGGCTTGACTCGTAATGCAAATAAAGTCGCAACTTTCATGGCGTAACATTCTGGAAGAGTTTTCTTAGTTAAAGCCAAAAGTTTCTGCAAAAGTTAAGGGGCACTATACACACAACCCATCCGAAAGCATTCACAATTATGCTTATGATGCAATCACACCATGGTTACACATCTGGATCAAGCAAGTCAAATGAAAGCTTCGAAAATATGGAATTCAAATATAATGTTTTAATGTAATAAAACTTATCCTGCTGACCAACTAAACCAAACATTCTAATGCTATTGGATGAATTTGCTTAATGAATATACATGAATATTTTTTTATTTTCACATGAAATCACAGTGGTTAAGGTTCAGAACTTAGGCATTTTATGTTTCAAGTTTATTTACAAATCTGAGCTACACAATCCTGCATGCCACTAGCATCTTTTGATAAGATCGAAATATGATGTCCTGAAGAATATTGTACATGTAATTAAAAACGATCATTTAGTGCTTTAAAAAGTGAAAATCTGACAGTGATTGGTTCTACCTTTACCATTTCTCCAATAGACTAGTCTTAATGATTGTCGATCTATTATTCATATCTGATAATTATCAGTAAATATCTTCATAATGTTAGCATAACTTTCTAAACTTTTGCATTCTAGGGTGTTTTTTTTTTGTTCATCCAATCATAACCATACAGCTTTGACATCAATTTCATATTTTTTAAAATCGAACTGCAACAATGTTATGCATTGTCTTTAGATTGAAATACAGGTAATAGTTACTGTTACAAAATGTTTAGTTTGATTAAAACTTAAACTAACATTTTGTCACATGTGGTGTTTTTCTCTTGCGTCATGTTCATATCCAAGTGGGATACAATCCCCCTCCTGCTCGGTACAATTTCGATGATTAGGCAGAGCTGGCTCTGCACATGTTTAAGTTTATTAGATCTATGGTATGTATGGACTGCTAGTATTAATACTGCACTGGTAAGACTCTCAGTCTCAGTCGTGTGCAGTCATGTCATGAGACCCCTGAGTTAGTCATGAGCTAACTGCGACAGCCCGCAAAATTTTAAACTTTAATGTCAAATCAAAAATTAAACTAATATTACAAGTAACTTTCTTGCTTGTAGCAGCCTCCATTCTCGCGCTATCATCTTCGCATGCAGTACGCTAGAATCAGCAGGCATGCAAAGTACAGCGACGTCGTACGTGCCTAGCCTAGCCTGCATATTTTGCATTTGCCGCTCGCGACAAGTTAGACTCTACACCAAGCCGCAAGTGAGTAATTTTTATGCGAATTCCCTAGGCTCATGTGTAAAACGGAGACTCGCCCCCCGGACGTACCACTTTTGCACGTCTACGACTGTCAGATGAACTACATTGGTTAGAACATGGAACAGTTAGCAAAGATTTTTCATGCAAAGGGAAGAGATAGCTAAGTGGTATCGAGATTCCCAAACATGGGTGTCGATCCGGGGGGGGGGGGGAGGGCTATATATCTCCCCGAAATTTGAGGTGGGGGATGGCCTGTATTATCACCCCCCCCCCCCCCGCCCCAGTGTTTTTGGATAAAATAAGGGATAATTGTGATACATTAACCAGGTTAACTTAAAACTAATAATTATCCAAATACATTATTTTACAACATTTATTCACACATAAAACCATTTCGGGATGCTCTAAAATGCAAGTTTTAGAGACAGATTTTTGAAAAAGTCCCTGGCGTGGGAGACCCCTCTCCCACACTCTCCCCTCGCCGGTCATCCCCCAATCAGGAACACGGTTCGACACCCCCTGTTCCCAATGAAAGTTATAATAAATTACCTTAAATTAAATTCCATGCATACAAATAAGGATTTATTTTTTAATAGATATGATCTATAATAAGATAAAAATCATCTCTGTCTTTCGTTCTGAAAACATAATATCATACCCCAACAAAGATTAAACTGCTGTCTGTATGGTTAAAAAAAAATATTGCACAGATTTGCACATTCATTGATTTGTATATTAGGATAAATGTACATTACTCCACTAGAGTCCTGGTTGTGTTATTGTGTTTACATAATACAATACACAATATCATACAGGGTATTGTCTTCACATAACCCTCTTAATGCTTAAGTCTGCCCTTCCCAAGAATATAGAATTCCATTATCTCTGTATGGATACATGACAGATCATCACTGAATATTGCTGTTTATTTCTCTCACTTTCTGATATGCTGTTCCACCTCCCGGAGATTGACCCATTGCATTCATATGACTTTATATTTTTTGAAAGGAAAATTCTATGTTTGTGGACCGCACAGTGAATTTATAATGAGCCATAATGATACATATAAATGTTATAAAATTCATATAGCATGAATAATTTTTCCAATTATATTTAATGATAACTTATATTATAAAATGATATAAAGTTTGGCTTTTGCACGACAAATTAAAAGAAAAGCCCAGATATCAAAGATTTTTAAACCTCTGATTTAGTATGCAATATCGCAAATTGTGACTTACATTTTTGGGTAAATGTGATTCAGCATTATTTAAATAATTATAAGTATAATGTTAAAAACTGATGATTAATCCTTGAATAATTTTGCAGAATGAGTATAATCATTTCATTTGTAAACTTTCATGTATTATTTATTCATTTATTTTTTGAACTTGATGTATTAGTGTACTTTGATAGTATTTTGTTGCTCTGATAATAAGCTCCACATTAGCATCAACCTGTATAATATGTTAAAAGAGAAGGTTTTTAATCATCCATAAGTTCTGTGTCTCTGACAGTAAAGGCCCGATCAGACTTCACCGATTTTCACTACAATAAAATAGTTGGACACTGCCAGGGGCAGATTTGAGACTGCAATTCGGTTATAGGGAACTGCTATGTGACCGGCCAATCCATCCTATAACGTACATGTAGGCAAGTTTTCTTACATATTCATTATGATTTTGATACATTATCAAACCTTGGCGAGACCGACTTCCGAATGGTCGACCAAATGATGAAAGCCATGCAGACATAATTGTGATGGGGTGGCGCTAATGTCTGTATGGCTAAAAAATCAGCTTTACACTTTTTTAAAGTTTGTGAGCGAGCAAAAAATTTGACACTGTTTAGTCAAAACACTTCTTTCTAATATCTAGAAAGATTTGAATCGAAAGCTCAGATTATAATACATGTATATTAAGAATCTGACATTTGCTTGCATGTTGTTCAGTTAGGAATATGTGGTAATTTTCAAATTCCGATAGTTTCGTGATGTGTAACTCATTATTAACCATGACAACCTCCACATCCACAACTAATTTTAAAGGCCAAGTTCACCGCAAAAAGTGAGTTGAATCAAAGTAAAATTAAACCCCCCCCAAAAAAGGTTAAAAATTCATCAAAATCGGATAAAAAACTAGACATTTATGTCATTTTAATGTTTTGCATTGTTTCATGAAACAGTGATATGCATAACATGGGCTGTATGCAAATTATTGAGCCGATGATGTCATGAGCTCACTTTTCCTTTTGTATTTTATTATATGAAATTTCAAATATTTCAACTCTCTTCTCCAAGAATGTAAAACAAAGTTTGACTCCTCATAGAGTGTGTACGATCATCATTAATTATAACTTATTGTGATACAATGAAGAGAATCTTTATACACATCTATGAAAAATGAAATATTTGAAATTTCATATAATAAAATACAAAAGGAAAAGTGAGTTTTTGACATCATCAGATCACTAATTTGCATACAGCCCATGTTATGCATATTGCTGTTTCACGAAACAATGCAAAACTTCAAAATGCTGTAAATTTCTTATTTCTATTCGATTTTGACATTTTTTATTGTTTTATTTAGTTTTACTTTATTGATTCAACTCAAATCATTATTTGGGTAGACTTGGCCTTTAAGGCAAACAAGCTGATTCTGATCGCTACTGGGAAAAATAATGTATGATTCATTCGATATTGTTCAAATTCTGTTTGTTTAACATTTATTTTGTAATGGTAGGTCACATTTCTTTCTTTCGTTGAAAGATTTCATCTTCATTAACATTCTGTTTCCATGGCAACAGTTTTTTAATAAATCAAATTTAGCTCTACTCCAATCAACTAAGATTTTGAATATAATCAAACAGGCGGCAAACATTATTAGACGTTTACCATTATTTCATGTTGAAAACAAGCATAGTATTTTGTTAGAAATACAACATTTTGTTAGAAATATAACACAATGAATATATCTGTTACCATGGTAACAGCCTACACATGTAGTGGTCGCATCCACCACCCCTTTACTAAAATAATTTATGATAAGTGAGTGTCCTGTAAAAGAGAAAATAATAATGGTCAATATTAATATTTACTTATGTTTTTTCGGTAGCATCATGTTTTTTTTTTGCTCATATGTGAATTTTTTTCTTACTGTTTCCATAGCAACAGCCATTTTCAAACATGATGGACACTTTTTATAACTCTTATTTGGGTTTAAATCAAGTCATGTCTTGTCATTTGTTCTTTAATGTACAGCATCTTGCTATGAAAATTTTCATCATTATTGATACAGGATTTATGACTATTTAATTATGTTGTTATGAGAGATATGCCAATATATATATATATATATATATATATATATATATATATATATATTTCAAATATGTATTTTACTTTCAATCTTCCATGTTATAAAAGATAATTATGTTAATGTTATATTTATTCTTGGGAACCTACACAAACAAGCTATGCTTTCCAGTAGGTTCCTTTTTCATTTCATGATTTTGTACTTTGTAAATCATATTGTTTTGTATTTGGAAAAAAATGAAATGAAATAAATCTTGCATCTTGCATCAATCAAGTAAGAAACTTTTGATACATTATTCTAAAATGTTACAACGTGTTTTTGTACTTTTTTAATCATGAATACATGACATTTTCTGAAATTCTATTGTTCTTGATCCGTTGCCATGGTAATAGCCCTTGTGGTCACGCCCACCTCTTAATTTAGGGTAAAGAAGAATATTTTGATAGTTAATGGTCCCATCTAACAGAAAAATAAACCTTCATTTAAGATTATCTTTAAGGGGGTGGGGACATTTCAGTTTTTGGCCCATAGACTATACTGGTAATACATGGGATAATTGCCTTATGTACATGTACACTATAGATGTACATTCAAATAGTGTTTTTCATTCAAAATGCACATCCAGTCAAAACAGATCATTCCATTTGGGATAACATAAAAAGAGTTATCTATCACCTAATAGGATAATTTCTTTTCTGTGTGTGACATGACAATATATATGATATGTTTAATCAAGAAAAAGCGTTTAAATGGACAAATTTACGTTGGGTAAAAAACTTTGAAATATTGGTAGTTTTCACAACCTATTATTTTAAGTAAATCACAGCTTTATGTTTCATTACGCCATACATGTGTGTGTAATATCTAGTTTTCAATTGTATATTAATCAGGTTTATAACTTCAAACTCAAAATAAATTTGATAACACTTGAAAAGTCTTTATCAGGTATTACATATCAGGTCAAAAAATTAAAAATCGTGATTTTTGACATTCTTTCAAATTTTGAGCCAAAAATGGCATTTTAAGGCAAAAATGCGCGTGGCATCCGCCCATACCTCATTCCTCAATATTTTTTGCAGGAGTTTTAGCATGGGTGCCGAGCATTACCCCAAAATGCCGTCGAATCTTATATTAACTTAATCACGATTGGGTCGTTCAATAATATTAACTTCATAAAGCATCATTGTGAGAAGCGAATTATTGATAAGAGAGAATTGATGAGTGAGTTGAGATAGAAGGACAATGGCCTCAACCCACAAGAAAAACTAGTGTGAGAGTAAACAGTAAAGTGAAAGTACAACTGGGCGTTGTGGCGTGCGCCTGTAATCCAGCTAACAGTGGAAGTTATAAACTGATTCAGCGGACCCAGGTTCGAAACTGAGTCACGTCTTTCGGATGGTGACGTTAAAGGTCGGTCCCCAGACGTAAATAATCATATCTGATTGATACACGTCTGTAAAAACCCAATTACACAAGACGGTTAGAAACAAAAGAGAACGAAGAGAAGGTGGATAGAGGAAGGAGGAGAGTGAAAGGAAGTGAGTGTGTCTGTGTGTGAAGACAGTGAAAAAAATGATAAGCATTCGTTTGTATTGTTATAACGGGTTATTCATCTAAAAATTATTGACCTGTTGAATGCTGTTCTTGTCACTGTGAACTTCCATTTCTGACTTCGTTTGCACAAACCAATCATCATAAGGCTATTGCGAAATTCCACGTCAAAGACTTCCAAGATGAAGTATATTTAACAATGGTATCAAATAAATGTGCATTTATATATGAATATACATGTAATTGATGCATGTGGTTGTGTTTAATTATTTTAAGCCTACATCCAAATACCAGTGGAAAAAACAACAAACAACAAATCGAGCAAGAAATGTCTGATAACTGTATCATGAAATATTTCAGGTTAATGTTAATTGACTATTAACTAACATTACCAAGATATCACTGCCAAAGAATACATTACGCCAAATTGATTTTAACATCGTCTTGATCGTATCTAGAAATGTTTATTTTGGGGGTGTGATAACAGAGAAGGAGAGGGAGTGAGAGAGAGAGAGAGAGAAAGAGAAGCGGGACTTAAAGGGAGAATGAAGGAGGGACCGAGAGATAGAGAAGGAGAGGGAGACGGCAGAGAGATAGAGGGAGAGAGATGAGATTGGGAAACAGGGAGAGAGAGGGAGAGAGAGAGATGATGGAAAGAGGGGGAGAAAGAAAGAAAAATATAGAAAACATACAGCTGGAGAGATATGAAATACACAATATATATGGTCAACTAGTAATTGCAAACAAAACATTGATGTAATTAAACAAATATCACAGGCCAGTCTGAGTTGCATAATCCGCAAAGCAAGCTAAACCTGATAAAAGATCAACTTTGCTATGTTTGCTGTCACCGTTCATAACATCTCCACCCTACATGCCCTAGGAACGCATTTCTACAAGTGTATACTGTTTGTCTTCTCTTAATGAATAACCACCTTAACTAGCAAAGATACATAAAGGATAGTTCCCTAAAATAAAAACAGTGAAGCTTTTAAAACATATCCATTAAGCATTATTCAAATGAACGGCGCTGAATAAACAGCTCTTAGAAGTGTTCTACTCAGATTTCTAGAAGAAAGATGAAGCTGTTTTCTATCATCTTGGCGATTTTCGTCTCTCATAGCGTTGTGGTATCTGGACAAGCCCCTCGTGTGACGGTCACCGAAGGAGATCTCGTGGGGAAGACAGTTCAGTTCAGTGAAAATCAGTTTATCAACATTACCAAGAATGTCGATTTGTTTCTGGTAAGTCAGGAAACACTTATATTTACAAAGTACAAGTTTATGTCGATGGAACAATTATCGTCATTACCACAAATTCTCGAAGTAAATGTTTGGAATTTGAAACCATTAAACATTTCATTTCATTTCATTTCATTTCATTTATTTCCACTTCCAACAAAATAAAATGCATAGGTTTACATCGTACCTAGCAAATCAATGAAACTTTACAATTATTGGTTACAGTGTACAATAGACATAGAAAAAACATAAACTTGGTTGGTCGCAGAGGGGACTGCTAAAAAGCTAGGTTTGTATAGATTGCAGCCCCCTATAACTTAAAATTGCAAAAATAGTGTATCATTGAAAAAGGGAACGTATTTGTACATAAACCGGATAAACAAAACATAAGAGGAGTGAAAGGGACAGGGAAGGAAGGGAAACAAGGAACGAGAGAGGGCAGGACTCTTACCTATAGACACACACACACACACACACACACACCCGCACACGCACCCACACACACACACACACACACACACACACACACACACAAAACAAAACACGGACCGACCAGAATACGGATGGCAGCATAAAATGAATGGGAACGTAATCGTGTACACTGTTGAGTGAAATAAATTGAAGAAGGTTGAGGGATGATGAGTTTTTAAGAGCCGACGTTTGAGAATAATTACTCAGAAGAAATCTTTAAAATTTAAATTTAAAAGAGTTTAAACTAGGGACATTCTTGATGCAATTATCAAGAATGGTCCAGAGCTTCGGGCCTGTGAACGTGAATATGGATTTAGAGAGTTCTACTTAATGGCAGATGAAATTCGTTAGATTGTCGTGTGGGGTATTGATGTATAGTTTTGTTTTTATTGAATATTATACTGAAGATTGAGGGTAGAGCATTATTATTTAACTGGTACATAAACTGACCAAGGTTATAGCGATATAAATCAGTTATCTTCAAGATTTTATTTTCTATAAACAAGGCATCAATATGGGATGCATACATACATACATACATACTGGTATTTATATAGCGCCTTCCCATAACACCATGTTCAAGGCGCTTTACAATAAGAACAAATGAAACAAAGTAATTATTTTGCTCTCCAAGTGCACACAACCAAATCCAATCATAGAGAAAACAAATAAGTCTTAAGATTTCTTTTGAAAGATTCAACTGAAGGGCAGGAACGAATGTGGGATCTCCATGAAGTGTTACAAATAACACGCATGGCTTTCTTTTGTAGAAGCAGTATTCTATGAAGATAAGAAATGTGTGTACTCCCCCAAACAATAATAATACCATAATTTAGATAGGGTAAAATTAATGTCGAGTACAGCATTAGCAGGGAAGAAGTTGGCAGAAAAAAAATTAACCTTATTTATAGTTCCTATATTACGGGAAATCGTTTGACAAATAGTATCAAAGTGTACTTTCCATGAGTCTATCGTCTATTGTCAAACCTAAAAGTTTCATTGAAGAGACGACTTCAATATCAGTATTATCTAGCTTAATATTATGTGGTAAGTTATCTATAGAATTGCTAAAGAGCATACATTTTGTTTTTTTTGTAAATTTACTGACAACTTATTGGCTCTTATCCATTGTAACAATTTGTCTAATTCAATATTTAGGGTATTAATCAAAATATCAGACTTTGGATGTGAGAGGAGCACATTCGAGTCATCCGCAAATAAGAGAAAAGAGAGGATATTAGATGAGTTGTGGATATCATTGATATAGATTATAAATAAAAGGGAGCCAGTAAACTACCCTGGGGAACACCACAGTTTACATCCTGCATAGAAGAACATTGGTCATTTATACATACAAATTGCTTTCGGTTTGTTAGATAGTTTCTGAACCACTCCAAGGCCTTGCCACGAATTCCATAATTGTTCAATTTGTAGAGAAGTATTTTATGATCTATGGTATTAAAGGCCTCGGAGAGGTCCAGGAAAACACCCACAGTATGATTTAATTTGTCAATAGCTTTTGTGATTTTTTCGACAAAGGTAAGTACAGCATGGGATGTACTATTCTTTTGGGGAAAGCCAAATTGAAAATCAGAAATTATGTTGTTTTTATAACACGATAAAAACTACTTTCGAAAAATCAAGTGAAGGCAATTTCAATAGCCCTGTCTATCACCTTTAGAAATGTGCGAACATTACAATGGCGTATTACGTAATCCGAACCTGATTTCTATGGGCAGTACAATAGGCCTTTGAAATTGCCCTTGAGTTTATTTTTCGAAAGTAGTTTTTATCGTGTTTTATTAAGGAAATTTAGAAGTCTGATGTATATTATTCTTTCCAGAATTTTTGAAAAGGCGGGTAGAAAAGAAATTGGTCTAAATTTTTTTTTCTTTGTATGTTTTATTAAAACAAATTAGAAGAATCACATATTTACAAAATAATAATAATAATATTCCGCTTTTATATAGCGCCTAATACATCGGAGATGTCTCTAAGCGCTTTACAGATATATTATTACCCCGGTCATCGGATTCTGGCTAGCCCGCACACAATGTATGCACATTCTCCACTCCCTGGGGAGTATTCCAGCAGTGGGCCGTGGCGCTCACATTGCTAAGCAAACGACATTAACTCGATGTTAATGTTAACGTTAATGTTAATGTTGATGTTAATGTTAATGTTAACGACGACAAAAATCCGATAAATTAGAAGAAAAAAAACCAAAAAATAAAAAAGGAGGAAGGCAGACAAATGGGGGGTATAAACAGAAATAAAATATGAGGCAGCAAAACATTTGTAGATTATAGTAGGACGGGGAATACCCTGAGGACAAAAGCCACACCACAAGCCGACCAAGCGCCCGAGGTCCCGTCCATCAAGGAAAAAGAGAATCGGGGCCGACTCGGATCGATATCAAAACATCACATCTTCCTTGTACTTTCAAAACCTTCCAATCAAATATAAAAAAACATATAAAAAGATTCGCACAAAACATTTTCTGTAACAGTGAAGACTCCGTATAATAATGATCTGGAAATATAGCTGCTTGGTATAACGGAATTCCTGATATCTACTAGAAATAAGACAAAGCTACACTCCAGCTCCAAAAATTCCACAGATTTAATGAAACCTGATATGAGAAGCCTCAGAGAACCCCACTGCATAAAGCATAATATCATCCTTCTCTCCTTTTTTATAAACCGGTATAACCTTGGAAATCTTCATACAATCAGGAACAACACCGCTAGTCAAAGACAAATTGAATATATGCACCAACGGATATGTAGTTTATGACGTTTTTCCATAAAATGTTATCAGTACCATCGTGTCCAGCACTCTTTTTATTTTTCAAGTTGTGAACTATATCTATTCATTCATTTCTATGTATAGGGACAAAAAATAGCGAATTGGGATTTGGCTGGTGTATGAAGTCTGAAAATTTCTTTGGGGTTGGAGGAATATTTTTTGCAAGATTATGTCCTATCTTAGAGAAATACTGATTGAATACATTAGCCATTTGTACTGAATCGTGGATTTCTACATTGTTATATTTAATATTTGTTATACGTGATTTATCGTTATTCTTATTAATGACACTATTTATGATTTTTCCATGTTTTACTGACATCATGTTTAAAGAGAATCAACTGATTTTGATAATATTTTCGTTTTTCAGTTCGTAATATTTTGGTGAGAATATTTCTATAAGTAGTATATTTACTGTGAGACTTTTCAGAACGCTGTATTTTGTTGACGTAATGTAAGTTGTTTTTTCGATTTATTGATCTTAAAATTGATTTAGTTATCCAAGGAAGTCTTGGACTCTTTTTATGATTAGATGATTTTTTCACTAACGGAATATGCCTATCTAAATGGGACATGAAACTCGTCATAAAATATTATAAGCTGTATTTGTATCATGTGAACTATAAACATCAGCCATATCAGCACCTTCAAGACTTTCTTTCAATTGCGCTATCTTATTAGGTGTTACTCTTCTAAATCTTTTTAAATCAAAACTACAAGGACTTTGTGAAAAAATTGGGTAGTGATCTGATATGTCAGATAAAATAATTTCTGATTCAGGTAAGGGAATAACATTACAAAAGATATTATCTATGAGGGTTGCTGTTTGGTTGGTAACCCGAGTTGGTTTAGTAAACTGGTAATTAAACGTAAGAAGGATGCAGAAAACATGATATCCGAAAATTCTTGTGAAGTATCAGTGGAAGATTTAGATATATCTGTGTTAAAGTCTCCTACAATATAGCAGTCTTTGTTTGTAAATACAAGATTATGAAAAGTCAGGAATATTTGACTTAGGAGGTCCATAACATACCGTAATCAAAATGTTCTTGGAATTTGGTACCCTAATTTCAGTGACAATTGATTCAGCAATTTCAGTCATACAGTTGAGATCACAATGAATAAAATAGTCAAAATGTTGATTAATATAGAGATCTACCCCTCCTCCCCTTCTGTTAATTCTATTATTCACATGTGATAATCTCAAATCAGCTAATTTGTAGATTCGACTGTCTTGTAATGTCGGACAAGTTGCCGAATATTTTATACATTCAAAAACATTATCTCAAAGACCTTCTTTCCAAAAGATACGAGATCCAATTCTCATGAAATTCATTTATGTTGCATCATCTGTTCTTCATCAGCATATACCCATCTCTGAAGAAATAACAATTCTAAACCTATATGTATAATTTGGACTTATTGATATAGGGCGTTCCATTCGCTAGTCCACCGAGGCGGTTCGCTCCTCCTGAGCCTATGACTCCTTGGGACGGTGATCGGAATGCCACGGAGTTTTCCCCACAATGTCAACAGGCACCTGATTCTGTTTACAACATTCAAATGTCTGAAGACTGTCTGTATTTGAATGTCTACACACCCAGTCCAAAGGTATTTTTTCCCAGCATTTCTTATTCATTTACAACCCCGACAGCAGTTACAGTAGTTTAAAGAACTGAAAAATTAAAAGGTGATGATCATATTTTAGTGATCAATGAATTTTTGAGAGGAACAAGTGTTCAGTGCATAAAATAAATCTTGTGATAAACAAAGTGATACAACCGCTCAAAACAGGTGATATTCATGTGATCGCTACATGATCAATATGGGAGCCAATGATACACATTTCATTGTAAGTCGGCTGTAACTCACACTAGAATATAAGCAGTGTATCAACACACACAAATACAGAGTCATTACAGTCTAAATTCCGTTCGAGGAACCAATTTTTTTTTTTAAATTAGGTTTTTCATACAATGCAATCATTAGTAATATCTACTATCATGTCTGAAATACGACGTACGTACAGCTATATACGCTGTTCCATTATTTATATGTAGTGACCGAAGCCAGTCTCAACTGAAATAAAAAAAATTCGAAAAATTATTGGAATGGTTTGAATTAATGCCCTTTTCAAGAAAGTTCCTTTTGTTTTCTGAATCTGAAATACTAATGATGTGTAACTTATGTAGAATATGGAATGAAACTATAATTATGCGTCTTTCATCTCTGTGGAACACGTGTCTTTTTTGAAATTCACTTCAGCCATCTGGAATACCTGTCATGGTATGGATACATGGAGGAGGGTTTTCCGCTGGGACTGCAATGTATTATGATTACTATGGTGTTCCACTTGTAGCTGTTGGTGACGTCATCGTGGTAACCTTCAACTACCGCCTCGCGGTTTTTGCACAGTTTTCAACCGGTTAGTATAATGGGTTCTAGGACACCTACCCCTTGGACATCCACCCCCGGATAACCACCCCTAGGATTGCCACCCTCTAGTACAACTACCCCCTAGGACGACTACCCCCCGGGACAATTACCCTCTAGGATGATTACCCCCCGACTAACTACCCCCTAGGACAACCACCTTCTAGGACAACTACCCCCCGGACAACTACCCCCCGGACAACTACCCCCTAGGACAACCACCCTCTAGGACAACTCCCCCCGGACAACTACCCCCTGGACAACTACCCTCTAGAATAACTACCCCCCGGACATCTACCCCCGGACAACTACCCCCCCCGGACAGCTACCCCCCGGACAACTACCCCCGGACAACAACCCTCTAGGACAACCACCCCCTGGGACAACTACCCCCGGACAACTACCCCCCTCCCGGACAACTACCCCTAGACAACTACCCCCTAGGACAACCACCCTCGAGGACAAGTACCCCCCGGAAGAGTACCCCCTGGACAACTACCCTTTAGGACAACCATCCTCTAGGACAACCACCCCCTGGGACAACTACCCCCCCCCGGAAAACTACCCCCCCCCCCCTGGACAAGTACCCCCTAGGACAACCACCCTCGAGGACAAGTACCCCCCGGACAACTACCCCCAGACAATTACCCCCTAGAACAACCACCCTCTAGGACAACTACCCCCCCCCCCCTGGACAACTACCCCCAGACAACTAACCCTTAGGGCAACCAGTCTTAAGGACATCTTCTTGACAAATACCACCTAAGGTAATTACCACCCAAATAACTACCCCCGGACATTAACGACTTAGGGTAATTATTAATCGGACAACAAGTAACATACTCTCACCCATGGCATGTAGGTTCAACTATCCCCCCCCCCCAAACAGTTACAACTCCCAGGTACTCGATGGCACTTAAACTGATTTCGGCCAAGGGAGGACGTGGAGGGGAGGGGGGGGGGTGACCAACAATAAGTAAGGATATGAGTATCCAGAGGAGGGGGTATCTACCTCCCACGCTAAGAACTTTTTGGAAATCTGGTTATAAATAGAAGGATTTTGGTGCATTGTAATGTAAAAATTCACCTCACCACGTGAGTTAAATCTGTCTATACCCATGAGCTCGGGGGGGGGGGGGGGGGGGGGAGATTTCCACTGGTGTTACATTTTTGTTTTAAAAGTTGAGTGTTTAAACTCGGTGTTTGATGGTGCATTGTACTAATGAATTTATCCATCAAATTTGGACGGAAAATTCTTTGATTTTTTTTTTCAAAGGTAACGTTCTGAGAATTTCTTTGATATATTCAATATTAAATACCAACTGGGAAGGGTATAAAAGGTTGCTCTCCCACAGTAAGATCTTCTGGAAATTTGGGGGTTACAACAGAGGGTTTGAGTGAGTATAAGTAGGCCTATGTATTTTCACAAATAATAAATCCAATATCTTACCGTGTTTTCTACTAAAAAGGCTAAGTTAAAATAACAATCTACAACGGTCTGCGAGTATAATTCAGACAGAATCTATGGCCCCAAATGATAATTATAACTGTCACTTGTATAGCGCATAATCATTTAAAACTGCTGTATGCGCTTCAGAGCTATCCAAGATTATTACAATACCAACAAATATGTCTTTTGATTCCTCTTAATAATAAAAGTTACTGAAATAATACACAGAAAGTAAAAGATACAAAAAAGCATTAATTCCGGGAAATCATGTCGTGTGTAAACATGATTTTCTTTCTTTTTCAATTAATTTCCGCCATTCTTTTCTTAGTGTCAGGTATTTTAATACAGGATTTTGTCGAATTTTGCCCAAATTCATTGAAATTTTTGCCGAAATTTGCCAGAACTTTGCCCCAATTTTTTTTCTTCCAAAAATAGGAGGCACAGTGCTCCCTGCCCCAAATGTCAATGAAATGAGCGTGTCAAAATTGTGTTGCTTCATAATAATCTTAAGTGTCTCAAAAGTGTGAAGATCTGATTATTCTCTTCGTGATTATTATAGCGTTTTTGATGGAATAAATGTTTCAAAAGTCATTATGCTAGTATTTAAAAAATTCTTAATGGTGAAAAGGCATAAATTTCCGAACATTGTGATCTAGGTTGCTTTCTCATCCATCTTAACATGATTGCATACCCCATACTATTTTTTAAAACCACAATGCTAGTTTCCTTTAATACTCGGTTGGGTGGTAGCTTTGTAACGAGTTGCATAATTGTAGAGTGCGTGAGGGGGGTGACAAACGGTTGTAATATTTGTTTTCCTTCCCGTTCCCCCCCCCCCTTAATTGTTGACCATGCAAAACGTCCGATAAAGAGTTGATATTGCACATGGTAATACCTGCCTTTATGCATTGAAGAAATCTAAGGCAGTATTTTACAATTAAGAGTACGAGTATTCAGTCGTATTCAATGTGCTTTTAGTGGTACTTCCATTTCGGCCAACGAGTGTAGCGAGCGAGCAACCCCCCCCCCCCCCAACAAAAACAAAAACAAAACCAAAAAAAATGTTTTTTTTTAAATGATAGTATACATAAACTAGTTTTTGTTGTTGTTGTTTTAATGTGATAAACTAGGTTTTATTGTTGGAAGTTGGAGTAGGAACAATTAAGAGAGCAAGCATGAGCCAAAACAAACAGTTCTCTTTTAATTTTTTTTGGTATATTATCTGGGTTTTATTGCTACAGGTCGGGGCAGAAATTTTGCTAAAGGCCATATTAATTCTATTTTGGCGAGCAAGCGTAGCGAACGAGTACAATCTTGTTCAATGTGATGTTAAGTCCAATTTGGGGTACTTTTCCTAGAGGGTGGTTGTCCTGGGGGTAGTTGCCCGGGGGTAGTTAGTTGTCCTAGAGGGTGGTTGCCCTAGGGGGTAGTTGTCCAGGGGGTAGTTGTCCGAGGGGTAGTTGTCCTAAAGGGTGGTTGTCCTAGAGGGTATTTGCCAGGGGGTAGTTGTCCGGGGGGTAGTTGTCCAGGGGGTAGCTGTCCTAGAGGGTGGTTGCCCTAGGAGGTAGTTGTCTCGGGGGTAGTTGTCCGGGGGGTAGTTGACCTAGAGGGTGGTTGCCCTAGGGGGTAGTTAGTCGGGGGGTAATCATCCTAGAGGGTAATTGTCCAGGGGGTAGTCGTCCTAGGGGTGGTTGCCCTAGGGGGTAGTTGTCCTAGGGGTAGTTGTCCTAGAGGGTGGTTATCCTAGGGGTGGTTACCCGGGGGGGGGGGTCCAGGGGGTAGGTGTCCGGATACGAGTATAATGTTATAAAAAAAATAGTAGTATGTAAACTTGACTTTATGATATTAAGTTTTGAGGTTTTTATGAAGCTAATCTCAATCAGAGGAAAATTCTCCCAACAAAAAGAAAGGGAACGTTTCATTATAGATTAAACACACGGATAACTGCTCTTATCTTTAAGATGCAATATGGAAAAGAATTAAAAGACGTAGAACTATTTTTGTTATTCAGAAGAAGCACCCCCAATATAATTTTGTCAAAGCTGATAAACAGCGTATTTTGAGGGGAAAGCCGGGAAAAGGGGAAAAAGACTCCAGTTCAACGCCAAAATATCATTTCTGGGGTATTTTTCTAATAACCTAGATAAAACAATAGGAATATACAAGGGAATTTCACTCCAGGGCCCCGTCTTATAAAGAGTTGCGATTGATTTGAATCGATTGCAACTTAAAATTATTCGCAACTGTGTACTTAAGACGGGGCCCAGGCCTACAATGTTTTTAAAACAATGTACTTTGGGGGCTTATTTCTATTGAAATATTTTTTGGTTACATAGAGGATGCAGAATCTCCAGGCAATTACGGAATGTTGGATCAAGTTGCTGCCTTAGAATGGGTTTACAACAACATTGAAGGTAATTAAGAACAAAATGTTTAATGCTTTGGTTTTTACTTGCATAAACATAAATGCGTCTAAATATCTTTAGTAGCTCTGATAATTAAATTGAAATTGCTACGGAATATGGAACAAAGACATACTTACTGCTAAGACATGATTTCAAGAAAGGTCTCATGCATAGTAGTGTTTTAGTAGAAGTAGTCTTTACTGGTGCCAAGTAATGTGCACCGATGAACTTTGGAAGAGCACCTTCAGGAATGACTGACCCTCAGGCGAATCGTGCCTTGCAAGTATTACTACTTAAATTTACATGTTGTATGAAGTTTCCTTCGTATTCTTGTATTTTCAAGCTTTTGGTGGTGATAACGACCAAATTACTATATTCGGAGTAAGTGCAGGATCAGCAAGCGTTAGTTACCACCTTCTTTCAGAACTCAGTAGAGGATTTTTCAATCAGGCGATCTTACAGGTGAATAAATCAACAACTGATAAAATTTATTTTTAAAGAAAATTAGCCTTTTAGCCTTTATTTATATACATTGTATACATTCTACTAGCAGGAAGTATCTATTTCACACATCGGCGTAGAGAGGTCCTCATAAAGGGGGGGGGGGGTATGATTTTCCTCAAGTGCCATATATATACCGTGCGTCTCAAAAAAAACTTTACACTTTTGAAATGGCTGCCAAATAAAAAAAAAAGATTCTGGGGTAAAGGTTTATATGTATGGATAGCTCATGGACTCAACTTTCATATGACACCAAAAAGCTCGAAAATAATTCATGCTTGGGTGAGCACTGCTCACTTTTGTAAAGGGTATGAAAATTAGGTTGCGCAGGAATTAGCCTTCCAATTTGTGAGAAGTGAGTCCTATGGAGCCTACAAAATTGAGGGTGATATGATAAATTCATGATCAGTTGCGATCAGTTTGGGTTTGCTGAGTGCATTTTATGGTTTATTAAATCAAAATTTTATGGATGAATGAACAGGAATTGCATTTATTATTGTAGCATTGTAACTTTCCATGGTAGACTCAGTGGTATGTTCATGGGAGTCAGGATGGGGGTGATGGTACATGTTGCAGGGGAGGTGAGATAGGGTAGGACTTTGTTGGGTGGATGGGATAAGGGTCAAGAGGACATTATGCCCCCCCCCCCTCTCTCTCTCTCGTTTCCTGGGTGTGCTAAAATGACTGGTGGGTTGGTTGATTGATTGAGGGATTGACTGAGTTATTGATTAATTATGATTGATTTATTGAATAATTAATTGATTAAAATAGTAGAATGGTGATTGAATGCTTGATTAATTGATTGACCGACTGATTGACTGATACATTGTTGATTAAATGATTGATAGCTGAATGTTGATTGGTAATTTACGGTATTGATTGATTGATATTATTTATTGACTGACAGATTGTGATTGACTCCAGGTGTCAATGGGAAATAGCAACCAGTCCAGTTTGGGAAATGTAGGTAAAATTCGGGATAAGGGAAGGTGGTCTGGATATTTTGGAGTGGAGACCAACGAATATGAATTGTCAAGATATGCACAAGCACACCCAGGAAGAGAGAGAGAGAGAGAGAGAGAGAGAGAGAGGGGGGGGGGGGAGGGGCATACATGTCCTCTTTACCCTTATCCCATCTACCCAACAAAGTCCTACCCTACATCTCACCTCCCCTGCACCATGTACCATCACCCCATCCTAACTCCCATGGACACACCACTGAGTCTACCAGGGAAAGTTACAATGCTACAATAATAAGTGCAATTCCTGTTCACTCATGCATAAAATGTTAATCTCATAAACCACAAATTTCACTCATCAAACCCAAACTCGTCACAATTAATCATAAATTTTTCATATCATCCTCAATTCCGTAAGCTCCAAAGGACTTTCCTCTCACAAATTGGAAGGCCCATTCCTGCGCAACCTAATTTCCATACCCTTTACAAAAGTGAGCAGTGCTCACCCAAGCATGAATTATTTTCGGAATTTTTGGTGTCATATGAAAGTTGAGTCTATGAGCTTTCCAAACATATAAACCTTTTTCCCCCAGAATCATACATTTTTTATTTGGAAGCCATTTCATTGAGACACACGGTGTATATATATATATATATATATATATATATATATATATATATATATATATATATACACACACACACACATATATACACCGACACACAATCTCTCTCTCGCTCTCTCTCTTTATATATATATATATATATATATGGGTAAAAATGTATATGTTTTTTGATCTTTACATGTCCAAGAAACAACTTTAGCATCATGCTTTGCAGTTTTGTAGTATGCTTTGAATATTGAGCGAGCGAGCGAACAATATTCAAAATTTGTGAGGTCTCAATTACATTGTTATATAAAAACGGGGAAACACAATTCTGATGGGGTTTCATTTGCAAAATTTCACAATGAAAATTTATTTAATAAGCTATATTTTTAACACGAGCGAGCGTTTGGGAATATTGGCTCTAAGTCACTTTGGATTAGGTGCACATGTTATGGAAAAAGGAAACCTGGTACTTATCATGGGGAAAAAGGACACTTCAATTATTAGAAAAATAGATGAATGTGTAGAAAAGGTAGAAAAGGCAGTTCATCAGAGGTGAAAAGGGGCACAAATCACACTTGAAAAGGGGTATTTATAAGAACGGGAAAATGTTCTTATTTAAAGTAGAAAAATTAAATCAGTGTCTATATATTACAAAGAAAAAAAATATGACTTGTTACATTAAAAGGAATAAAAGGGATTAAAAGAGGAAAATGCTCTCATTGAAATAGGAGCATTTATCAAAGCTAAGGTCAGGGATGAGGTGTAATTATCAAAATGGGCACTTAAAAGAATATGGAACGGGAACTTATTCGAAAGAAAAATTGGGGTACTTATCTGAAGTTAAAGGGAAAAGAAAGGGAAAAGAAAGGGCACTGTGCCCACATGCAACGCCCGGAGCGGAGCTTCTGACCGGGCCTACATGTCATTCCATAATTCTTCTGTGTATAGTTAGATGATGATGACACAGGTCATCATCCTCGATAAATATTGGGGGTGATGTATTCCCTCTTTCTCCACCACATTCGATTCCTGTGACTATTTTTTCATTTCAGTTTTGCAGAACTGCATGATAAAGGAAAGTTACCGACTGAACCCTCTAAATCCAGAATAATTACATGTACTTTTAATCTAAATAATTTTTCTGCATTATGGCTTCGAATAAAAAATTCAAATCTAAATATATTTGGGGATGGTAACACATGCAGGCCACCCCCCCCCCTCACTTAATTTGTTTTTGTTTTTTTAATCATAGGTCCATATCCCTCCCAGATCAAAACCTATGTTGTATAATTTGAAGTAGATGGTTTCACTTTCTAGTGGTGTAAAAATATATCGGGAAAAATCAGAAGCAACGACAGAATTGTAGATAAATATTAATAGATTCATATAAATCTACAATATTGTACATAGATAAATATAATTTATATTGAAATAAAGAATATATAAATTTGAATAATATCAACAGATATAATATATCAAATTATATTTATCTACATCATAATATAGAAATGTATATTTTCCACCATTTTTTTTTTTTTTTGGCGTGGGTGAAACCTGGGGGGGGGGGGGGATGTTTGTACACACTATCCCCCCTACCAGAAAAGTTGGGGGATGCATTACCCCCCCCCCCCCATCCCCCCGCTATCTACGTCCCAGATTTCACATGTCATGAGCGTGCTTGTCTTCGAAATGGAAATATACTGGAGTACCAACAACAAGACAAGAATCTGGAAAATATGGACAATTTTACGTGAGAAGACAGATTACGTTCCTGTAATATTTAAGCAGTCATGTTCTGCATCAATAATTTTCATGACCTTTTTCACTTCCTGACAGAGTGGGACAGCATTCAGTCCGTGGGCATTTAAGGATGATCCAGTCTACGAGCTTGATAAGGCCCAAGAGCTTGGAAGAGAGATGGGGTGTGAAGACGTGACCTCCACCTCTGCTTTGGTGTCCTGTCTTCGGGATGTACAGGACCCTGTGGCACTGAGCACGGCAGCCGATAAGGTAATATGTCATCTTTTTTTAGTCTTGTACGTTAAAGATACTCTTTGATTAAATGTGTTCAGTAACTGAAATGATAGCTGTGAGGAATATGAGAACATGGGCATGATACAAGACCGTTCATCTAAATAATTGCCTAAATCTTAACCACTGATATACTGACATCTACGAATGCTCTTTTCCAGGTTTATTCCGGATTTTATCCCGTGACTCTGGACGGAACATTCTTAGAAGACAACCCCACCAATCTGTACAAGATGGGGAATTTTGCCAACGTACCGATGATGATCGGCTTCAACAAAGATGAAGGAACCTTATACCCATACTTCTTCTTTCCAGATTTCGCCGGGGGCCCGAATTCACCACCGATCAACCGGACTGCCTTCGAAGAAATCGTCAAAGGCATCATGGCTAGTAATGGCACGGTTGATGAGATCGTGTATGACGCTGTATTCCAGGAATACATCGACTGGACGATGGCTGATGATCCAGAAAGTGATTACTTCCAATCTTTGGTGAATTTCGGGACCGACACAGACTTCGCCTGCCCATCTGACTTTGTGATGAGAAGACACGCAGAAGCCGGTGGGACCGTGTACAAATATTTCATGACACATGCTCCATCCACGTAAGATATTTAAATAGAAAACATGCGTTCTTTGACCGTGACTATAATGCAGTTTAATATATTGATCGCTAACCCATGCCGTGAAAATTTTCCCCTTTTCCATTCATGTTTTCAACAGCTAAATTATAATGAAAATATGGAAATTAATCTTTATCGCGCTGGGCATATAATTATGCACCCAGACAAATTATAATAATTTAACGGAACCGAATTTCAAATGTATGCAATGTGGCCATATCATTCACGCTGCAAAAGTAAAGAAAAATATACAAATTAAACATGAGGCCGATGATGACATAAACACAAATTATCCCCCCCCCCCCATTATTATATGATAACCCGTTTCAAGGTACCAAAATGCATTCTCTAGCTGATAAATATGCTTCACATTTAATTCACAAACTTTAACGGGCCTTCCCGAACCTTCGGAAAAACGAGTATCCCCCTTCCCGACAATGATGTAGTTCTTGAACAGGATTGGGTATAATGTGCTTCCCTGTGTCACAACGAATGTCATTGGCACGAATTCTGATATTACATTTGCATTTTAATGTGTAATCACCTTTTATTCATTAGATAACAAAACCATCTTAGAAATAATTTGGTAGTTATTGGATAATAGTTGAAAATAAAACCACTTACACTGGGAAAATTTGTCATCATTATGGCATGATAACGGTACTATTACTGATTTTCCCCAAAAAAATTGCACACTGAACTGCTGAATTGAAATTTCTTCAATTTTTAAAGCCCACGAAAACGATAATGTCGGTCTCGAAGGCCTTCTAAAAGGTTGTGTGAGGGTTCAGGGACCGACCTTTGACCTTCCCTACTATCAACAGACACCAGCATACTCACGCGTGCTCACCATATAGTAGGATGTACTTTTAATTGAAAATCTCGTTACCGTTATCGTTATCGGATTTTTTTTTTTTTTTTTTTTTTTTTTTTTTTACCTTGAATTGAATTTGATTTAAGGAATACGACGACATATTGAATCTCAATTTATTTTCTTCACTTCCACACAAATCCTCATTTCTCCCTCTTCAATAAAAATTTGTCGTTTTTATATTCCCATTCATTCCTATTCAGTATTACATTTGGATACTGTCGTATTTAACCAAGGTAGAATATGTTGCTAACAATAGCTCTATATCATTTCTCCCTCTGCAAATCAACAGGAGTATATTCATGTACGGGGATGTAATTCCAAACACCCCCTGGCTAGGAGCTGGCCATGCAGAAGATTTGACATTCGTTTGGGGTCATCCCTTTATCGACGAGCTTTACTACATTCATGGACACAATATGACGGAAGGGGAGAACGCACTCTCTGTGAAAATGATGCAGTTTTGGACAAACTTTGCAAAGACAGGGTAAAATCGAGGGTATTAAGTTATTAATCAGCGTTTCCAAGAGGAACTAAATGAATCAATTAGGAATACACCTATAAAGAACATTGACTGGAAAGTTTCAAGGAAAATGATTACCATTTACTGTATCATTGCCTCTTTTATTTTATTTTTCCGTTCATATGGCAAACGGACATGAACAAAGATATTTGTCATTTTCTATAATTTCTTTTTTTCGCATTAGATTTAACTCGTTTTTCGTTTTATAGCATCATAAATGTTTAGAATAATGTTGAGATACTTCATGATTACAACTACAACGAAAAATTGTAAACGATGAAAACAGAGCTTAATTGAATTTGCTGGCCTTTGCAATACTTTACTTTCAGATAAAACAGCCCCCTTAAGAGGAAAATGTGCTTACAATCTAGAAAACATAAGGTAAAGGTAATTATGGAGCCATTGAGTTTGAATGCGATTTCAATCGATTGTCTTGAGGATGAAAAAGTAAATATAAGTGATTAATAATTTATGCATGGTTTGCCGTTTCATAAAATACTCTGTAGTGTCCTTATTATTCTAAAATTACCACAAAACATAATTCGTATAATCTTTCACCATTAGTGATCCCAGCAAGTCTGTAGTTGATGGCGAAGCAGGAGTAGGAGATGATTCTTGGCCTGTGTATACAATCCCTGAGCTCAAACACAAGGAGTTATCCTTGGACTTGGATGAAGGCAGAGCTGTGAAGGCCAGGCAGTGCCACTTCTGGCACGCATATTTACCGTCCCTAGAAGTATTTGCAAGTAAGAGAACTTAAATGGAATGATCATACGGGATATTCTAAGATGTTATTATGACGTTCAATTAAGGCAGCCCTAAAAAACAATCCACCAGTCAAATTAAATGAATGCATTCAAGCCGTTGATGTTTAGCTGAAAAGAAACTGGCTAGCAGTAAATCCAAATGGTTTATTATGTAGCAGATAGGAAAAAGTGTGCATCGTAAGGTTTGAAAAATCATCAACATTGCTGAATATCAATAAGCAGTGTAAAAACACGGGACACGAATATGGGTACATGGGACCACACCGACATGAGGGGTCAGAATTTTGTCCACAGTTGCTAAGTATTTCTTGTTATACTTGAAATATGAAAGCATCTCAAGAACAAACCTTTTCTTGAGACATTGCTACCGTAACATTCTTCCACTAAGAAATGAAATATGAGAAAGTTTTTTTAACCTTTACATGATAGTTATAATTATATCCATTTGAAATGAGCTTAAATAATTTTTGTTTTCAATGTCGTTGATGTCATTCTAGTGAAGTAACTTGGGTCATTAATTTGTACAAATTTGGAATTACCGAGGGATCTCTTTATCATGCTATACCATAATTTCATGGACACTTCATTTGCCCTGAATTATCTCATGTTGTTTAACATGTTTAATGGTGAATACATCAGGGAGGTGGAAGAGAGATCCCTGGATACATCAAGAAAAACCCTAGCTCATTCCATACCACACTGATATAAATCTTAATAGCTTGTTACTTTCTTTTATTCGTTTATTAAATGCCACCATATACAGTTAGATTTCCAAACGCAATTATTTATATTTATCTTTAGACACAATTGACGAGGATGAAAAGGAATGGCGAGAGAGCTACGACGACTGGAAGGATGATATGACTGAGTGGCAGCAGGCATTTGAAGAATACAGGCAGCAGCCAACATGCAGTTAGATCTCCCAGATATAAGCCTATATTAATTAAATTAGATTAAATTCAATTTAATCCAATACAATCCAATTCAATTCTACTAATACATCTCCTGTTATAGTCACCAAATAAACGCTAAATAATAGATATTTCCATATTACTGTTGTTCAAAAGTTCAAACATAGAAATACATCAATTTTGCGTTGTATTGTAAAATTTGCCTTGTATTAATACCTGTCCCCTATATCAAACATTATCATTACCCTCCAACTTTCACGTTATCTAAATATTGTTAAGCTGTTGTATTGTATCTCAGTCAAAGAAAAACAATTCAATTATTTGTATATCCTGAATGAAATATTAGCGATTCCGTAAATTTTGCACCCAACTGACAAATTGTTTAAACTCATTCGTTAATGTTTTGAAAGTATGGTTGATTACAAACTTTCTTGAATAATCCTGCATATTTTGTAAATTTTGCCCAGTACAACGTGTTTGATTTAAGGGTAGCATTTGCTCCATGAATGTTCGCTTATTCCATGTCAAAAATTTTAGCAGAATATCTTATACATAACATGCATAATGAAATAGATTAGACCTATATACGTACTGTAGGTTTTTTTGCATAACTTAGTGATTGCTGACCTGTGAAACACCGTGTAGGCATATTTCATCCGAATCCTAGCTAAAGTCACTAAATTCCCTGGAACACGATACCGAATATTGTAACGACGAAGTTCTCCTACCGTTACTGTTATCAGGGTACTATGACTACTTACAGTTCTCTACTTTAATTAACAGTTTGATTGGCATTTGATTTCCAAATTATACCTCTTAAAGGTCATGTAAAGTTTTGGTAAGCCCTCAAAAACTGTTCGTCAGATTTCTTCAATTTGTGTTGATAAATAGCAAGATACTAGCAATACTAAGACACTGTGAAGATTTCGCCTCCTAAAATTTAATATTAAACAAATAAGAGGCAAAAACTAATTTATGTGCCGGGACAGGCACGTAAAATCCCAACAAAGGAAGCATGTGCTATACACTGTACACACACGTGTAAAACCAATGATGAGTAGCTACACACAGTGCACACACGCTGTCTCTATGCGAAGCCCCAAGATTGCTGTGCGGGGAGCCGTCGGGGTGGAAGGGTCCTAGCATAATGGCGGTGATCAAGCATTCCTTACAGATATTTACACTGAAATTCACCAGAAATCATAGATGGAATACCGAATGATCTCTTACAGACATCTTTTGATACAAGGAGAACAACATGAGACTATATTTAACATGTTTCTTTCCAATTTTTACTGTACATGAGCTTTAATATCTATTAATTCTACTTCTTTATATTTTTATGTAAGTATTGTGATGTTTCATAATTCAATAAAGCAATATTACTCAATCCATCGATCATGTATATCCATTTATATGGCAATCTTTTTATCCTTTATCTGTCTAACTTGTGTAAAAGTATCCTTCCTTACTTCTTTTGATTCATTTACCGGCCTGACTTATCAAACTGTATTGTAATTTTACGGCCAAAAACACATTTAAGCCGAATCTAACTACCATGCCTCCCACTTCCCCGCCAGATCATTTTAGTGAAAACTACTTTTATTCATCAATAAACGAACTAGGGAAGTACCATACTTTAGAGCTTTTGTTATCGAAATTTTCATTTTTAGGGGCAACATTCTACTGAATGATATACTTGGATTAACATGGGGGGGGGGGGGATTTGTGCGAGCAAAATTTATTTCGATGTATTTCCCTTTTCTCCTTCAAATATCGAATAGAAAGAAATGTATATTTCTAGGATTTGTAAGACTTGCATGTCCAAAAGTGTAAAAACTCCACGCATTTTCGAAACGTTGGCTAGTCTTGACAAAAATCTTGCAAAAAATAAATAAATAAATAAATAAGTAAAGGTGGACGGGCCAGGGCTCGGAGGTTACATTTTGTTTCCTTTCATTTTTTGTTTGTTTGTTTAAATTCCCGTTGAATAGCTGGCCATTCTACATGTCCAATTAAAGTTTGAATGATGTAATAGCCCCCTTTTCTCTACTATTTGTGCCAATTCCTTGTTGATCGGAAGTTGAAGCAATTGTAGGAGGAAATGAATCTTGTCGTCCAGGAAAAAATGTGATTCTGGGAGAGATTATTGAGTTAATTACACTCGATTGTAAAGTAACAGTGATGTAACCTGTTATAGACTCAAGGACAGATAACTTTGAACTTTGTTTCCTTTTCACCTTTAGGACTCATGTAGAATCTTGTCTTATCTTGTTTTATGCTGGCCTCGCGAAACAGTTCTCATTGCACATGACAAATATTATACAGATATTGACTGTCTAGAGGGGCAATATAACATTTGAGATCCTCGAGGGAAGTTATATTTTTGTCCAGGGACATTATATTTTTCCGAAGCGCGTAGCGCTGAGGAAAAATATAGTATTCCGAGACAAAATATAACTACCCAAGGGAAATTAAATGTTATGTTGTTCCCGAAGGAGAAAGTCAATATCTGTTATATTATAATGACCTATATAGATACAAAACAAATTCTGCTGACTCACCATTTTGGTCAATAATTTCGTCCAGTTCTTCCTCACCCAGCGAAGCGAATCGGCTCGCTGAAGCAGCCATTTTGACGACCACAAAATTTGTTCCAATTTCGTATTTCGCGCTGCTCACGATCGATCGATTACGTACGTTTAATTAATTGAACTGTACGTGTGACGTCATACCTCTGGATATAACGGCGTTATATTCCGAGGTATGACGTATTTTACGTCATGTTGGGAAACATAACACTTCTCATCCTTGTGACGTTGGTCACGTGACGGCATTTTGACAAATCACGCATCAGTATCTATATAGGTCATGTAATATTTATATAATATTGACTGGCCTTGAGGGGGATATCGAATATGTTGTCCGCAATAGAATCATATTGCCCCGAGACGAAGAAGAGGGCAATATGGTTCTTTTAAGGGCAACATTTTCGATATCGAAAGTAGAGCCAGCCAATATTATTATTATTACCCATATCATGTATATGCATATTTTGTAACAATTCGAGCGATCGCCAATAGGGTAAAAATGCCCGGATGTACCGTTTTTGGCGAATTCTCATTCAACTTCCGGGACCTGTGTACTTCCGGTGTATACGGATGCTAAGTTACAGTAACCGCGGTACACACTTCAGGAATTTTTCTTCAAACTTATCTAATAAAAGTTAAGGTAATCGTAGAATTGTCATGGCGAGCGTTTCTCAAGACTTCAAGAATATGACCGTTCTGCAGCTGAAAGCTTTTCTGACAGAAAGAGGCATTCCATGCAACGGAAAACGCAAACTCGAATTGGAATTGCTAGTACGGAGAGCCGCTGAATGTTACAGCGTTATTGAGCCTTGCGACCGGCAGGCGTCCGGCAGAAAGCGACGACGGGTGCCCGCTGCGGACGGCTCTGTTCGAGACTTAAATGACAAAGCCGTATCTTGGAAAGCTGATTTGAGAGGTTATGCACGGCCGCCGGGTCATTCACCGACCGGTCAGATTCCGGAAGTAACTAGGTCACAAAAGCTGTCCCACATTGCATAGCAAACGCACCCCGATACCTGCATCCGGGCATTTTTACCCTATTGGCGATCGCTCGAATTACAGACACGTCTGTTTGCTTGTCAGTCCCTCTGATTTCAGGTTATTCATACAGGTATGTAATTTTGGGAAAGCAATTGTGACGTAAATTGTTACCGCGCTTATCCGTTGTTTACGCCTTTGTACACTTTAGCGCGTACAAAGGCTTAAACAATGGATACGCGCGGTAACAGTGAAAAGGTGGAATCATAGACGTATAATAGATTTACTAGACGGAAAGCAGCACGCGCGGAAATCATTACGCGAATGGAATTAGGCCCCGCCTCTTTCGGATCATTTGAAGAGCCCGATAAGCACCCGATACGTTGCATTATTCATATTTCTTGTGCGTGTCAGTTTATTGTGAAACTTTGATTGGATGCTATG
Source organism: Heliocidaris tuberculata (assembly GCA_025618425.1). Taxonomy (NCBI): domain Eukaryota; kingdom Metazoa; phylum Echinodermata; class Echinoidea; order Camarodonta; family Echinometridae; genus Heliocidaris; species Heliocidaris tuberculata. Next base: position 30,154,182 of record CM046832.1, read on the forward strand.
TCATGAATATGTACATAATTCGATAGTATCGATCAAAATTTACTTGACCTCAACTTCGTCAATTCAAGACCTATTAATTATGCAGATTATATGCCAGACGTCATCCGCACGAAATGAGAGATGTTAGTTCAAAAGGACAAGGTGAGTAGAGGTCAAATTATCATTAAATTTCGTACATTTAGTTTATTAATAAAAATAACTTGTACAATTCTAGGTGATCTACGATAATTTATCTATATTTCAAAAGGATTCACAAGAGTTGTGTTGAAAAAGGATTGAAACAATTTTCTCTCGAAATTACAGTTCTAAATTTATCGTCGAGATGTAGTTTGACACGGAGATCGCTGTCCTCACACGCTGAGGCTCATGACAGCTACCCGGGCAGTCACGGGTCAGTTTCAGCCACTGGCGCGGTGGCTATTTCGACAGCGTCAAAAATTCAATACATGCAAACAAGTTGGATCTAAGAAGATCTAAACAGATCTAACGTTATTAAACTCTAAATGGTGATAGACTGTATTGCATAACCATAAGCTTAATTTTCTCATGTTGTTCATCTGTATGGTGCACACAAGCGTATTCGTTAGTCCAACTACGAGACTACGGTTAACGTTAGATTTGGAATCTGTGACTGTGTGGTGGGATTCTACGATATCGATGATTTTGATAAGATATGAATTAGTGCTGATATAAAATCATTAATGTTACACGAGGTTTACTGTTTTGAACTCTGAATATTTGTTGAAACTTTATTCCATAAACCGAAGTCTGAAGGATAGTCTATCTTGAGTAGATGTAGACTTGGCTAGGCCTAGGGCTAAAGCTGTGCTTGGCCTTGGGAGACAAAGTCAAAGAAGATCTAGATCTCTAACCATGTTTAATAAGAACTCTGTTCAACTTCACTTTCACGCCTGACTTTTTTTCGTTCTTAAAAGACTTGGATCTACTATATTTGGTTCAATTCATGCCATTTGGTCAATTAAACTGACTTAAATTAACTGGAGTCTGATAGAATATGATTTTTTTTGGGGGGGGGGGTGGAGGCAAATGTATTTTGGGCAAAAATTCAGTCTGGTTGTTAAAGCCAGTTTAGGGATCCCTGATCAAAATTTCAGACACACGTCACTAGAAAGTTTTGTTGCTGAGGCTGTTTCTTTTTCTTTCCAAGAAACTTATGTAGCTTGAATGCACCTTAATAAACATAAGATAGCTGATGATTATTGAATTTTGACCTTTGAAAAATAATGGATTGGAATTTATTTGCCTGATAAAAACAATTATTATCAGTGTAGCTATGAGTATGACTGTAACAAGAAAGACCCCCCAAAAATGACAACTCTTGTTTTCATTATTTTTCTTTTAACAGATCAAAATGGAAAGGAACCCAAGAAATGTTATTCAAACATTGCGCAAATGCAAACTGACCATACATGATGAAGCAGAAATCTAGCCTTCCTAAATTACAGGTAAGTTTACAGAACATTTCCTGAGTATCTATATGCTTATACATGTAAAGTGTAATTTGAATCATTTTATGATTATCATAAATATTGGAATTTAACAGGAAACAAGGAAATGAACTATAGAAGCAATTAGGGCTTCCAGGGGTCCCTAAATGTGTTAGTTAAAAGCATATTACAGATGCCCTTACTAGTTGCCATTGATTTTTTAATAGCTTGTCCTTAATGCAAACATTTTAAACCATTACCAACAAAGCCCAGCATTGTGTGTAAGCATGGAAAAGAAAGAGAAGATTACACTTCACATTTATTCACAATACAATCTGTGAAAACGGTCTCTTTTGAGCTTTGATCTATGATCTGAATTAGATGTATTTAGATGTTTGAGAAGATAAAAAAAAAGAAGTCACAATTAGTGGAGTACAAGTATTTCTGTGAAATATATATTGTGTACCTCTAAATTACTTTCATTTATACTTGCACTTATAAATTTATTTATTTATCCTCTTTTTACACAGCATGATTCTTTACAATGGATGGTGAAAGAATATTGAGATACACAATCCAGAGAAATGAACAAAGAGCAGATATACTGACCTGCATGCTCAAGCTTGGAGAGGTAGGCCTTTACTGTGCATAATTAAATTTGGCAATTACCCCCCCCCCACCAAAAAAAAGTTTTCAAAAAATATATCAATATAAAAAATATATAATAGGCCTATATCAGTAGTACACAGCTTGAAGAGGAAGCAAGTTATTTAAAACTATTGTAATTTCCTTTCCCTCTCACCTGAAAAAGAATTTTTAGTCAAATATAGGAATTTTACTTAATTTTCATAAGGATTCATCATTTCCATTTTCATGCTTACAAAAGAACTTAATTTTAATGAATGTGGGTAAAATAGCTTTTTATCAAGCAATATTCACTCTGTTTGAGTCATGCATATATACATATCTGGCACATTGCAGTCCTTTCTTATTGTTTACGACCTTAATAGTTTTTAATTTGTTCTATTTTCTCTTTTCATTCAACAGACTTACGGATTACCACTGCAGCTTTTCATTCCTGTAAGCTAGATCAGCAGTCTCACGAGTGGATACATGCAATGAAGTTGGCGATTTCATTCAGAATAAAACAATACAGATATCCCTAACAAGGGTTTCTGATTTGGAGGATTTTTGTTTGAATATTGCATTTGCTGAAATTCTAAAAAATAAGTGCCTTCAGCTGAATGAAATTTAACAAAACCTAGATTTGATTTATGTCAGTGACCATTTCAACAGTATAATAGAATGAAACAGTTGATATGCAAATTGCTTGAGAACTTGTGAGAAAAACCAAATATTCATTCAGTGATATACTGTACTAGTAAGTGATATGAAAATTTGACTTACCACTAGACTTCTGCAAGGATGTGCAATTTCAATATTTTTTTTTTTCAAATTATAAACTTGTTATTTGAATTGATATTTATTGTTATTAAATAGACAAAAAAAAAACAAAGGATTTAGTTCATCTCTTTTATCATTTTAAGGGGATGGAAAGTCATCTATTATATTCTTGAATGAGCGCCTAACAGGCAGCACATTTACTTGCTCTCTTAGTCATTTGACATTTTTGTGTGTTAACGTTGTCGCAAAGGCCTATTCTTTGTAACATCTCATGTGTCATCACCTACTGACCTTGGAGGATATAATTTGAGAGGTTTGATGCTGTAGATTTTATGTAGTTATATGTTTGATATTTTTGTTCTTACTTGTTTGGGTTTTCTTCATCCATGGCTTCCATACTGTACATATCTTCAATGTACAAGTACTCTATTGAGAAGCTGTGGACACATGCCAGAGCATTTTCATTGTGTCTGGCCCTGATAATCTTGTTCCTCTTGTGTGTATTGTCTAACAAATCTATTCATCCTATAGTGTCAATGAATAGGAACACAATGGGATTCACAAGATCTGAACTTTTTGAACTGAATAGTGATTTTAAGCTGCCTCCTGATGTATGGACACATATCAATGAATTGGGCCTCAACAAGAAACCATGTACACGTCGTGGTACAAGAAGTGGCCGGAGAAAGAGAAAGGATAGAGTTTCTTTTACAGTCCAGCCCAGCAGTCTTCATGGGGCTCCACCTAGACCCGCATCCTTGAAAACATTCCTATGGAATGCCCAGTCAATCTGCAACAAAACCATTTTGGCATGCGATCAAATTCTTGAAAAAGATGTTGAAATGGCATTCATAACCGAAACATGGATGAGGGACGGTGACAGTGTTATCCTTGGTGAGATTTGTCCTCCTGGTTTTTCCGTTCTCAGTGTCCCACGTGAAACTGATGGCCGTGGTGGAGGGATCGCTGCTATCTACAGAAGTAACTGGAATCTTAAGAACATTTCCGAAAACCTTCCAGAAGCAAGTTCTTTTGAATTCGCTCTCTTCTCTACCGTTCACGTGAACTTTTTGGTGATCTACAGACCTCCTTCTGCATCAATCACATCTGCAACCTTTCTGGAGGAATTTGAAGAAGTACTCAGCTGTGCTGATTTGCTGTCAAATAGACTTGTGGTTATGGGAGATTTTAACTTCCATATGGACTGTCCTTGTAAGGCAGAGGTGAGAAATCTCAACTCTTTGCTTACTTCATTGAACTACAAGCAGCTTGTGCAAGGACCTACTCATCGTCTTGGGCACACCCTGGACCTGATCATTGTCAAGGACATTGCCCCTATCATTCAATCATGCTTTGTGGATCAGACTCCTCATTCAGATCACTTCATGATATGCTTCGAGCTTGATCTACACATAGTCCGGTCACCCCCATCTAGGGAGGTGCACGTTCAACGAAAGTATAAAGCAATTAATCATGAAAAGTTCTCTCGGGATCTTCTCACTAAAGTGAACGCCATCGTGGAATCCTTTGATCCTGTTGACTCTGACTTGAATAACTTAGTCCTCCAGTACAATGCAGCTTGTCTGGAAGTCCTGGATGCTCATGCCCCCGCGACTACAAGGACATTTCCTGTTCGTGTCAAGCCGAACTGGTACACAGATGAGGTGATCGCCGCCCGACGTGCCCGTCGACGTGCTGAGAGACGCTGGCGCAAGACGAAATCAGAGGTCGATCGCAGGCTGTACATTGAATGTCAACGGAATGTCTGTGATATCATTGCATCTGCTAAGAAAGACTATTATGGTTGCAGATTTTCATCATGCAATACTAGAGACATGTATAAGACTGTTAATGAATTACTCAATGTCAGTAGTAATGTTCTTCCTGAATGCAAAGTTTCTTCTGATCTTGCAGAAGATTTCTCTAGGCATTTTGTCAATAAGGTAGTTAAGATAAGGGAGGATATTGAGAGTACCATTCCAAATGGATCTAGGTTGTCAAGTGTAACTGCAGGTGACCCTGATTGTTCATTCACTCAGTTTGATTCTATTAGTGAAAGTGTCTTGAAAAGTATGATTTCAAAATGTTCCTCAAACTCTTGTTCCTTGGATCCCATGCCTACTTGGCTGGTTAAGAGACATTTGACAGTTCTTCTTCCTGTACTGTTACGCATTGTAAATATATCTTTATCAACAGGAATGTTTCCAGAAGCACTTAGATCTTCTGTTATTACACCGGTACTGAAGAAATCTTCTCTGAACAGAGATGATTTCAACAGTTATAGACCTGTTTCTAATATACCTTTCCTAGGTAAGCTAATCGAAAAGGTAGTTTCTAAGCAGGTATCTGATTTTGTCAACCGGAATGACTTGCTTGATCCCATGCAGTCAGCGTATAGAGAGTCACATAGTACCGAGACTGCACTTCTTTCTCTGCAGAATAATGTGCTTTGTGCTATCGATAACAGGCAAGCTGTATTCTTGTTAATGCTTGACCTCTCATCTGCCTTTGATACAGTTGACCATACCATTCTTTCACTTAGGTTAGCTGAGGACTTTGGCCTAGGCGATAAAGTTCTATCCTGGTTTCGATCGTATCTTAGTAACAGGTCTAGTAGGGTTCAGGTCAAGGGATCTTTCTCAAGTGATCAATGTCTGAAATTTGGGATACCACAAGGGTCCATTATTGGGCCGCAGTTGTTTACTTACTACATTCGTTGTATAGGAAACATCATAACTCAGCATTCAATTCAATATCATGTATACGCGGATGATATTCAGTTGTTTACCATATTTGATCCTACCAAGCCAGGGGATGCAGCATGTGCATATTTCCGTCTCTCCAAGTGCCTAGAAGACTTACAATCGTGGCTTATCATGAATAAGTTGAAGTTAAATTCTGCCAAAACAGAGTTTTTCATTGCGGCGTCACAAAGCCATTTGACTCGTCTCAATAACCTTTCCTTTTCCATTGGTGATCAGAACATTCCAATTTCCTCCACGATTAGAAACCTTGGTGTTGTGTTTGATGGGGAGATGAAAATGTCTGATCATGTCACCCAATTATGTCGCTCCCTAAATTGGCAAGTATACAACTTAAATCGCATCAGAAGGTACTTGGATCAAGAGACGTGTCACAATGTTGTTAGAGCACTTCTGCTCTCCAGGCTTGACTATGGTGGGTGTTTGCTCGGGGGTATTAGTAAGCAGGACCTGGGCAGACTTCAACGTCTCCAAAACAAATGCGCTCGACTTATCTGTCAAAAACCGAAATGGTCCCATGCTACTCCATTGTTGCACGAATTGCACTGGCTCCCAGTTGCTGATAGAATACAATACCGAATACTCGTTCAAACTTTCAAATCTATGGCAACTACACTTCCTGTATACATCTCCTCACTCTTTCAGCAACATAGAACGTCATATTCTCTAAGATCTGCATCAGCTCCTTCTTTTGTCATTCCCAAATCCCATAAACAAGCTGGCTTTAAATCCTTTCAGTCCCTAGCCCCACGTCTCTGGAACAATCTCCCATCATTTTTAAGAAACAGTGCTTCATTAGACATCTTCAAAAAACACCTGAAAACTTACTTGTACAACTCTGTCAATTAGACTGATTGACAAGCGCCTTGTACCCTAGGAGACAAGGCGCTATATAAATCCAAGTATTATTATTATTATTATCAAGTTACCTTTAACATTTACATATTCTGAGAGCTTTTTAATTCTAACTTGAATTCTCATTTTAGTGATAATGTTCATGTGATATACTTTAAAATAGAGTATTCAAAGGGGGGGGGGGCAGGGGTTCCATAACTAAAAATGTTAAATGAAAAGTTTGTGTGAAAGGTAAGCCAGAGTTAGAATGGAATGAGAAAGATAAAAAATGAGAGAAAAAGCAGTGGTATCGCTCGAGGGGTGGGGGTGGAAGGGGGCAGTATCAGATTTAGGGGGCACTTCCGGCCCATGCCCCCCTTGATACAGAGTGACATACCTTTAGTATACAACTTCAAGATTGTACCCCCTCCCCCCGCCTCCTTTGAAATGACCTTTTTCAACTTGTCAGAGAATTTTCTGCAATGTGTGCCCCATCTTTTACAAAATCCTGGATGCACAACTGGTGTGGCGGGATGGCAATACACCTTAATATTTGTAACGTTTCAAACTGTCAGTATTTTGGCATGTCCAAAAATATATAAAAATATAAACTTCAGTTTTACTTTTTCATTGTTGGAAATTTGTGGGAATTTTTTTTCTTGGCACAGTTACTATTGCCCCATTCATAATTCTCTAGCGACACCCCTGTCATGCCTGCGTATGTGAAAGGGAGAGTGAAGACAATAAGCTTTGACTGGAATGGTCAATCATAAGTTGATGGAAATGAATAGTATTGTATAAGACTTGTGATTGAGTGGTGACTTACAGGCATGAAAGCTGGAAAGGAATGGCAACAGTGGCGTCTGGACCTTGGCGTCAAGAGGGGTTAAAAAAAAAACCAGGGTTATCAATGGCGACAATTCCCCCCCCCCCAACAGCCCTCCAAAAGTCGCTCGGGGGGGGGGGGGGGTCGAGAAATTTTTCGCCAGCCCTCCCAAAGTCGCTTAGTGGATCGGGGGGGGGGGGTATCAGATTTTATGGGGTCCAGTTTTCCTCCATAATTCTCTGACAAGCATTAAAGAAAAAAAAAGAGGAGGTCAGTTCCGAAAATTGTTCGCCAGCCCTCCAAAAGTCGCTCAGTGGGGGGGTGTCGAGAATCTTGTTCAGGAACCTGATAACCTTTTTTTTTCTTCAAAACTTGTCAGGTGGCACTCTGCCCCCCCCCCCCCTTGCCCCCGGCCCCTTGGGTACGTTAGTGAATGGCAACATATAAATTTTACTCACAAATGCAAAGTAAAAGTTAGAAGATAATTCTTCCCGGTATTTTGATTGTTCCAGTGGCGCTCAGTGAGGGGGGGGGGGGGGGAGTTATCAGATGTTTTCCTCCATAATCATAATTCTGTGACAAGCAAAAACAAAAAACAAAAAATTCTAAATTCTAAAACTCTGCTTGAAGGGAGACCCGTATTTTTTTCTTCTCGCCAGCTCTCCCAAACTCGCTCAGTGCGGTACTTTTTTCCCCCAGCCCTCAAAATAGACGCTCGGAGGGGGGGGGGGGGGGGGGGGGGGGGGGGGTTATTACATGTTTTCCTCCATAATTCTCTGACAAGCAAGAAAAAAAAATTATGCCCCCTGCCCCCCCCCTCCCCCTCAGCTACGCTAGTGGATTGTTCCTTTTAATAAAATAAAAAATCCCTTTCAAAAAAGAACAAATGTACACTTATATTATTTTTAAAAAATAAAAATAAAAAGATCATTTACATCAAGACTCCCCAGCCCTCAGAATAGACGCTCGGGGGGGGGGGGGGGGGGGGGGGAGGGGTATTACATGTTTTCCTCCATAATTCTCTGACAAGCAAGAAAAAAAAATTATGCCCCCTGCCCCCCCCCCCCTCCCCCTCAGCTACGCTAGTGGATTGTTCCTTTTAATAAAATAAAAAATCCCTTTCAAAAAAGAACAAATGTACACTTATATTATTTTTAAAAAATAAAAATAAAAAGATCATTTACATCAAGACTCCCCAGCCCTCAGAATAGACGCTCGGGGGGGGGGGGGGGAGGGGTATCACATGTTTTCCTCCATAATTCTCTGACAAACAAGAAAAAAAAAAGGGAGGAAAAGTTGTCGGGGGCACCCTGCCCCCCCCCCCCTCCCTCAGCTACGCTAGTGGATTGTTCCTTTTAATACAATTCAAAATCCCTTCTAAAAAAGAACAAACGTACACTTTAAAAACAAGAAATCATTTATATCAAGACTAACTAAAAAGTTAAAGAAAAACGTCAATTAACTAAAGGACCCCATTCCCTCACCCCCAAATGAAGATCATCCTTTCTGTTGTGAAAACCATCCCTGAAAAAAAATCCTACACTGCAAGAGGGGTTTTTTGTTTTTGTTTTTTTTCATTATACATATATGTTTCATTTATTTATTCATTTATTTATCATTTATCCTTTATGCATATCAAATGAATATATTTACCGGTATTAAGTATATCAACAACATAAGAGACTTATGCCACTGGTGACGTGTCAAGTACTTTACATTTACTTTTACATTATCTGTATCCATGATTAGATTTGATTCGGTCTGTCCGGTTACATTTTTAGCTTTATTTACTTGTTTACAAATTTGCAAAGCGATATATTTTTATTCGGAGATCGATTACAATTAAAGTGCATTGACCGAGTACCGTCTGCCACAATTAGAAATTACCGACGCTGATTCGCCGAATCTGTACGTTGAAGCGATGAATACATTACCATAAATGCATATATTACTGAATTTGACCTTTCTTACTGCGCATGCTCTAAGCTGATGCGCGTAATGTGTTTCATACCGCGTACAAACTAATGCTACTCTCGGGGAGCATCTTACAAAATGAATCATGCATTTACGCTCATGAATTATGCAAAGGTGCTTATCGGGCCTTCTAATGGACCCCGACAAGATGGCGGAGCTTTAGGGGCCTGGGTGGAATACAGCAAAATCATTATATAGTCTATATAGATACGAATAAGTGATTGATCTAAATGCCATCACGTGACTAGAGTGCAGGGATCGCCAATGTTATATTTTCGGTTTTGACGTCACCTCGGTCAACATAACGCGTTATTTAGTGAAGTATCAGCGACACTTTCATGGTGGAGAAACTGAATTCCTTGAAAGAATTACATGGTGTAACCCTGAAAAACTAATCTACAATAACGCGTTATGTTGACCGAGGTGACGTCACTCACTGCATAGTGTGAAGCGCTAACTATATTTTTTTTTACAGCGCAGCTACAGTCGTGATCGATATCTCGCCCGCGAATTTCAGACTTCTTGCGAACGAATATACAGTCATGGCGACTTCCCCCGCTTGTCGGTTTCACTCCCTCGACGAGGAGGAATTGGACAGAATAATCAACCAAACTCCCGTCGTACAAAAGCAGTAGTGAATTCATCCGTTACCATACTTCATCAGTATTGCGAGGCAAAGGGATCATCAATTACAGATATTGAAGATTAGACTATATATAATATAACATAATTGCCTGGTGTAACGCTTTAAGAAATAACACTTCATCTCCCCTCCGAAGTTATATTTTTCCCTCGGGACAATATTTTCCCTCAGCGCTGCGTGTTTCGGGGAAAAATAAAATCCCTTGAGAAAAATATGACTTTGTCGGGGAAATAAAATGTTTTATATCCCTCATCGTAAGATTGTTGCATTAGGAGTGTACACAACAAAAAAAATGAATAGTTTTACCAGAAAAGCCGTTTCTTGCCGTCTAGTTCGTTTTTTCTGCTGACGTCATCGAATAGTTCATTTTTTCCCCATCACCAGAGGGGAAAAAATGAACTATTCGATGACGTCTGCGGGAAAAAATGAACTATTCATTTTTCCAGCCCCCCCCCCCCCATAAGCAGCTGCTCAGCCTGAGCGCGTACTATATTGTGACGACATTCATTCGCGCGTATATATTGTTTTAGGCATGCGTATTAAATGATGTCATCATTACGCGTTTGATATCCACGCAAATTCACCCCTTCTTCAAACTTTAATGTTTTTGTATTCGTGTGCGGTCTATTATACCCTACATGCAGATGATCAAGTAGATGAGTAGAATTAAGCTTTTGTTCAAGATGACGGATATAAAACAAATATACAATGACTCTCTCTCGGAACAAGTTAAAACTATTAAACTATTCGCACTCAAGAACACCAAATAGTACTATTCTCCCTCGGGTCGATGGCCTTCGGGAGAATAGTACAATTTGGTGTTCCTTCGATAGTTTTAGACAGATCCTCGAGTGCCATTGTATATTTGTATGATATTAAACCTCTAGGCAGGCAGTATCTGTACATACCAAAAAGTGTGTTGCATTCTCAACCATGCGCGCGCGCGTATCACTTTCCCTCTGCGATTCCCTCCATAGAACCCTGTACATTAATTATGAAAAACGTAAATTTCAACTTTTAGAAATACTTATATCTTTTTCACTTTTTAACAATTTAATTCAGTTAAAAAGGAATATGAATATTGAAGAAACAAAGAAGCTGCTGAGCATAAAAATGTAATCATCTCATATGTAGAATTCTGGCCAATTTTGTTTGAAAACGGCCTTTTTATGTTGCCTCACAAAAACGTAGAACACCCAAATTACACGTGTTTCTATGGGGAAAGTAATCGACTCGCAGTGACAAGGTAATTTTGTTAATTGGTTAGCAGTGCTGTTAATGGTGGGAATTAACCAGTTAAAAGGTTTCTTAAAAGAGTAAGAGTTCTAGGTTTGACCTTTCTTATTTTGACTTCTACTGGTTTTGTAGAATTCTGGCCTTTTTATGAATTAGTTATGAAATATTTTGTGTTTTTAGACTGATTCTGTGCGCGCGCACCACTGATCTCTACAGAGATCAGTGGCGCGCACGTGTCATTCTGATGACATTCAGGCTACGCGCAGATGCAACAAATTGCGCGAAACTTATTGACATGAATGTTGCCCTCTTTTTTAGTACATTGGTCTATGGGGAAATCCCGGAAGAGGGCAATATGGCAAATATTGCCCGCTATGGTTGCGGATTCGGAGTAGCGCGCAAAATACGGCTTTTTATTTTGCAGCTAAAATGCCCTGTATAGGTAATAATCCACTATGCAGCACTTTCTGTGAAAAAAAGGGAGGTTATTATAGTGAAGCTGTAAGGAAAGGCATCAGCAGGGGCATGGTTAGGAGTGTGTGGGTGCGTGTGTGTGTGCGTGCGTGTGTGTGTATATACGTGTTTCTTGTTTCTGCTTCTTATGGCAAGCCATCGGGGTCTACTTACGTCTACTCACCACGCGTACTTGATTTTCGATACACGTACCTATATTGACCAATCAGAAGCCAGTATTCAGTACGTGTACTGTTTTTGGTCATCACGTCACGTGTGTTTAAGGGTACGTGTACTTTACTTTTACAGACGTTACTGACCCCTCCGGCCATAGGTGGCCAAAGGGTTCAGAAGCGTCAGTTAATGTAACGTGTGCTTTGTCATTTAGGTAACGTGTACTTTGACTAGTCATTACGTGACGTCTATACAATTACGTGTGCTCTGGTCGTTACGTGACGTCAGCTAAGAGTTAGTCTATTTCCAGGATTTTTTTTTTTTTTTTTTTTTTTTTTTTTTTTTTTTGTCAATAAAGCAAACCATGTACGTTAATAATATTGTTCAATAAGGGAAGTATAGGGCTTGGCAGGGGCTCAGGGTGTTTAATATATTTCTGTTGGTGGCTGATTATTAAGTCGTCCTCTAATTTTTTTAGAGTAGTAGTAGTAGTAGGCCTACACTCTTTTTAGCAAACTAACAAAAATCAAAGTAAAGTATAAACCGTGCGGAGTTGGTTTATTATTGTCATTTCTACTACTACTACTACTACTACTACTCATTTTTATTTCATTATTATGATTGTTACTATCATAATTATCATCATCATTATAATTATTATTATCATTATTATTATTATTATTATTATTATTATTATTATTATTATTATTATTAATAATAATAATATTGTTTTATTGTCGTCATAAGAATTTGTCATAATAAAATTAATGTATAAAGTTTATTCATAAATACCATGTAATGAGCGGAGGAAAGAGAAACAAGTTGATGATTTAGATTAGGAGAACTCCCCACATGTACAGCTCATGTTTACTATATAGCTAGTGCATACAAAGTATACAAACTTCTACTGCATGGACACTATTCACGCTCTTATCCTCCATCTGTTGTGCAATTAAGGGTCATGACCTCTGTGGACTCGTTGTCATGACCACTGGAAGGCCGCCTGTTTACCCAAGGATTAACCAGGGAATCCTAGTTACATTAATACATTCCCATGCTATAACCAAGGAGTTATCTGCTATAATAAGTGTAACGAGACATCCTCGTCCTCCTCCCCCCTCCCCGGTGAAAAAATGTGAACCCCCTCCCCCCCCAAAAAAAAAAAAAGAAGAAGAAGAAGAAGAAGAAGAAGGAGAAGAAGAAGAAGAAAATTGAGTGTAAAATAATGATGAGTAAATGATAAAACAAACGGTTTGTTTTCTTAACAATTAAAGAAAAAAATCTTCTTCATCGGTTGTTACACTCCTTGGCATTATATACTTGAACTTTGAAAAATCATAGAAGATTTGTAATCCATGTGGAGGCAGAGCTAGATTCCACTAAATTTCGTCATAGGGCCTATAATAAGGCCGGGGGGGGGGGGGGTGTATCGGCTGTCAATGTCACACAGGCCTAATGAATATTCTAGTCGGAAAGGCGTTAGTGAAAAGACTGTTGATAAATTCAATGTATTCATTAAAACAATTATTTTTTTAAAGACTGAATGTTCGTACGTTATATAGGGAGGGGGCGGGGGGGGGGGGTGTGACTGTTGCTGGGATGGAACAAGAACACACGCAAACAATTGTATGCCTATTATAAATTAAGAGAGATCATTTTCTCAATGAAGCAGTCTAATAAATAGTTACATGAAAGGGGAATTTCACCCTGGTATTTAGCTGATTTAAATAAAAGCAGAAAATATAATTTTTTAGTACTGCAGGGCAAATGGGATGGGCCCTTACAAGATACGTCACGGAGTCAGTTGCCAAGTTGTGTTTGATTGATTACAACTTTAAAAAATTAATAACATTCTCATTTCTTATCAGATTTTACTCAAACTTTTATTGGTCTGTTATTTCAATTTTCCCCATTCCTTTAACATTATTAAAACAATGTAAGAAAGAAAAATGTATAAATGTATCTGAATTTTCACTTTTCAGTTTGAAATTCAGTGTTCAGTGAGGGCACTGGGATTTTAAAATTGCATAGTGGCAGGATGGGGGCATTATTAAAAGAGGAAGTGGGCATAGCTCACTGAAAGTGATAAGGGGCATTTATAAGAAGGGGAAAGGGGGGGGGGAGGGTACTTATGAACAAAACCGTCACTTATCAGACAAAAATAGGCTGAATCTACTTGAAAATGTGGGGGTATTGTGCCCCCAGCCCCCTTGGGAGGGGGAGGGGGGGGGGGGGGGGGGGGGGGGGTGGAGAGGAGGGAGGCTGTCGTTGTGATACCGAGGGCTAATTGTGCTCGGGGGTAACTTTCCGGCGGGGGTTATTGTCCTTGGCTTAGATTCATCTCTCACCTCCCACGAAATTTTTGAGCTTAGAAATAATAATAATAATTATAATAATAATAATAATAATAATAATAATAATAATGATGATGATGATGATGATGATGATGATGATGATGATGATGATGATGATAATAATAATAATAATAATAATAATAATGATAATAAAATGTTACAATTATATAGCGTATTCCGTGAATACTTCATTGCGCTTTACAATGTCATTTATTATTATTACCCAAGAGAGGTAAACGATGCACTTATTTTACTAGTTTGGAAAGAAAACTGATAGTAGGAAACTGCATATACACCTAGGTGTGGATGTGGAAGGGGGTTCTCCTCCAACCCTGAAAAATTATAGTTTTGAGGAGTGGCGAGTTGTGTTGGAGGAGTGTATTCCATAACATGGCCCACGGAACCGGGGGGGGGGGGGGGCTGGGGGCTGCAGCCCCCCCCACTTGTTTGAATAGACACGTTTCATAAATTCCCCGAAAAAAGGTGCGAGATTGTCATTATTCAAGTGAAATCAAATCAGCCCCCCCCCCCCCCACTTTCAAAAATGCTTCGCGGCCCCTGCATAACTATAGCTTATTCGAACTTTTAAAAGACTAACTGGATGATTATTCACTATAACGATTTAATTTCCTCACTTTACTGAAAGTTCCTATTATTTCTAGAATTTTCAAGGGGGCAACTTGCCCTTACCCTTTACCCCTCTAAATAAGATATCGAAGTCCCTTCGCACTGTAGGGAGCTTTTGTATTTTCAATCTTCTGAATTTGCAAAGAGAGAGATTTAAGGAAAATGAGAAGTCACTGCCCGCTCTGGTGACGCTCCTGCGCCCTTCGTAATTTATTTTATATATTTCAAATTAGGCTGGTTGGTGAGGAAAACTCCTTTCGACATTTCATAGAGTGGCCCTTTCATCCACGATTTTCTGACAAAGAGTGCGCAGGTTTGGCCAAGAATTAACGTTCCTCTGTGCATGTAGCCAGACCCCTCTATCCCATAACGGCATCAAAAACAAGTACCTTCGGACGGGCTCCCGTGTCTTCTGGTAAAGGTTATGCCCCCCCCCCCCCGGCATGTTCATGTTGTAAAGGACATGGGAGCGACCTTATCAGGTACATTCATTACCACGAGTGAGTTGCCACTGACTTGAATTTGAAGCATCGCAAATGGCCGAGCACATTGATGTCCCCCCCCCCCCCCGCCGTTCCACTCTATTTAAGAAAAAAGAGAAAAGGGGGAGGAAAAGGGGAAAAAACTAGGAAAGACCAATTTTGGGACGATTTTCACCTCCTATTCCAGCAGCGAGGTAGACTGTTAATTTTATTCCATGTTTAGTATATTTTCATGACAAAATTAAATTTTTATTATGAATAAAGATTCAAGTTTGGCTTGGTCCCTTTGTTCACTCGCAGAAAAATGTTTCGTTAGGATCTTGAAAGTTTTTAAAAACTTCCTGTAACTATCCAAGGTAAAGTGCCTCAAATTCATTTCCACAAAGTGTTTGAGGTCAATATCAGTTTTGTTTTGTTTTTTAATCAGGGAGGGGCGGGGCAGTTTTATAGTTTGTCCCGGGCACCATAATTCCCTAGATAAGCACTTTTTATGACATTCCTATACCACAAGTTAAGTGCCTATCAAACGCCATAGAATGCCCACCCCCCACCGCCCCCCCCCAAAAAAAAAATAGGACGGGGGAATTGACTGGATCAGTAAGAAAAGTGCAGTATTAGAGGAAGGTTGTACATACCGGTTATGCTAGAATCCGTGTATAATGAATAGTCACTGGATGCCTATATGGAGTATGCTGCGCCGGCGAAAGGCCCCTCCCTCCCCCCCCCCCCCCCATTTTCGGACTATTACGATATGCTGCTCCACCATTACGTTTCTGGTTAATCTAGCTACTTTTTGTGCAATTCATATTCATGGGCGCTGGGCAGACATTTCCCCGTAACTTGGTCTCACTCCGTCATTTTCTTTCCACCTACGACTTGAAATGTCTTGCTGAGTGTATCTATCAACTGAATTCACCGGTTCAGCTCACTTGGAGGTAGGCGGGGTAGGATGTAGCACGGGGGCGACTCGTAGGCTATAGGCACAACCCAAGACTTGATGCCAGCCAGTGGCTCTTTTTAATATGTGGGGTCATAGTATCAAGGCCAGGGGCGGCTGAGCGTCTTTCAAAGTGGGGGTGGGGGCAGCAAAAAAGGGCACTTATTCGGGGAAAGGAGGCACCTACAAAGGGTGAACATAAAGCGAAAAAAGGACCATTTTGTGACACTGGTATAACCCTACAGTCTAATTAGTATAGTTATTATCAAGCATCACCTTCCTTTTTATTGTGGTTCTGGGCATCGTTTCATCAAACCGTCATAAGTACAAGTTCGCCGACACCCCATTGAAACGCATGTTAATGTTGATACACGCGTTTCAATGGGATGTCGGCGAACTTGTACTTATGACCGTTTGATGAAACGCTGCTCTGGTCACTACGTCAGCTTTCCTGATACGCAGTTGTGTGTAATGGTCTAACGATTCATGTGCGAGAAAGCTAAGCGAGCGAGCAAAAATTGTCAGACTTTTTTTCTATTGCTGGAGTCCTTGAGTTATACATTATTTACAGCAATATACATGTACAATGAAAATGACAGCAGCAAATCTAATTGGGGGAATGTCGAATGATCTTTTAATTTATACATTAACCCTGTCGTTTTCTTTAGGATTACACCGATATACATACTTTCTGCGATCTGCTTGATTTCATTATATACTGTAAGAGCTAGCGAGCGTAGCGAGCGAGTTATGGGGACATTTTCAGAAAATACTGCACTTACTTGGTGTAAATTATTGGCACATTCGAGCGAGCGGAATGAGAAATGTTGTAGTAATATGGGTACTTGAAAGCCGCACCGATTCTTTGTAGCTAGATATGGCTCTTTTTGTCCCCCCCCCCCCGAAAAAAAAAAGAGAATACGGGGCAATATTTAGATTCGAAAAGGGGCACTTATCAGAAGGAGAAAAGGATAGTTATCAGAGAGATAAGGTGGCAGTTATCAGATTTGAAAAGGGGCACTTTTCAGAAGGCCAAAAAGGGGCGCTTATCAGAAGGGGAAAGGCACTTATTAGAAAGGAAAAGGGGCACATCTAGTAGTAAAATGGGCACTTATCGGAGGGAAAGGGGGCATTTTTCAGAAATAAAAAGGGCACTTTTGGGGTACTTGAAAAACTGGGGGCATTGTGCCCCCTGCCTCCCCCCGCGGGCGCGCCGCCCCTGACCAAGGCTTTTCTTGATATAAATTTATTACTGCTCTTGCTAATACAGCTAATACTTGCTTTTTTCTCTCTTCTTTTTTGTGCAGGGGCAAAACCCACTTCATATGACATACAACATACGAACATCATACATTATGTAAATTTCTTTTGAATACTTTCTATCCCATCCTGATACCTCTCCAGCTGACGTATCTCAGTGAATGGGGATTAGGTCATTTATTCGGAGGCGTCTGACGGACATCCCCCACCATTTCAAATTTAATGTCTTACAGTGGGCACGATAGAGGGAGTTCTGCCGCGTATTTTCATCCTATTTCATTTCGTTATTTTTCCTACCCCTTTCTATTTTTTGTCTTGCAATTATGAACATTTACGACTGGAATTCACCAGGCAGCCCTTCCCTGCCGATCATTATTATCATTCTTATCGAGAAGGGGGGGGGGGGGTAAGCCATGGGGTCTTATCACTGTTGTAGCCCAACAATGTCATCCAGATGTCACTTGTAATACGTGGAATCATGCTTGATATTTATCCCCTGACTTTTTTAAATATTGAGGTTCTCCTACTGATCCATTCAATTCTGCCCTCCTCCATTCACCCCCTTTTTTTTTGGGGGGGGGGGGGAGGGGTACAAGCAACCATTTAAGATGACGTGTGGCATATTATTCTGCTTGAGTGCATTGGGTATGATACCTTTCCAACCTAGGCCTACCTCGCTCAATGAGGGAGGGGGTGGGGGCGTCTGGCGGGCATCCGCGCATCTGCCGCAATTTAAAATGTCTGACAGTGCATGGCCATTCATGATAGCGGGAGTTTTGATAACCCCGACCACACTGTTCGATTCACACGTCCGTTTCCTTACATGAACAAAGCAAGAGAAATCAGAAGAAGATGGAAAGGGAATAAATGAACAAGGAAAACAATAGACGAAGAGAATATTTTAATAGGACGATACAAAAAGTGGCAGAGGGGAAAATACAGGGCTGCACCGACGTACCAATGCACATACAAAATGTGATTTTTTTTTTTCTTTCTTGTGATTACGTGTTATTTATTCCCTTATGGAAACCAAGTAAAACAATGAACATATATAAAACCAGAAACAGACATGCTTTCAGAAATATAGTCCTGCAATAAACCTTTCTAAGGGCGCACTAATTTCAAGTTTGTTAACACTGTAAATGATGTTTCTATAAGTGGAAAATATAATGCATGATTTTTTTTTAAATGGAGGGGGGATTCAGAGTTTTATTGGAATTCCACGGTATTAATAAGCATAATGAAACGAATCTCTAGTGTGTAAACATGGAGGGCTTCAGCCCCCTAGCCCCCTCCCCCCCCCCCTTCCCGTTCTGTGGCCTACGAATTTGTTCATTATAGGGCCGGCCCCGCAAGTCCTGACAAAATTTTTTTTTTAAATAGCGGCCCGGATCCCCGTCAAAGAGGGGGATACTGTGTAAATTTAGTTTTCAGGTTTTAAAATAACCCGAACCTTCGGAAAAACGAACCTACGGAAAAAAACGAGCCTACGGAAAAACGAGTGTCCCCACGCAAAACAAGGGATGATAAGCGTGCTTCACGTTTTGCAATTTTGGAGGGATAAAATTTCTAAATCTTCCACTTTCAAAATAACATGAAATATATATGTATGAAAAAATAGGGGAATGGGCTTCTTCGGGGGGGGGGGGCGGGGGGTAGGGGGGTTGTAAGCAAGTAGTAAGCTTTTGAGGTGGGCCTTCAGAGTGTTTGCCCCACCCCCCAAAGAAAAATAAATATAATAAATAAATAAATAAAATAAGCTAGGACCCTTCCGGGGCACCTGGAGCGTAGCGCCGAAAGTAAACAACAACAAAAAAAAAAAAAAAAATGGGGGGGGGGGGGTTAGAATGATGAAGCCTCACCTTTTAGAGTACTAGAAAGCTCATCGCAATGGTAAATTTGATTGTCGTGGAGTGGGGGCAAAAATACTTCCCCCGATAAATGGAAGCAAGCATCTGCCACATTGTGTGTATCAATACACGAGGGAGGATGGTGACCGTGTGAGAAAATTTTGGTTTTAAATGATGAAAGTTTGCATTTTAGAGCACTAATAAGCTTATTAAGCCTATACATCGTTGTAATGGAAAATTATTATTACATGTAATTTTCCTTTTCTGTTTTTCTTGAGAGTTTTTTGCCCCCAAACTCGAGGGCAGGAGGGCTATCATGCAAGTACAAAATGTAATTTTCTTTTTTCATTTTCTTCTTTTTTTAATGATTGCCTGTCCGATCTTCTATTATGAAAACAAAGGAAACGGTTACCTTTCCCTCATTTTCAGTTTATGCAAAAGTGAAGATAATAGACCACAAACCGCAGTATACATGTCTTGAAAAAAAGGCTCATGAAATAGGGCACCCCTAATATCAAGTTGGCTAGGCCTGAAAACGATGTTGGTATACGTGGAAAGACATAACAATTATTAGTTCACGGGCCACAGAGCGTTTGAAAAGTGGGGGCAGTAGGTTGAGCATGAGTAAGAGCATAATATATTATTATTAATATAAGCAAAGGGGAGTGTGTGTGTGCGTGTATGTGTGTGGAGGGGAAGCCTGCACTCCCTAGCCAGATCAGCCCCCCCCCCCGGTTCAGCGACCCCTGAACTTGATCATGATAGAGCCATCCATTTTCATAACAAAGAGGGGAATCCTTATAATCGGGATTTGTTTTCCCAAACTCTCATAGTCATATCCCACATCCCCTAGTTATGTAGAGAATAGAAGCGGTCTCATTTAAAAAAAAAAAAAAAAAAAAAAAAAAAAAAAAAAAAAAAGCCTTGAATTAGACCATTTCAAAGTAGACGTGACGTATTGAACAAAGCACACGTAATTGAACAGACGTGACGTGACGTAAGGTCACGACAGAGTACACGAAATTGGGTACACGTCACGTAACGAGTAGACGTGACGTACCGTTTGGTTTTACGTGACGTCTACTGGGTACGCGTACTAGTAGACGTAGGTAGACCCCGATGGCTTGCCATAGCTTCTACGTCAGCTAATTTCCTCCAAAATCATAATTTCACAACATCGATATTTTTTAATACAATTACTGGCGAGGGTCTGTTCCATCCAGTGATACTATGAGTACTGACAATATTTCACGCTCAAGTGAGTACTGGCTTCTTTGTAAAACTCGCAAAATATGGTTTGCGCAAAAATGCCTGTCTTGAATTTGATGGAAGAGCCTATAAGGCAGTAACTTCATGTTCTCTGTTAAGTATTATTTAAGTATTTGAATAATCATTTATTCCTTAATCGTATACCTATCCGCACACTCCTACCCCTCCCACCCCCACACACATAAACATACATACACACGCGCACACACACTCAAACGTCCTACCCAAAACATCTGCACACAATTCCACTTTTGACTGGAGCATGTCGAATGGATGCAAACTGTAATGCATTACAAGAAGATGGACCTTAAATGTTCCATTTTCAAGAAGGGAGAGAGAAAAAAAATCTGGTTTTGAACAGTTTATATTGTTCCTCCCCCCCCCCCCCCCCCATATCTTCAAACCAGTTAAGGATGCGTCACTGTCTGGAGCATATCGAAAGAATGCACTGTACTGCATGATGGTATCTTTTACATATACATGTTTAATTGAAGAAATGTTAGAACATTAGTTTAATCAATAGATTTGCTTTAAAAAAATTCTTATTCGTTATGTGGTTTTGCAACTTTTAACTCTTACTGTGCCAAGGGGTTTAGCTCTTTTCAAAATTTTACAAAAATGTGATCAGTGCTTACTTTTCAAATATCTGTACTTCATTAACCATCTATTATTTCACAAAATGTTGTGTACAAAACTTGTAGGAAATTTATTACCATTTCTTATGATATCAAACATCATTACTTTACCCAACTTTGTGCATAAGAATTATTGAAAATTACATTTGAGTTTCTTTTTTGTCCATTATTTTTTGGTTTCTCATTTGTTTACTATTGTTTAATGTTGAAATGATATAATATCTTTTTGAAAATCTGCAATTTTCTCTGAAAATTTCTATGGTAGCATATAATTATAATCATTTATTTAGAATGCTTGATTTATGCTCAAAATTTTGATATATTTTGACTGCCATATACCTTTCCTGTGGTCAAGCAATTGGTGAATGAAAATGACAAGTCTATCTGTCACATATACATGACATCGGCACTGAAAGAGTTAAGAGGAATAAAAAAAAAAAAAAAAATGTAAATGCTAGGGTTTTACTTCCTTTATTGCATTCACACTCTTCAGGCAAAAATGGGTATTGATGCAGATGATTTGTGCTGGCAAGACACCACCTGCAGTGGTGATGGCAGTTTTGTTTTTGTTTTTGTTTTGTTGTTGTTGTTGTTGTGTGTTTTTTTTTGTTTTTTTTTTTTGGGGGGGGCAGTAGTGTATCCAGCCATTGGGTGAAGCTGGTGTAGCTTCTTCTTGAAGGCCCGGGGAAGAAATCAGTACAACTTCCTTTGCTCTGATGCTTGTACAACAACGGAGCTGTCTTGGGAGTATCCCGCCCCTCCCCTTTACCAATTTCTGGATACACCATTGTGGGTGTGCACTACTAGGTATAGGGTAAAGGATTGAATGACAGTTCAAATCAATTATTGATACTTAAGAGAGAAAATGCAGTTACTGCTTGATACTCACTTTGATCAAATTCAAGACCTAGGAATTTTTGCGCAAACCAAATTTTGCAAATTCCACTAAGGTAGCTAGTACTCAGTACTAATAGTGTCATCCAGTGAAACAGACCCTCACTCATAATTGTTGAAGGAAACATTATATCGATACTGTGAAATTATAATTATGATTTTAGACGATATTTTCAGAGTGAGTACTTTTTTTGATACGCACTGTAAAGCTATAAAATTTGTACATCCAACAACACGCCAGACAGTCTATACCTGTAGAAAATTACTTGATACAATGAAAGTCAAGTGTTTTTTGCTTATCTTTTGGATTATGCGATACCACTATGAGTGCTGTTTCTGTGTACTTCTATAAAAAGAATACATTTCAGATGACCTACCATCATATTTATCTATTTTCACGTAATCGCCTGTACGGATGTTATTCCGGATGAGAAAAAAGTTCATCCTTGTCGATAGTCCAGTGTCAGTTGTTTTTTAAAATCTGCAATCAATTTTAAAGTGGCAAAGGGAAGGAAGCTTTGATTCCCAGGGTAAATGCTCATGTTGTGTCCAGGGTGCTGCTACTTGTACCTGCATAGTTCTAAAAGTTGCCCTGGATGCCTTGATTTCAATTTCCTGTGTGGACGTCACTGTTAAAGACCAGATTTAAAGATCCTTGATATCTGCTGGCACGAGCTTGGTCCCCATCATTTCAGTCCTGTCGACTGCACTGTCAAGATCGACATGGGGATTCTCTTAATATGTCTTTTCGCCATTTTGGCGACACAAACTAGTTGTGACCCTCTGACTGGACCAAGGGTCACCGTCAATGAAGGTATCGTGGAAGGAATGACAGTTCGGTACCAACAAGAAACTCAGCTTCAGGTCGACAAGCCAATCGATGTATTTCTGGTAAGCAATCTCGAAAAAAAGAAGCGATTTTAATCAAACTAAATGTCTGTATTTTATTCATACCAAAATAGCAACAGACACATGATACGAATTTTGTGATATAAATTTGAACAAACTCAGATATTACTTAACGTCAGAGTAAGATAGTGTTAAGCGGACTTTATCTTTGGGACAAGGAACTTTATAGATCCAAGTAAGAACAGAGAAAAACCAATTTAACAAGAGCCAGCCATGATTCTAATTACACTTTCCAAACAAAAAAGTTTAATTACAGCACAATAATATATACTTAATATAATAGTACTTGCATTAAATTGTTTGCCTATAATGTGTGGGCATGAAGAATTAGTTTATAACACTTGCTATTGAAGTGAATGTAGTGTAAACTGCCCTCACTTGAAGCTCCTGGTATAAATTTTCTTAATGCCTGACGTCTGATCAGTACTGATTAGTTACAATGAAAGATTAATTTGACCACACACGATATTTTATGAAATCAGAAAGAGTCTTGAGAAGCTACTTGCATGCAAATGTTTCTAGTTTTATTTGACAAGCGTACACATAAAAGCGTACATATATTACCACTTATTCGCCAGTACGATAAGTCCAAAATATAGCGTGTAAATATTCTGATATGAGGTTTCCAAAAGAATCATATCATGTTGACATTAAGTAGTCTCTTATGTCGATCCTTCACTCTCATGAATACTTCTTTTCAAACTAACTGGATATGATATAGATAGAAATTTATATAAATGTCGAACAATACTAATGCTTCCACAAACATTTGCAAACGACATGCAAGCCAAACAAATCTGAAACAGGCCAATGCCAAATAATTGTGAGAGCACTTTGTTATAATATGGCAACTTATCTATCTTATATATACTCATCGTACAGGGAGTTCCTTTCGCAGATCCTCCTATACGTTTCGCCCCTCCAGAGCCAAAATCACCTTGGACAGGGGTGTATGAGGCCAATGAATTCAAACCGGCTTGCCAACAGCCCCCCTCACTTATCTACCAAGATCAAAGTGAAGACTGTCTCTACCTGAATGTATACGCTCCGGGACATAAGGTATTTAAATCAAAGTGCTGTTTGCTTCTATGGAAAAATACGAAAATGGGGGAAAGAATGCGGAAAGAAGGGAGGATTATGCTGAGTGAAATGATGGAGATAAAGAAAAAAAAAAAGCAGAGAGAGAAAGAGAAATAGAGCTAGGGGGACGAGGGAGGCAGGGACCAGCCGTATGATTGTAAGGAAACATAGGTCTATTCACCACATGTTATTTAAAAATGGCGAATGAATCAAATTTCAGCCGTCCAATGCTGCTGTGATGGTATGGATCCATGGAGGCGGGTTTTCAGAGGGATCTATTATGTCCTCGGCTTTCACAGGAGGACCAATCGTTAGCGTTGGGGATGTCATACTCGTCACAATCAGCTACCGTCTTTCCATATTCGCAACTTTTACTACAAGTAGGTACATTCGATTTGGCTTTCAATACGGGGCCGGGGATGCAAGATTTGCTTTATGATTCTGAACATTGTTTTCCATGCTTTAACAAAGTCTCGTAGGAATTGCATGGCAGAGGGACAATTTGGATTAAGGCCTTGTCCATGTTCATGGTTTTAATATGCTTTAATGATAATATGATTTGGACGTTGCTAATAGGTGTACACTTTTTGTATCAATTGCAGAGGATGAAGCTGCTCCTGGAAACATTGGTATGCTCGATCAAGCTGCAGCGCTCCGATGGGTGTACGAGAACATCGAAGGTATTAATTAAGCAGTTCTTATAGGGGAGGAGAAGGAGGGGAGTGGGGAATTTTTACTGTTTTATTAAAATGAAAATGATGCCTTAATAGATAAAACTTTGTATCTGCACATAGGGATAAGACTTTAGAGGCAATCTACATCCATGCTTCAAAGATTACAGCAGAAACCTCTTGACATGCTTGATGCGCTCACTATCGAATACGATTTATTGAAATCTTTGTTTCAGGGAAGCGATAGCATTTAATATAATAATAAATCCATTTTTCAGGTAACTTTGTTTTTCACAATGCTTGTGATATACTGAACTTCCAACTATTAATATAATCTCTTATAATGGTTAATCGCTCCTATAATTTTACTGCGTGTGATTCCAACAGCATTTGGTGGGGACAGGGACAGGATAACTATATTCGGAGAGAGTGCAGGGGCCGCTAGTGTGAGCTTCCATTTACTGTCGAAACTTAGCAGGGAGTACTTTTCGCAGGCAATATTGCAGGTTAGTACGAATCAAATTTGAAAGATTGACTGTTTGATAAGTTGACTATTCATTTGTAGCAACAATGACATGTTTAAAAGCATTGTCATTTCTCCTCCCAAGGCCCGATAGAATACTGGAAGATTAGCATACACAACAAAACATTATATACATTATAAAAGATAAAATTGAAATATAGCTTAGGTGAAGCTTTCTGCATTAGATGCAAGGGTTAATTTGATAAGTGAGTTTTAAATGGATTTGAACAAGGTATAAGTCAGTTCTACACTTATCAGGAAGTGACCACGAAACAGATGACCTTGACCTTTTTTCTCTGTTTTGTGCTTTTTCGACATTCCATAATATTTCCTCTTTCTTTTTCTTTTTAGAGTGGATCTGCTCTTTCACAATGGGCTTTTGAAGATAATCCTGAATCGGAAATGACAAAAGTACAGAGTCTCGCAACAGCAATGAACTGCGATACAGGGAACACAACCGCTTTGGTTCAGTGTCTGAGGTTAAAAGATGCAGAGGAGTTAAGGGCAGCAGCAAGCAAGGTAGCGTACCTGTTTGTGTTTTTCTATCGATAACAATACTTACGCCCATTGCACACGAAGCGCCATTACGATTGCCTCATTACCTGCGCTAATCAAGTCTGTGAAGGCATGTTAAGCCCATACATCAGTTGATAAAGGCATTTTTTTATGGCACCATTGCATCTAGCAATGTAGGCGTATTGACAATAAGTTACAAGAGCTAAAACAATCTAAACAAAAAGAAAAACCCGATTTTATACTTTAAATTTCTTCATAAATATGTTAAATCCATTTAACTTAGAATTTACCCCTTTTCAGATTTACACTTCAAACTACGTAACTCTCGATGGAACTTTCCTGGAAGACACTCCTCTCAATCTCTACACTAAGAATGATTTCAAGAAATTACCGATGATATCAGGCTTCACCAAAGACGAAGGAACATTATATTCTCTCTTCGGTGCCCTCTCCGAACCCCCTCTCTCCGGTGAAGGTTTCAAAGAGACGATAACAGGCTTTGTTCGGGCATTTGGAATTACCAACGAAGTGGTTTTTGATGTCATCTTGCAAGAGTACATGGACTGGACTATTGCTGATGATCCCAACGCGGACTACTTTCAAGCGGCAGTTGACTTCGTAACCGATACGCAATTCGCCTGTACCGCGGATTTGGAGCTGAGGTTCCATTCAGAGGGAAGTAGCCCTCTATACGAATACTTCTTCACGCATGTTCCAACGAAGTAAGTTGGCCTACTCCACGCTTTGATATTAGAGCAGATTACCACTAAAGAGCTATTTCATAACATTGTTCTATCCACAGTAGCCTACCTGGTTTTAGAATCTCTGATTGAAAATTGTTCTACATGTAGAACCGCGTACTTATAAGGGCTATTAATAGTTGCGTGCAGCTCCCCCTTTTCAACCCCACATGCCATTCATTCAAATGTGTAATTGTTTTTATTTTTTTGTTTTTTATAAGACTGTATACCACGTCTTGTGAGACTAAGTTCTGGAAAAGGTGAAACATAATTTGTGAGCTTTCTTTCTCTTTTAATGTAAGTTAGGAAGAATACCTTAGAAGAATTGTCTCATGAAAAAGGATTGCTCTTTAACTGCCCTCATTTCATAATATGACAAGAAAAAGCTGAAATGTTTGGACAAAACATTCATGCCACTTGTATGCGTAGTCCCATATACCCATTTCTGTGTGCAGTGCTTGTGTCTTTCAGCAAAACTGAGTCTTTTTTTTTTTTTTTTTTTTTTGGGGGGGGGGGGTGATTCTAAACCTTCAGCATATACTTATTCTTATGTACTTCACTATCTACCTTTCATTATTGCTTCCAGGTAGTTTCTTTCACAATGTAATCACATGACCAGGACTCAATGTCAAAGTTTACTGCCTTCATGGTTGAACAATCAGTCGCTTAAACCTCAGTCCGGGTTTTCCAAATGTTAAGAGTTGTATTCCAAATATTTATAGGTGGTTATGAAATGAGCTACAAGACATCTTTCCTGCAAATAGAGTTGACAAAGGTTTGTAGGGTCGTTAGGCAACCCATCAAAATAATGTAAAGTTGCAAGAGAATAGTTCTTTAATCATGTTAATAGACCATGTGTATTTGGCTTCAGGCACACTTTTGTCACAGCATTACATGGATGTGTCGTATAAAATAATGACCTGTATAATATTTGTCGAAATCTATCTATATCATCTATTAACAATGATAGAAGTTTCTGGTAGGAAAAAGGTGTCCATATCTCTAAAGTTTGCATAATTTCATCGACTTTCAGGAGTATCTACACTATTGGACAGGAGCCAAAGCCTTGGCTAGGAGCCAGTCACGCTGAAGACATTCCACTCGTCTTCGGTTGGCCATTCATTGAAGATATGAGAACCTATGCGGGCTTTAACCTCACGGACGAAGAGATGGCACTTTCTCATAAGATCATCCAATTTTGGACAAACTTTGCCAAGTCTGGGTGAGAGAGTCTATTAACCCTTTCATACCTATAAGGATATTGCTGATCTTCCACTGGCATTTTTCTGAAATACACCAAATGCTAACTAGGAAATGCAATGACTTGTTTTCCAGCTGACAAATATTTCCCATGCTAACAATTTATATTTATAAATTTCTTTTTACATATAATCAAAATCACAGATTTTTGTACATAGCCGCACTGCAGAGTGAGAAATGCTAGCTTAAAAAGTAAAAATTTACTGTCATAATCTTATCATCACGCAAGTCAAGCATTGGTGATATTTTCGCAAGATCCTTTATTGCAAACGTTGCTTTTACGTGGCTGAATAATATTGAAAATGCCCAGTCGTTATTTTGGGCATCTCCAATATCACGAATTTCCTGTTGATGCTACTACATACAGTAGGTAATGATACTCTTCTAGCACATGATTTAAGATTTAATCTATTCAACCATGAACTTTTTTGTCGCAGTGAAGTACACTCTCTGCAGTGAATTCGGAAAAAGAGCGGGGACTATTAAAAAACTCTACACTGTCTCTATGCCCGTTGCACGTAAGGCGTCATCTGCTGACGTAGAACTGCGTCACCGACTGGTGCGGTCCTTGGCCCTCTTGCATAAAAAATTGCGTTTAATCGCAATTCAAAAAATTAAACGCAACTCCCAAATACGCGATCCTGATTGGTTGAAAACCAAGTTGCGTTTAATTTCTTGACTTGCGTTTAAACGCATCTTTTTATGCAAGAGGGCCCAGAGCGAGTTGTATGTATAGCTCTGGTGCAATATTTGACGCGCCCTGTGAGAGTGATGTCATAGAAAACCCGAATACAAATGAGCAGTGGAATTATTGCTTTGAATTACTGCAGAATGTGTTAATTACCTTCATGCGATTTATTAACGGATATGATAACGAAATCGAAGCCTCGTGTTTAACGGGCATTACGTAAGCCTTGTGATCGTTTACAACATCATGAGGGTGACTTCAGTTTTACTTTATTTTTTTCGGGGGGGGATGGGAGAATAGACAAAATATTTCTCTCAGAAGAAATATTCTTTGAACATGTATACGAAAATATGTTTTCTAAGCAGTTTATGAAAAAGTACTTTCTTTTTCTTTTCTTAATGCAATTTATGTTTAAGTCAAAATATCAATGTATAATGCATCCAGTTTTGTTAGAAATAATTTTGTTGTGAATGATTTGTACAATTTGTATTTGATTTGAGAGAAAAAATAACAAATAGCATTACGAAAGAGGTAACATTGCAGTAGAGCTATTTGTTTATAACCTAAGTATTTGCTTGAGTAAAGCTGAGAACCAAAGCAAAAGATTTGTTTTGTTTTGAAGCAATGAATTCTTAGGGCTCTTGCTTCTAAATAATGAACTTTCACTTGTATGCAATTGCTAGTTTATGTATTCTGTCCGTTGTAATTCTTTAGATATTTACGTGAGCATTTTCCCCCAAGTATTGAGATACATGTATATAATAAACAATGATAAAATGCAATACTCAAATTTCTGATAAATACTCCAGTCCAGTTACAATGTTAAACACCTTTTCTCTTGAAATATTCTAGAGACCCAAGTAAGGCCTCTGTAAGCTCCACCCCTGGTGAAAATGAAGATAGTTGGCCAGCCTTCGAACTTCCCGGTCTAAGGTACAAGGAACTGTCTAGCGAGCTTGGGGAAGGTAGAGCCGTAAAGGCCAGGAAGTGTGCTTTCTGGAGAGAATACTTTCCAGGAGTCCTTGAATTTATAGGTAAGATTCATAGTTTTGTGTTGAGCAGCATAAAAGATAAGTTGAATGCTTACAATTAATATATTTTCAAAAGGAACGGTAAATGAGTGTCGCATTACATTATAATGGCTATTAATTCAGTAATTCTAATTGGTATTTATCGTTTGTTGACATCTTTGTTACCTCTGAAATAAGTTTAAGTGATGTAGTATTCCTGTGGGACACTGAAGGAAGCACTTTAAAAGATGGATGTGTTTTATGCATCTAAACTCTGCACTGACGTGTTCAGTGGGTATGAACATTTTCACGCTTATAATTGTAATAATTATTTGTATGATTTAGGCATTGTTCTTATTTAATTCTCTTTTAGCAGGGACTGAAGAAACTGAAGAGGATGACGATAAGGAAG
The DNA here is from genome assembly GCA_025618425.1 of Heliocidaris tuberculata. Taxonomy (NCBI): domain Eukaryota; kingdom Metazoa; phylum Echinodermata; class Echinoidea; order Camarodonta; family Echinometridae; genus Heliocidaris; species Heliocidaris tuberculata. The sequence continues at coordinate 30,184,053 of CM046832.1, forward strand.
TCGACATGGAGACTGAGAGCGATAGGGAGGGACAGTCAGGAACACTAGAAGTCTTGGCAAACTATCGCGAGCTTTTGGGGGAATGGCGTAGAGAGTTTGCAACGTATATGGAAGGAAAGAACAGGCGATGCAATGAACAATGACAGAGTGGCAGACTCTTTTGGGGACTATTAATTGCACCTAGGTTTCAGGGACAACCAATTAAAACACGAAACATGCTACTTTTAAAAGGAGCTAATATCTGTTCCATTATGAGATTATTTGTTTTCTAGTATCTTATCAAAAGTTAATTGAATACTCAACTCCTTTATTAAATAATAATAAAAAAATAATTTTGCGCATTTAGTGCCCCGTGTATACTTCATCCTGGGTTTGATGTTTATAATTGTAAAACTAAATGGTAGAATCCTTTTGGCAGTTGCCGACGAATTTGAACGATTCCTACAAACGTGCTTGTTTGAATGCACGGAAATAAATTTGAATGATACAAAAGCACAATCCCTTGTTCGAAACACTAAATTGAATGACTTAAGTACACTTCTGAATGACAGAAGTTGCGGTGAACGACGTTTTTGCTCAGTTGAATAAACGTTTAATTAAATTGACTGATTAAAGTGCAAAAAAAAAATGGCAGGGAAAACTTATATATAATAAGAATAATCTTGCGCATTTAGTGCCCCTGTATATTCTATCCTGGGTTTGTTTGCTTATAACTGTAGAACTAAATTGTTTAATTTCGTATGCGCATTGAGTATAGAATGTTGTTGAGATTCATGCTTTAAATTACGTCTATCAAAACAAATACACGTAGATAAATCTTAGACATTTTATGAATTATAAATGGATAATAATAATTTCATTGTTGCAAACTTGATATGATGCCTTGTGTGCTTAGGTGACAATTAATTGTCCATAAGGTTTGATTGATAACGGCACAAAAATCAGTGAAGTCTTTTATTGGTGATTATCGGGGGGGGGGGGGGCAAAGGTAAATTCAGGAAGTGTTGGAAGTGATTCTTTTTGTATAATTTTAATAAAAAGATAAAACAACCATTTATAATGCGTCATGAAATAATTATCTCATAGAATTAATATAATTCTTAATAAAAGTGAGCCACTTTGAACATATCGTGAACATCAATGTGTTATTGGTGTAAACATTGATAAATAACATACTGAACACTGCTTAATCTCTTTATAAAACAAATGAGCCTAAAATGTTAGAAGATCTTCTTTTGGGTTTGAATCTTTTTAGGCAGGCTATATAACTAGGGGAATTAACAGGATTCAGTTTAATTTGTCATTTGTTTCACCACAAAATGCATTCTCTTTTCCCGTAAGTATTTAGACGTTTTAAAAATAATATCTATTTTTTTATTTATTTACTGGTATATGATGACTGACCAGCAGCAGGGCTGAAGGGGTCAATTTACAATCAGATATGCATGTACATATACAATAGAATCGCATCAAATATATAAAAAAGATACATAATTGGAGGCAAAACAAAGATAAAATGAACTTACGCTACACTAAAAATAAGATAACAAGTGTGAAAAGTGAAAGAAAAAAGTCAGGAATAGGAAAGAGGAAGGGAAGGGAAAGAAAGAAGGAGATAGTAAGTGAGAAAGGAGAAAATTTGGGAGGAATACATATAACCAAGTTAGATAGAAAGCCATAACCATGCAAAATGAGCCATTACATCTAGATATGCACTCTGAGAAGGGAAAAGGTTTGGGATGCAAAGCGTGGGGGAAGTTTATTTCAAGATTGTGGCAAGGTGAGGGATGGTGGATTTTCGATATTGTTCTGTATTGCATTTATTTGTAGGGAAGCCAGTCATGTTCCGAAGCTGTCTTACATTTGAATCACATCTAGGGACGGGAAGAAGGTGTTTGTGGTGATCAGAGTTTTTGAGTTTTTGTCCAAAGCTTAGCAAAAGGGAATCTCTTCTATCAGATAGAGTGGTGAGTTTAGTTATGGCAAGGGCATTGGCATAAGTCACGTTATAGCCTACAATTATTTTGAGGGCCCGCTTTTGAACAAATTCCAATTCATTAGTCTCATTTAGGGTAATTGAGTTGTGCCAAACAGGGGAACCATAATCGAGTATGGGTCTTATGTAGACAGTTACCATATCCACCAGGCTTGCCTTAGATATTCTAAGGATACATAGTGTGTAAAATCTTCTGGATGCTTTTGACACAATATCTGAAATATGTAATTTCCATTTTAGATCATTCTGAATTGTGATTCCGAGTACTTTTAGATTTTGAACAACAATGAGTTGGGTTGAGTTAAGCTGGAAGTCGGTCCTTTGGTTTAAGTTCCTTTAAAATGATATGGTCATGAGATTACATTTGGAAGGTTTGGGGAGCACGTCATTATCATTACACCATATTGAAAGACGCTCTAATTAGTTGTGAATGTGAAAGTACAATAATAAATGTTGACTGATAGAGCGAGAGAAAATGAAAATGAGATTAAAAAACACACACACACACGCACGCACACACACACACACACACACACACACACACACACACACACACACGAATAAACAGTTAAAAATGAAAAGGATACTTCACAAACCGTACAACTGATTGAAGTATTTATGAACAATGAAAGAGAGAGCTGTGTTGTGACATTCGTTGAATGAGCACATGAATGATAGAGTAGTGTGATTGTCATCCGCTCTTTTCATGTTTTGAAACTAGCATATAGGAGTCATTTTATGAAAAATAAAGCATGAACCTCACACAAATTGCAACAGCAAATCTGAATTACTAATAAAGGTCTCCTCTAGCACAATTAAAAAGTCCTAAGAAATCCATGTTGTGGAAATTAGCTTTTTAAAGGTTTTTCTCAACAATCGGTGTAAAACTTTGCGTGCGCTAAGAATCGTTCACGATCATCACGTACTGACTCGTATTTTCATAATTATTTCCGAACAGAGGAAGGTGAACAGCGTATACACTCGATTTCTATAGCGCGTGTGTAATCGCGCTTTCACCACCGCAAGTTCGTTGTGTAGCATCCATTCCATGATTCCACTCATTTAGGGGGCATTGGATATCATTAGGGGAAAGAATGGGTCATACCATGTTGAAGTGCGGAGCGAAAAAAAGAAAACTGAGCGGGGGAGGGTGTGGGAGCGATTTTAACATCTTCTTTTTATGTTCCTATATAGGCCCCTCTCCCTTTCTTTCTTTTTGTCTTTTGATTTTCGTTTTTTTGTTTGTTTGTTTTGGGGGTTTTTTGCCATCGTTATTGGCCATCATGAGAAGGGGCACATGCACACTTCAACACCTTACTGAGTGCTGGTCCAGATGTAATGGGATATTTAGTGACAACTTGACAAAACTTGAGACAGCCCATGCCCTGAGTTAAGATCAATAAATTATTTGCATATAATATTATGCATGATGATCTGAAAGTACTATTCGACCCTGGATACATTAACACAAACACAGATTATAATTCGTATCAATGGTACTTAAATAGTCTCCTGATTTCAAAACCATTTTTAAAGCAACAATTGTACATATTGCTGCTACATTGCATAAATGTTGGCATAGGTCAAATAATATTTTTATTATCTAACGAATCACTTAAAGGGTCTCTGAGGCCAAAAATAATAAAAAAATAAAAATAAAAATAAATAAATAAAAAAATAATAATAATTTGTATACAGTCAGAATGTATAAAATTAAACCCAAATAACTTTACCCGGCATTCTACAGGTTAGAGGTTCAGGAGTTTGAAGAAAATGAAGGACAGCGTAAACGATCGACGCGCGGAACTCAACTCGAGTTGAGTTCCGCGCGAACAGTTTTCTATGCGTGTGCGTTTTTTTATGCGTGCACGTTCGGCGAACGCCAAGACGCGATAGTGGAATTATCGCGATCGCATTATCGCTTTGGCGTCTGCTATGTGCAGCGCCGGGGCTGACAAACACTCGAAAATTGATTTGGGGCGGAACTTACGGATAATATTCAACCCTAATGAAACAACAAATGAATGAAGGATACAAAGCAAAATGATTTTATCGAATTGGAAATTGATTTGGTGCGTAACTTATGGATAATCTACAACCCAAATAAAACAACAAATGAATGAAGTCATACAACGGAGAATGATTTTAAAGAAACAAAAATTGATTTGGGGCGTAATTTAAGGGGATACTATACCCCAAATAAAACAGAAAATGAATGAAGTCTACAACGCAAAATGTTTATATCGAATAGAAAATTGGTTCGGCGCATAAATTACAAAGAATCTACAGACCAAATAAAATAACAAATAAATTAGAACTAAGACGCAAAATACATTTAACGAGTCGAAAATTGAAAGTGAAGACGTTCCTGAATCGATATATCGTTAGGTCAGATATCGTGATTGATCGACTAGTCTTTGCTCAAGTCTTATTTATATTAATTTTTTGAGGTATTTTATTTTCAAAAATCAATATCTCCTGTATGCTGTCACCGTTGAATGTCGTGTTAAGTTTTCTGGGGTTGATTTTGTGTAAGTTAACTATACATATATTATTTTTTCAGGCCTCATGTACCCTTAAATATAAAGTCTTCATTCTGCTTTCAAATTTAGATGAACAATGATCACTAAATTGGTATTACTCGACATGAACACTGGCACGGATGAATGATGGTAATAGTCATGACAAGAAGGTTGTAAAACATGCCATCTTTCTGTTGAAATCAATACATTCAATAAATAAAGTGTTCAATCAACATTTCAAAGGGTAATATCGTTTTTAGTATGTTGTATCGCTCTATTCCTATATTTTGCTGTATCTTACACTACAAATGTTACATTCAGCATGTTTAAGACATTGTCAGTCCTTGACCCTTCTTAATGTTGATTTTTCACAATTTAAGTTTCATAGTGTGCTACAGCAAGTGCCCGTTGGTTTGTTTGTTTTTCAAAAAAGCTCCAAGAATTTTTTTCCCCATTTTTATGTTCCACTGTCGCTAAACATACATTTCGTTTTTGTTTATGTTTGTCATGCCATTTTGAAGAAAAAACAAGAAGTTATTATATCATAGCAACGATGTGTACGTGCACCTCAAAATACTCCATATCTCATTTTGATCCACCAAATTTACATGAATAATTCATGGTTGCAAGACAGTTTTCCCCAATGAAGTTACGTAAAGAAAATTAAGCTCGATAGCGGCTACTGTTTCAATAAATAATTCTACTCATATGACAGAATGACAGAACACATATTTTCTGTTTGGTCATCATGCAGCCTCGTACTACAAACTGATATATTCCATCTTAAAGATAATAACTCTTCCCCTCTTGTCTCCCATTTTCTCTCTCTTTCTCTACCTCTCTCCATTTCCTCCTCTCTTTCTCTCTGCCCCTTTCATCATATTTCTCCTTCTCTCTTCTTTGCTCAACATGACAAAAATATATTTTGAAATGTAATTATTTACTTTAATCAGAGGGCGTCCTTGTAAGCTGTTGTTCGAAATCACGGATAGACAAACATAATAGTTCGATCAACTCGATTCAAGTTGAGCACAATACGGGTACATGTTGCTTTGCGGGACAAGCACACAACAAAGGAATGTGCATCAGGGTGTGTCCAACTGAAACCGAGTTGAATAATCTATGTTTATAGTTGGCACTGAAAAACGGAAAATGTCAATCAAAAATCTCGATTTTTGTTCAATACTTTGCACCCCTCGGATTCCTTAGGACTTTTTATATTTTATGAAGGTCATATTCATGAGACTAGAACAGTTGAAATATTTTCTGTTGCAATTTGTGTGAGGTCATTTTCGAAATATGACCCCACTGTAAGTTTATAAACCTCTGGAGTCAGGTACAAAATGCAGTGTACAAGAGGAGATTATTACATTCCTCAAAGAAACGGAGTCATACAAGCGTGTCTCGTTTTCCGTTTTATCGTATTAATTCGTAATGGTAGAGAGAAAAGGAGAAAAGTGCACACAGCACAAGCAAACACAGCAAAAAATCGAGAATGATGAAAAAGTTTTCAGGAGACGTAAGCCTATCTTCGGTTCAAGGAAAAATTTACCATATTGACTATGAAAAGGGTTTTAAAGCTCATGTACAGTATTGGTAGCGAAAAGGAAATTGGAAAGAAACATGTTAAATATAGTCTCATGTTGTTCTCCTTGAATCAAAAGATGTCTGTAAGAAATCATTTGGTATTCCATCTATGATTTCTGGTGAATTTCAGTGTAAATATCTGTAAGGAATGCTTGATCACTGCCGTTATGCTAGGACCCTTCTACCCCGACGGCTAACCGCACAGCAATCTTGGGGCTTCGCATAGAGACAACGTGTGTGCACTGTGTGTAGCTACTCATCATTGGTTTTACACATGTGTTTACAGTGTATAGCACATGCTGCCTTTGTTTGGGTTTTATCTGCCTGTCCCGGCACATAAATTAGTTTTTGCCTCTTATTTGTTTAATATTAAACTTTAGGAGGTGAAATCTTCACAGTGTCTTAGTATTGCTAGTATCTTGCTATTTATCAACGAAAATTGAAGAAATCTGACGAACAGTTTTTGAGGGCTTACCAAAACTTTACATGACCTTTAAGTCCCTAAAGATATAGGGTAAGGACAATGGTTGCCATAAGGTTTGAGGTTTACCTTTAGGCTAAGGCAATACGTTGGGTCGAAGATTGAAGTTAGGAGACAGAGTTAGAAATTTACAACGAATTTTCTTTTTTGTTGTTGCTGTCTTTTTAATGGCATTTCATTAACAAGCAAAATAACATATAAAAAACAAATCAACAAGTCTTACAATGAATTGACAACAACTACATTCAACAGGTTCAGTGATATTTCTATTTTCCACAATGTCAATATAGTCAACATCCACTACAATATTATTGCTTGACTCACTAGTAATGACATGTTTAATACACACGGTACGTTCGCCCGTTGAATACACACAACAGTCTGATATTGTTCCAAAACACACTGCGGGCTCCAATTCAGTAAACGAATAAGCTATAAAAATGACAAAACTTTCGTTTAATAGAAGGAAGAACTACGGTTGTGTAAGATTTGAACGTATGAGGTACGTCGACAAATGGCACCCCAAATTAGGATTTGTAGTGAAATGGATTTCCTCATCTTTTTCAGCCTTCTTAACCTCATGATAATTCCTGGAATATCAGCAGTAGATCCCACTGTCACTGTGAAAGAAGGAACCCTCGTGGGTAAAACCATTCGCTTTACGGAGAGTGAATTTATTAATGTTGATAAAGATGTTGATGTATTCCTGGTGAGTTCATTTTTTTTTTTACTTCCTGTATTTAGTTACCGATTCCTTAGGGAATCGGTAACTTTGCAAAGGCTTGAATTAATAAATTGTTGAATTTGGATATATCTGTCTTGTATAATAATGTTCAGAAGGATGAATAAAAAGCGAAGCGTAAAAAGGTTTTCAAATATACAATGTCATTATTAAGATATCTATGACTGAATACTGCCATTTACGAAATCGTACAGGGGTACGCTTTAGTCTAAGACTGCATTCTTTGAGGGGAAATGAGCATATGGCATGTCCGGTTACTTGTATATGTTTACTTTTGTGAAGCACATGATGATTTTGAAGTGCATTTTTTTTCATGGGCTTCGTTTTTACACCATACTCTGATAGCATGTAGGGTCAGGCAGCTCAGATTTTATCAAGCCTCTACTAAGTTAGCAATTCACATTAATGCCAAGCCAATATTCACATAGACTTACTGAGCTTGCACTAAAAATTACATAGTTTTCTCCTTCGGTATACATGGTATAGTTTGGATATGTTTCATGTTTTGGACCTTGTGGAAGTGATGTTAAGGGGTCAAACCTTATGGCCTTGATTGGATAACACTTTCGAGAAGGCTTTATTGGCTTACTTGAAATATCATTGACATTTAAGTATGGGGATCGTTTCTTCCCCATTCATTCTCTCTAATTTGTTTCCTCTTATGAATCACTCTTTATTGATGAATAAATGGAGTGCAATAGGCTTAGGCTGACAGAGATATGATGATATTTATAAAATGAGCAAATAAAATACAGAAGCGCAGATAACACAAGGATAATATAGGTTTTCAAAGTTTCAAAGTTTTAAAGTTTTTTTGATTTTTTTTTTTTACAGACATATGTCTTTTACAAGTTTTTTTTTAAACAGTACGTATGAAAATTAAGAAGAGGAAGAATGTAAATAGTGTAATTGCAAAGAAAAACATAAGTGGAGGAGTCTATTAAGGAATATATATTAAGTGTATACTAGGTGTTACAAAAAATATTTCCCACTTTTGATCCTTAATAGTTCGAAAACTATATATCAGATAACACTGTCATTGACATGAGTAATAGCTGGATTATTGTTCAATTTAGTTGGAGGTGATTTGAATATGAAAGCATAAATAAGTTTCATTAAATCCATGATTAATTTTAAAGTTAGGTACCAGATTTTGGTCAAATTTTAACCCTCTGTACAAGACTTGAGCTTTACACAGGAACCAATGATGTGTATGTGAGTGTGTGCTTACAATGACCCTGAACAGTGGACATGAATACCACCTTTTCAGAGCTCTGCTGACCAGGCTTCTGGTCTCTTGCTCCAAGGCACATTAATGCTTTATTAATAATTCATGATGGATTGCCCTGGGCACTGCTAGTCTGAATTCATGGTAAAGGGTAAAATGCATGCACATGAAAAAGTAAGCACATGTTTCCATGTGCTTGCATACACATTTCATTCCAGCTAACAATCATTTCCAAATTTTGTCTCACATATTACTAAATTTGGGATATAAATAAGCATAAAATCTATCTAAAGTTTTTTCATTTTAACACAACTGTCTACTAATAGTCTCACAAGTTTGTCGCTTTTTTCGATACAAAGAGATAATTTTTGGAATAGAGTTCTGCAGCATTTTTCATTGGGGCGATTTGTTTTACAGTAGATTTATTTAAGGCTCCATATACACAAGTTTATACTCTAATGGATTTTCTTTGCTTCTTGTCATCATGTTTACAACAGAACAGAAGCTATTCATTGTAATTTCGTTTTTCATAGAAGTAGGGAGAGCACTGTCGTAACTCAACGACAGCATCGGCAGGCGTTTGGCCAATACCCTCAAGTTCAGGACCAACCAAAGAAGCAACCCTGGTATATCGTCTTTTGCTGGAGTGCAAAGGACCAAAAACACTCAATTCTACCCACGTTCGTAGCCCACGTATGTTCGTTAACTACACAACCAGTAGGCGCTTCGTGGGCTGCGACATTTTTAAGCAGGGGACGCATGCCTATTTGCTTTCCGGAATTTTGTTTTAGACCAGATGTTTGAGGATATAAAATCATTCGAATGAATTTCAGATAGAAGTAATTCATATGTAGCCTATAGTTACCTACATTCACTCAAACTCTAGGAAAATCCCATTAATAACAGTCTAAGCTCCATTTACAGGTTAATTTTCCCGTTTCCACTCGAAAAATATTCAAATTATTCATAAAGTTTCATTATGTCATTTTTTCCTTTTAAACCATTTCTTATAACTTTCTGCCTGAAGTATTGTCTGTCACATGGACCTTGTTTGGCAAGAGGTACAAGATTTATATGGCTACAAAAGACAATAAACTGTTTTCACTTCTTGCTGATCTCGACGCTAGAAGCAACACCCCCGATTTTTCACTCGCCAATACCCTTACATAATAGGGGGGTCGGGGTTGCTCGGCCGTAGTGCAGACTCGGCATCGCGCAGCTTCACAACAGACCTTCAATAAAGTCTTGCTTTTTATGTTTTGTAGAGTTAAACCTCATAAAATGTTATCATTATCTCCCCAGTAACTGTTTTACACATTCTAATCAACTTATCCTGAAAATTGTTGGTTTTAAAGATCACTCAATGCAAAAATTCTTACAAGTATTTGCGATCATTTCAGCTCCCTTGGCTAACTCGATTTTACGCTGAGTGCGAAATATCCCTAGTGTAGTGCCGACTACCCTGGATCCTTTCAAAATGGCCCCGCTCTCGAAGTGAGCGGCACAAACATACGTGAGCCTGAGACTAGAAATCCATCCCAGGTTTAACAATGGGCAGATGTGTATGGAAGCAGAACCCGTCAAAAACATCACTACCCGTCATGTCGTAATTCGAATTACTACACGACGTAAATAATTACGTCATGTAGTAATTCCATTTATGACAGGACGCAAATAATTACGTCGTGTAGTAATTCGAATTACTACATGACGCTATTCCGAATTACTGCTCAACTATTTAACGTCGCGACATTAAATAATTTAGTGTCGCTACATTAAATAATTAAGGTTGTGTAGCAATTCGAATGACTACACGACGTAAATAATTGCGTCGTGTAGTAATTCCATTAATGGCATGACGCAAATAATTACGTCGTGTAGTAATTCGAATTACTACATGACGCTATTCCGAATTACTGCTCAACTATTTGATGTCGTGACATTAAATAAATTAGTGTTGCTACATTAAATAATTAAGGTAATGTAGCAATTCGAATTACTACACGACGTAAATAATTACGTCGTGCAGTAATTCCATTTATGACATAGGCGTTGTGTAGTAATTCGAATTACTACATGTAGTAATTCCGAATTAGTGTAGCGACGTTAAATGAATTGGTGTAGCGACGTTAAATCAACCAATGGGATCGTTCGTTATAAACCTATAAAGCAAAGCTAGCGCGCGGGAGCTGCACCACGTACGTACTTACAAAAATCGATCACCGTATTAAAAGCTAGCCTCGGGCCGGCGGCCGGCCGGGGCTAGCTAGGCTAGCTGCGCTATACGCTAGCGAGAAGTAGAATAGCTCGCCTGGCGATGGACTAAATTGAGCCAGGGAAATGTATTGGGCTACTTTTAGCGACCAATAAGACTTCCGGTCCGCGACCAATAAGACTTCCGGCGTCTGCTAGCGCAGCGCGGAAAACAATAGGATTTGGCGGTATGGTGTCTTCAAAAGTTCCAATCGAAAATGAAAGTGTAACATGGGTGATAAGATGATAAAATTGACATTAAAAATATTACTCGACACTTTGATGTGAAGGTAAACTAAGTTATATTACAGCAGAAAACATTTCCTTTAAGGTGATATTATTGAAGAGCTGAAAAATTTCGATTTGAATTTTTAAGTTGAGATTGTTTTTTGGATTGATACAACCCAAATGCACGCAAATTGTTTTAACTTTGAAGGCTTTTAAAACTGTCGTATGACATTTAACTAAATAATGAATTATATGAGATTAAAGCTGAATAGTTGCTCTTTACTCTCATGTATGTCACATGCTGAAACTTTTTATCTGGGTCTTACTGTTTTAAAGTGAAATCAGGGCTCAAAACAGCATACCGAAGGTGTTAGCCGCATACTACACACGGAAATGGACCAAATGCGATTTTAAATTTCAAGGCTTTTAAAATTATCGTATGACATTTTAACTAAATAATGATTCATATGAGGTTAAAGCTGAATAGCTGCTCTTTACTCTCATATAGGTCACATGCCGAAACTTTTTGTCAAGGTCTTACTGTTTTAAAGTGAAATCAGGGCTCAAAACAGTATACCGAAGGTCTTATCCGCGCAGTATGGAAACCGGCATATTCGCTGTTTTCCGCACAGTGTTGTATCGAAAGTAAAATCAAGTTCGACATAAATTATTGTTTTATAACTTTGACTGTCGTGAAGAGCATTGTATGAAATTATAAATAAATAATGGAATACATATTAAGTTAAATGTTGAAGAATTTCTCTTTACAACTTCAAGTACTAAGAACATGAAACAAATTTAACCTCTTACCATGCTTACACTCTCAAAAATGAGGGGCCGCGGAGCGGCTTTTGAAGGGGGGACGGGGGGGGGGGGGGGGAGCTGATTTGATTTCTCTCATTAATGACAATTTCCGAACCTTTTTGCCGAGGTTTTATGGAACGTGTCTACTCCAAAAAGTGTGTGTGTGTGTGGGGGGGGGGAGGGGCTGCAGCCCCCCCCCCCCGAAGGATTTTTCTGCTTCTTACTGTAGCAAATTGAAATCTGGCTTTAAACTATAGCATATTGGCAGTTTTACGCAGTGTTGAGTAGATAAATCCTAGAAATCTTAGAAGTTGAGGTAAATCGAAATAATAAGAAAGGGATGTGAATTTTCAAACTACAAAACAGAATTCAGTAGGAGCAAAAGGAGAAAGGACGCAACCACAGGGGGCTTAAAGTATAGAAGGGAGGACAGTTTTTTTTTCCTTTCAAATCTTGTTTTACGGTTTTGTTTTGTTTTTGTTTTTGTTCTTTGTTGTTGTTGTTGTTTTTTTTTTTTTGGGGGGGGGGGAGTAATCAGAGAAGGAAGCCACCAAGAGGGTGGGCGCGAGTAAAGTGAAAAGAAAAAGAAAGTTTAACCTTCAGGGCATATCATCGGACACCGGGGAGGGGGGGGGGGGGTACACTCTTAAAAATCCCGGGTCAGATTGACCCGGAAATCAGTCCGTTGGGGCCACACTCCATTCCGGGTCAAAAATGACCCGGAATTAGGTCCGATGTAACACAGAAAGGACCAGATCTGACCCAGAAATGGTCACATCGGACCTTATTCCGGGTCATTTTTGACCCGGAACGGAGTGTGGCCCCAACGGACTGATTTCCGGGTCAAATCTGACCCGGGATTTTTTAGAGTGTAAGATTTTTGGGCCACAAAGGAATCGAGGGGGCACACCCCGCCCCTCTCACAACGTTTTATTTTGCTGTAGGGTAATTCCAAGCGTTATGGAATGACATTCTCAAAGAATTTTCAAGTTTGAAAGAAGAATATTATTAATATCGTAATTATTTTTTACAAATTGATAGTACAAAAAATAAACAAATACGAGGTACTTTCACAATTGTTGAGTTTCATGTCAATTATTCATCACCAGATTTACGACATATTAAGTATTTCAATTATTGATTCTTTACGGAAAAACACAAAAAGGACATGACTTTTAAACCAGAATAAGCATTACTCAAACTGTGAATTTTGAATATGTATCCAGTTTTTCAAGATTGCCGTGGCATTCTGTAGTATGTTAGCTTTGATATGTCACCATGTTCGTGGAAATCTATTTGAAAATATTTGAAATATGATGCAAAATATGAAATGAAACAGCTTTACGGAATGATTGTTACGGAATGACTTATGAAAGTCATTGGGAAATAGTATATGAAATTCATATTATGTAAACAAGTAGTTAAAACAGTTTGAAAAACAGATTGAGCAAACGATTTGATAATTTTTGATGACCTAAGATATCTGTTAAAAACAGCTCTCTCAGTGTTCACAGATTTTATAATTCATGCTAATTTTATTCAAAAATTCTTATATTTGTTAACAATTAGATTTTTAAAAAATAGTGAAGAGTATTGATTTAAAAAAAAAAAAAGGCTTCGGGGAAGCTTGAAAAGACATTCAAATAGATTGAATCATTACATTCTACTTTATATTGCATGTTTTTCATTGTTTGGATTTCTTATTCTATTTTTTTTTCAATATTCATAAATTTCATCATATTATGATTTGTTCTATTTGATACTATCATCTAGATCAATAATGTTAGGTCTAAAATACAATAAAACCAAAGCTATAGAGGAAAGAAAGACAAAAACCATTTGCCCCATTTGTTTGGGACACAAAACACAAAATATCAAAATTATCAAATTTCATATAATCTTCATACTGAAAAGTGAGTTCATCATCTCTACTTTATTTGATAATTGTCTGATATTTTAAGCTGAACTAATGTATATGTTCAGGGTTGATTAAAGTTTTACAAAACTGAATGTAATGTCATTCCGTAATATTATTTTGTTACGGAATGACATAATTAATCATATCATAGTTCATGTTTAAAATATTTTTTCACACCAAAAGCACATACATTTTGTACGTATTAGGTCCCTTGATTTATCTATCAACTTTCATAACAAAATGAACGTCATTTTATGAAATAAGTTGAAATTATGTGTTTTGGGAGTTACGGAATGACATGTTTTGGAGTATAAGTTTCTATGGTTACTGAAGTATGAGAAATTATGCAGAACAGAAACAAATGCTATATATTCTTGGTTACTATGTTATTTTAAATTTCTGTATATTAAGTGTATTTTAGCAAACAGTCATATGACCTTTACTCTTCTTTTACAATTTATCATAAATCAATTAATGATCAATCAATTAATGATTTCAAGATCATGTCTAAATCTCTAAATCTTATCAGATTGTGAAAATTATATGTTGAGCTCAGAAGGAGATTAACTGCACCTTGAAAAATAGTGGGAAAATCTGAAAATCTGTGTACAAAACAAATGGAGAGTTGTTCACAAAATCAGTCATTTTGAAGCAATTTTGCCAATTTGAGGATCCCCATAGAAAGTAAAACGAGACTTTTCAAACTTCCATAACTCTCTCTCATTTTTTAACCAATTTTAATGAAACTTTTTGTAAAGTGCTTCTCTGAATTTTCACTTTCCAATAACATTGATTCTCTCCTTGGTTTTTGGTTTCCTTTAACAGCCACTGAGAAGCGCCATGATAACCCAGGATCCTGACCAGGTCTCTGAATCAATTCAGGTTGGCGCGCGCTAATCTATGATTCGCTCGCTGTATGCTAGTATGCTGTGCATGTGCTTTATAACGAACGATCCCATTGGTTGATTTAACGTCGCTACACCAATTCATTTAACGTCGCTACACTAAATAGTCGTGCAGTAATTCGGAATTACGCCATGTAGTAATTCGAATTACTACACAACGCCTATGTCATAAATGGAATTACGCCATGTAGTAATTCGAATTACTACACAACGCCTATGTCATAAATGGAATTACTGCATCGGACGTAATTATTTACGTCGTGTAGTAATTCGAATTGCTACACTACCTTAATTATTTAACGTCGCTACACCAATTCATTTAACGTCGCTACACTAAATAGTCGTGCAGTAATTCGGAATTACGCCATGTAATAATTCGAATTACTACACGACGTAATTATTTGCGTCATGTCATAAATGGAATTACTACATGACGTAATTATTTACGTCGTGTAGTCATTCGAATTGCTACACAACCTTAATTATTTAACGTCGCTACACCAATTCATTTAACGTTGCTACACTAAATAGTCGTGCAGTAATTCGGAATTACGCCATGTAATAATTCGAATTACTACACGACGTAATTATTTGCGTCATGTCATAAATGGAATTACTACATGACGTAATTATTTAACGTCGTGTAGTAATTCGAATTACGACATGACGGGCAGTGATGTTTTTGACGGGTTCCTGCTTCCATAGATGTGCAAGCAATCATTTTAATCATTTAGTTTGCACACATTTTATTGGTTTACAAACCAAATTTTGCCTGAATCATGTACAAGTGCAATGAACTTCGTGAGCTCCAGTACTTTTTCAGACACTAGTCTGAGAACCCAAACGAAAAAGTTCAGTACTACTTATGCATTTATTATGTATGCAAATGTTTTAGTGAACGATTTATACAAGAATGCACAAACAATAATTAATTAATCAGGTTAGCGTTGTCTAAACCAGATGAGTCATACATCTACTTAAAGCATTTTCTTTGCTTAATAATAATTTAATACAACAAAGTAGGTAAAACTCTTTGGTAAACAATTATTAGATCAAAACTGTCTAAAAACATGCATAATGGTCACCTATCTGAAACGTCTTACTACCACGTGACTAGCACTGTCTATTTGACTGAAATAACGCCATTTACGACGATGCTTTCTGCAAAATGAACTAAGACAAGTGATTTTCTTGATTCTCGGCATAATTATGCACGAAATTAATCCATTTTCGTGACACTATATATATATATATATATATATATAATATATAATATATATATATATATAAGCCAACGGCTCGGGATAGGCTTCTATACCACTATAGATTCCGACTATTTTAGGCCTAGAATATACATCTGTTGTTGTTGAAACACCGCAATGATTTGACAATCATTTTCTCTATTCTCTTTCCTTATTTCAGACTTAAGACCCAAAGTCAACTCAAAAAGACCTGCAAATTACAGAATGCTTTATAACTCTTATATAATTTTCAGTCTGTACACAAGATATTTACATTGTAAAATTGTGCTATGCAATGTTATCCAAATAGAAACCGTGAAATTCCACCACTGTCCTGCGTTTGTTTACCTAGTGCAAACAGACGTTTCTTAAACCTAACTATTTATTTTGAGTGCCATTATGAAAAAATCACTCTATCGTTAAAATTCTATTGTTCAAGTTCGAGTTCGAATCAGTCTGAAATGTACTCCCTTTCCCACGAACGTATTCATTCCTTTCATGCATTCCATGCACTTATGCATAAAACAGTCTCCTATGCCGCCCCCGTGCAAGGCGTGCGATGAAAGTCGGACAATATAAGCAGATTAAAAACCTCAGTACCAATTTAAATTTTCATATGAGATGTAAATAGTTTAAAATTTTACAATTTTGATACCATTTTTATTCATATGTATTTTACACCTAGAGGTCGGTATTCTACTAAAACTTGAACCCGACGCTTTAGGCTCCGTCGAAAGTCGAGTATTACAACGGAAGTTAGGCCCGTATTCTACCAAACAAAGGAAAAAAGTAGACCTCGATCGGTCTATCTTTATTAATCTTGACTTTAGACAACGTCGAGGTTAAATTTTGGTAGAATACGGATCACTGAATTTATGTATGAGGGTATATTCATATTGATTTCGGCACTTTGATGACTTATATACATTCATAACGTAATCATGACTAATTTTCTTCTATGTCACGATTGCTGTGGGGGCATTACACATGTTACAGGGGTGCCTTACGCAGATCTACCTCAACGATTTAAACCGCCAACAGCCAAGCAGCCGTGGAATGAAACTCTAAACGTGACCGAGTTTAAACCAGCATGCAAACAAGACCCATCGTTTTCTTCCTCGTGGCGAACAAATAGATGAGGACTGCCTCTACCTCAACATCTATGCTCCAAGTCCAAAGGTTCACTCAATATATCGTTGCACCAGTGTAAAAAGGGAATAACAGCCCTGTGGTGTCAAATTCCCTTTTTACAATAAATGACGATACGGCAATTTTAATCAAGTATTCGTCTTTCATTGATATCCCATTTGATCCCAATTTTGTTGCTTTTTCCCCATGTCATATTCAAAACGAAACTTTTAAATAAACTTTTTCCATCTGGACTAGAAGCAAACATGAATTTTGTATATTCCATATTATTTTTGGGAAAAAAAAATGAAACCGGTATAATTCATGAATAAAATTATTATACTTCTAAAATTGATCTATTTTCAATAAAGAAAAGGGGAGGGGGGGGGGGGGGGGAGAAGACAATTGCATTTGCAAAAATACAATCTAATGGATGAACATGTAAATGTGAGTACAAAATATTAAAGAATTCGGAACTTTCATTAACAAAAACTAGAAACTAGAAACTAGAAAGCACCGCATCACTAATCCTTCTGCCATTTTTGTTCATATTTAATTGCACATACACATGCAGAAAATTGAATTTGGAAACGACATGAAAACAAAGAAGAATGGAACTGAAACATTCAAAACAATTACATTATCATCATTAAAAGGAATGTTATTTTTTCAATAGCCAACCAATGCTGCTGTAATGGTATGGATCCATGGAGGAGGATTCAATTTCAGGAACCGCCACGACATACACCTTTTATGGCGTTCCATTGGTTGCAGTTGGTAACGTCATCATAGTGACCATAAATTATCGGTTGGGCGTATTCGCTAAGTTCACCACAAGTAAGTTCAAATGATTCAAGTTATAATGTTTCTTTTCTTTTCTGTCTACGATGTGGGAGGAGAGAATAGTTAATCCATATGTCCAAGGGCTAAGAAGAGAAGCTTATGTTGTAATACAAATATGACACTGTTTATGTTGTTCTACAAGTTACATGTTATCAGCGAATCTGTATATCTTGTCTCCAATCTTACCTACTTTCCGTTCTGGTATTATTTTCTTCTGTATACCATAACATGTTAAGCCCTCTTCTCACTTATCTATTAGATTTTCATTATGCTACTTGGAACCACTCGGTCACTGTGGACTGTGTCTTTCGGTACTTTCTACGTAGTACATGTATGTTTTAATACTCGATCGTTTTACTTACGCAGAGGATGCAGAAGCACCTGGTAACATCGGGATGTTAGATCAAGTGGCTGCTCTTCAGTGGATTCATGATAACATCGAAGGTACACATTTTCCTTCCTGCGGGATGCTCTTAAAGAATCTCCAGCACATTTTCTGAAATAGTAAAGTCTATGGCATAATTGTAATCACATAAGAAGAAATATTTCCAAATGTTTGTGTGATTTACGTTATGCTTTGACGAGTGCATAATGAGTCACTGTAATGCCGAGACTGTATATTGATATATCGAGTGAAAGTAAAAATGTATGCTATACCTGACATATCGATGATTATGCTTATATTGTATAAGATATGCCAATATCATTCACCATTTTGGGTGAATTATTGATAGGCAATTAACCATTGATTCGCTATTTTATTTTACTTGATCAAATGATTAGAAATAGACGTTTCATCCACATAGGAACAAATAATACGTCAGTGGTTCTCGAGGAGAAGCCACGAGGTACAGGCTTGTCGGTAGTGAGCTTAATCAAAATATAATTTAACATGTCATCAACACTTTGAATACATCATTCGAAAAAGGTTGGTTCATAATGAATTGAATGGAATTGAACTTTCTGAAATTACGTGTCACAATATTCAGAAAAGCTAGATGTATTCAGGATTAGACTTACAGTCATGATGCAAATTTTTTAAATCTTTTTTGAAGCTTTTGGCGGTGACAAAGATAGGATCACCCTCTTTGGAGAGAGTGCAGGAGCGGCAGCCGTCGAATTCCACACTTTATCCAAACTTAGCCGAGGTTTATTTAATCAGGTCATAACTCAGTAATATACAGTACTTATTTTTTAGTAATTTCCATTCAAAATCTGTACATTTTATTAAATATATACTACGAATATTATTTGTCGTCTCGCAATAGACAATGATCAGTTAATTGTAAGTAAAAATCATTTTGGCAAGATCGAGCGGAGAGGCGGCGTATAAAATAATAAACCAAAAGAAACGCCGTAAAATTAGTAGGAGGTGTTGTGTACATTCTAGTAGCAGGGCATATGTATATATATATATATATATATATATATATATATATATATCGTAAGAAAATGTCACTATGAGACGGTCGTAGCTTTTATTGTCCTTCTTTATTTGTCAGCTTTCGATCAATGATCATTCATCTGTATACTGTATAAAAACGCAAAATATGGCTGACATTTACATCGGAATATACATTTCAATTTCTTACAATTATTAAGTACTTATCATTATAATTATAATAATATTAATTATGATAATTATTATAATGATTATTATTATTATTATTACTGTTATTGCTTTCGTTATAATGTTTATCATTAGTATTATTATTATTTTTATATTATTATTATTATTATTAGTAGTAGTAGTAGTATATATATGTATATATATATATGTATATATATATATATATATATATATATATATATATATATATATGTATTTAGAAAATAAAGTTCACAACATCGTATAGAATACACACACGAGGAGCATGTTTTTAACTTCACAAGCGCTTTCGATTTATTCTCTTCAGGTGAAGTGAGCCTTTCATAGTTTTACATGACTTTATATACAAGTATAATCAAGGAAATACAGTAATATTCAAATGAGGACGAGGTTTGTAACATTGTCCTACAGTTGTTTTTACGACATGATTAATCTTAATCTTAATCTTAATCTAGATTAAGTGTTGTAAGTAGGAAGTCTTCTATGTTCAGTTTGTTTTGAGAATCTTAATCCATACAAATCAACACATCGTAAAGTTACACAAAGATTCTTAATGATGAAGAACTAAGATCATGTAAGCCGAAAAATGAAAATACTGAATCCATATCTTTTATTCACACTCATAATCCAAATAATCCAAATATCTCTAAACTGATAAAAGAAACATTGACCGCCTTGTTAAGCGACAGAGAATTAAAGCAAACATTTAAAGGAACGCATTTAATCTCCAGTAAACGCCAAAGCCCAAATTTGAAACGCTTGTTAACTAGGGCAGCCCCAAAATCACACCTTAATGGTATGAAAAATGGTATTACAAAATGTAACGATAAAAGATGCAAAGCTTGCCCATATATAAAAGAAACTAATCATATTATCTTCAGAAACAAAAATGAAGTGTTCCAAATATCATTCCCTTTCACATGTACTACACAGAATCTCATATATTTGTATAATTTGCCATGGCTGTGGGGAACAATATATAGGTGAAACAGGGGACACACTTCGTCACAGACTCACTGTACATAGACAACAAATACGCCAAGAACAATATCGACAACTAAAAGTGAGCGCTCACATCGAAAAATATGCTGGCTCACAAGAACCAAACTTTGATATATTACCTTTTTACAAAATGAAAGAAGACAACAAAATTAAAAGATGTCTAAAAGAAAAATACTTCATTTCAAAATTCATGCCTTCTTTGAATGCTTTGTAGTACTAATATTTTTAATATTTTTAATATTTTAGGATATCTGAAACAAAAAGATAATAAAGAATAATATATATCTCTGTGTTCCTCTGTATGTATTACTATTATTTGATTTTTATCAAGATATTCTTTATCTAAATCTTCAAACATGTATAAAATTATATAAAAAGATTGATGTATTTGAATTATGTAATCCAGGAAACGATACCATATGCATATTTTACTCTCCTCTCGTTCTCTCTCTCTCTCTCTCTCTCTCTTTTCCTTCTGCCCTTCCCTCCTCGTTACCCCTGTTTTCCCCCCTCTTTTTCCTCGCTCTCTCTCTTTCTCTCTCTTCTGCCCTGCCCCCCCCCCCCCATCACTCTATGTCTTTCTCTTCTTAAGACTATGCACGTTCAATCCGAATGCTGGGAAATATCCTATAACCTATATCTTTTTTCTTTGTTCTTTTTTTACAGTCACCCACCTTTGTTTATTATTCCCATGAATACAGGAAATATTAGATGTTTTACATCATTAAGAATCTTTGTGTAACTTTACGATGTGTTGATTTGTATGGATTAAGATTCTCAAACAAACTGAACATAGAAGACTTCCTACTTACAACACTTAATCTAAGATTAAGATTAAGATTAAGATTAATCATGTCGTAAAAACAACTGTAGGACAATGTTACAAACCTCGTCCTCATTTGAATATTACTGTATTTCCTTGATTATACTTGTATATAAAGTCATGTAAAACTATGAAAGGCTCACTTCACCTGAAGAGAATAAATCGAAAGCGCTTGTGAAGTTAAAAACATGCTCCTCGTGTGTGTATTCTATACGATGTTGTGAACTTTATTTTCTACATATCTTTAACACTGCATTTCGTCGGAACTTTGTTCCTGTGAACATTTTGTTATATATATATATATATATATATATATATATATAATATATATATATATATATATATATATATTTATATATATATATATATAAACACTAATAACACTAATCTGAAAAAAAAGTAATACCAAAGAGTATATACATGCAGCCATGTAAATGAACATAAATTATTTTCCATGTATGTCAGAGTGGTACAAGCATCCCTTTTTGGGCTTTTGATCAAATTAACACTCCGGAAAGTGAGGTCCAAAATGCCTACTATCTTGGATTAAACTTTGGGTTGTGACCAGTCGTCATCTGCCAATCTGATCGCCTGTCTGGAAGAGAAGACTGCTGATGAGATTCTATATGCAGCAGTACCTGTGAGTGTTGTACCGCCTCATCTTACATTTCAATAAAATCAGGGGATTCATTAAAAAAAAAAAAAAAAAAAAACCAACACCATAAAATAGCTAGATAAACGTGTAAATTTGTCAGATATTCGTATAATTTTAAAATCAACTATATCACTGAGGGAAAAAACAGAATTTACATATTTATTCTTGTTTATAATTAAATGGTTCCAAAGAATCGAATTGGCGATATATTTGTACCCTGGTATATCCTTAGGTCCTTATTCTACTCCATTTGAAACCTGGTCAAAGGAGTCTAAAGGAAAATTAAGCCGATATCTAGCTTTTGGTTTTTGGTTTCTAGAGTAAGCGTATTCCCAGCATAGCATCTGTACAGTATTGTTGAATACAGACCATAGATTTTTGCAGAGTGGTTGGGTTTGATATTTAACTCATAACGACACATTTTATATTTCTGTACAACATAGTAATCGTGTATCACTGCGGCACTCGATTACCACCAATACATCGATGATCCGCAAAGTGAATGACTTGACTGTAGAACTGTATTACCAATTTATTTCAATCTGCCTTGTTTGTCCTATAGTTTTATTCACTTGCTGCTGTATCTTTGGATGGTCATTTCCTCGACGATACACCGACCAATCTCTACAACAACGGGGACTTCAAAAGGTGTCCAATACTAACAGGATTTAACAGGGATGAGGGTACTCTCTACCTTCCTCCACTCCCTCCGAGTGGTTTTAATGAACTTGGAAGGCCACTTTTTCCGCATGCAAACTTGACAGTTGTCGAGGAATTCATCAGAACAGGATTGCTTATAAGCGGTAAATATTAAACGGAATTCATGAAAATTGCTAATAAGTTAGTCCATTCCAATTTAAATGCATAGGCCTAGCTATTTGTAACTAGAACCAAGTCCATATATTTTCAGTAATTACTCCGCCGTTGTAGATTTCAACAATTTTCCAGCAAGGCACTTACCTCATCGTTACTACCCATGTGATAGCGTTTCTTTGGGTTTATACTCTCCTTAGCAATGAAATCATAATACTTGAACTTTATATCGTAATTATTGGTTGTTTTTCCTTGCAAGGTAAGAAAGAAGTAATACAATTCTGTACATTCACTAAACCCCAGTTGAGGGTACATAATTTTCCTGTTATAGACAAGAACTAAATCTGGTAAAGGTGAAAATGATATGTGAGCTTTCTCATTCTTTTTGTGTTAGTTGGAAAATATCATAGTAGACTGTTTCCTTTTAAAATGACTGCTTTTCAAATGCGCGCATTTCCTAAAGATGACGAGAAATAGCTGGGGAAATTTTGATCAAACGTTCACGTCACATTGTGTTTGTAGTCCATTCTACTCATCATTACCCATTTCTGTGTGCAACGCATGTGACTTTTAGAAAGACTAAGTCAACTGATTATCATTTTGGTCATTCCAAATTCTTACAGTATACATAATCATTTTCTACTACATGTATGTAGTTCTCAAATTCATTTTTGATTTGCTCCAAAGCTTTAAATTTTAATTTCTAGGTATTTCTGATGAATATCCTCATCGATGCTATTCTTCAGGGCTACATTGACTGGACGGTGGCAGACGATCCTTCTGCCAACATGATTTCGCCATTCTTAGAATTCTCGGGAGATTCTGACTTTGCTTGTCCATTAGACTTTGTCACCAGGTTCCAAGTGGGTGCGGGCGATGACATTTTTAAGTATTTCATGACGCACGCACCATCGAGGTACTGTTCCCTATGAGGGTGTCTGTCAAATTAAATTTAACTAAATGGTTCATTTTCCTTCTTGTTCATAAACAGACAAATAAAGCAAAACAACCTCATGAAATAATAGTAATGATAGTAATAATTTTATGAAGCGCAGACACTATGTTTATATATTCTACTGCGCTGCAAGAGCTCCTGATGTGCTAATAACTATGATGAGTAATTAAATGGAAAGATATGCTTTAGTTTTGATTTGAAAATATTTACAGTTGGGTGATTTCCTCATTTCTAACGTTGTTCCACACTTTGGGGGCTGCGCAGACAAACGCTCGATCTCCGAAGGTTATTTTTGTTTAATATATGATGGGTTTTGCAGTAGTAAAGTAGCTTGAAAACTGCGCAGGTTAAAACAACAACACGAGAAAATGTTAAACTCGACTATGAAATCTGATGTACTATAATGATAAGTCAGATATTGAAAAGCAGAGTTAACCAGTTCTATGCATTCTTTGGACACCTAAGCCATTATTTTATACGCTTCTTGTAAGTTTCAAGCCAATCGAACAACACCATTTTGTCTGCTTCTCGTTGTTCGTTCCTTTAATATTCTCATTTGTCCATCTTTGAGCCGTGATTATTTCTCATATATTAATCCTGTGTTGTCAGGAGTACCTTTCAAGGTTTATCAAGGCATACAGTGGTATGGAGCTGGTCACGGAGAGAGCTAACATTAGTTTTTTGGAAGCCTTTCATCGAACAGCTCCAAGATATAGGAG